>VXAB01009126.1:19334-85803 GCA_013399175.1 Odontophorus gujanensis
AAAAAAAAAAAAAAAAAGGAAAACATGCAAAATCCGCTCTTTCCAAATTCAAAGTCATGTAATCTTCACATTGATGTACTTATTTAAGGGCTATTTCCAAAATGATTATAGAAATTATACTGTTGAACTGTATTTATCTCAAGGCTCAGTGAAGGCACTGCAGTTCAATGAAGAGTTTATAAAGGTATGTATAGAGTATAAATTCGTCTTGTTTGCCCTTTAATTTTTCTATCTTTGTTAGAGTAGAGTAATATTGTAACAAAATGAAAGTCAAGAGCTATAAAATGACTCAGCTGTGGAGGGTAATTCAAATACTTCAAAGAGTATTACGTGAACATTTTGCTTGTAGAAGCAGTAATAATAGCTATATGTTAACTTCATGAATAGAAATAAAATTCAGTGATTAAATACTAACTGAAGGTGTGGACACTTGATTTCAATTCAATCTGCAATGAAGAGCAGAGCCGCCAATGAGCTGTGCTTCTCAGGTTCCCTGGATTTGCATGCAGCCTAAATTGCTAAGTGAAAGTTAGTACGAGCGCTACTCCAAAAATAATTCCTCCTTTTTTATTTTGCTGAACTACGATATCAGAGGTAGATGTTGATGGTATGGGAGTATTGGTTAAACCTTTCTGCCAATATTCTGCCACATTTTGTTGTTGTCTGATAGACAACATTCTGACAAATTGGCATCTGACAGCTTCACAAAAGAATCTAAATTCATCAATGTTACAAATCAAAAATTCTTTAGGAGTACATCTTCATATCATTCTATGGTACAAAATGTTGCATTAAAATATCAAGAAAAAGAAAATATGATGATATACATCTCATACAACGTTTTTCACATGAAAAGTTAATTTTGTAGGAAAAGTAATACCTCATATTTATTTCCATGGAAATTACAACAAATGTAAAGAACGCAATAACTCTTTTTGATAGTGAAAATTCTCAAATACAAAACACTAATTTTCGACATAGTCACCACAATAGGCTATGCATTTTCACTAGTGATGAACAAATCCTGCATACTGTGTTCGTAAAAATCCACCCCAGTGCAGGTGACCCACTGGCTCACAGCTGCTATGGTAGTGTCATTGCTGAAATGGACCACCCACTGCCTCATACAAACATCTACTGTTTGGTCTCCATCAGCATTCAGCAAATGTTGATGATTTTCAGTGAGTGTCATTTCATAAGCACTTCCATGTCAGACAACATTCTGTTAGACTGCCTCTCTTCTACCACCTATTGCACGGCAACAAGATGTAACGGGATATTGTCAGGAAGCTTAAATCTGTACTGATATGCAACCAACACCTGTCTTTGATGTCCTAAACCAACATGCTGATAATACAAAGCTGAGAGAAGTGACTGACACACCAAAAGGCTGAGCTACCATTCAACAAGACCTGGACAGACTGAAGAGCTAGGCAGGAAGGAATAAGATGAGATTTAAAAACAGCAAGTATAAAGTCTTGCGATAACCGCATGCAACAGGATAGGTCTTAACTTAGGATGACTTGCTGGAGAGGATCTCTGTGGCGGAGGACATGGCTGTCCTGGTAGCCAACAGGTTGGACATGATCTGGTAGTCTGCTCTTGTCAAGGTGGCCAATGGTATCCCAATGCATTAAAATGAGTGTGGCCAGCAGGTCGATGGAAGTGATTCTTCCCCTCTACTCTGCTCTGGTGAGATCACATTTAGAATACTGTGCACAATTCTGGGCTCCCCAGTTCAAAAAAGACAGGTATCTCCTAGAAGGAGTCCAGCAGAGGGCCACAAAGATGATTACAGGCTTGAAGCGGCTCCCATATGAGGAAAGGCTGAGTAAGCTGGGTCTGCTCAGCCTGAAGAAAAGAAGACTGAGGGAGAATCTGATTGATGTTTATAAATATCTAAAGGAAGGTGGGAGGCAAATGAGTCCAGGCTCTTCTCAGTTGTATGTAGTGATAGGAACTAGAACTTGAACATAAGAAGTCCTATATGTACACACATAAGAACTTACTCAATAAGGGTGACGGAGCACTGGAACGGGTTGTCCAGAAAGGTTGTGAAATTTCCTCCTATGAATATATTCAAGACCTGTCTGGATTCCTACTTGTGAGACCTATTTTAGGGTACCTGCTTTAGCAGGGGGTTGGACTTGGTGAACTCTTCAGATCCTTTCCAAACCCTGCAATTATGTTATTCTCCTATTCTGTTATAAAATATGAGGCATTACTTTTATGTATTTTTCATGCAACCTTGCTAAGAGCATCAAGTAATAGAAATATGTGAAACCATTCACACTGATCAAAGAAACTAGGGTACTTTTATGATGAATTGGTACTTGGTCATAACAATTACATGTGCTAATGACAAGATTTTTGTATTTGCAGTGTATATGTTTTCTCTCTCTTCCCCAGATTGTGATCGATTGCAGCACATCTATTAATTGATCCTTAAATTATTATTTACTATACCAGATATTTTCTGTTTGAAATTATAATTTCCCTTCTCCTCATAATATGACTGTTTGAAGAATAAAATCTCTCTAACTTTCAGTTGATGTAAAGACATCTTTATTTTTTAATAGTATAAATGTCAGAGAAGTTAGGTACTGATAATGTTGAGGCAATAAATTAGCAAGAGGAATAAATATACTATTAAGGTTATCAAAAGAAAATAGGCTTAGAAGAATAAACTTAACATAAAACTGTGTAGATGTTGAAGACTACTGTATCTGACAGTTTTATTAACTGATGAAGGTGTTGTCTTCTCCATGAAAATTAGTAACAGAAGACTTAGATACAAACAGTACACTCTGAAATCAGTATTCTGTAACAATGAAAATTGTTAGCAAGAGCTTAACATGAAATTCAGATTAATTGAGCTACCTAGAAATGTTGGTCCACTCTGCAAATGAGAATGTGAAAATCAGACTTACGTGTCTTTTGGAGGATTTCATCATTTATAACTTTAAATATTTACATTTTAATTAGCTACATCCAATTTTATGAGCAGTGATTTCATGGATAATTAATAGACTATTCAAGTAAGTATATGATGTCACAGTATTGCGGACACTAAAGTAAGCAAAATAGCTTGTTCCAAATGCTTGAAAACAGGAATCTGACTAGGTAAGAGAACAAAGCGAAAAGGATGATGATGAAAGTAGCTGTCACACACAAACAAGGTATCAAACAGAAGACAGTTCTACCCTGTTTTGTATAGTAGTGTTTTCAACCAGGGCAGTTAAGGAAAATAACTTTGAGTTATTTTCCTTAACTGCACTTCAGTTTGCACCACAGCATGACCAAGTAGTCACTTGCAGATGAATCTAATCCAAGGGTCATGCTCCAGGAGTGTACCTAAAACTCACCAACTGCTAATGTGCATTTTCTCCTAAGTACTAACCTAGAGACAGTCTGAGGTAAATCCATAGAAACAAATACAGTGTGCATGTCATATCTGTGACATTAACTATTTGATGTAAAGACCTATTGAAAATATTATACTATAATTGATACACTGTAAACATAACCTTTAAATTCTAGGTCCTAGTATAATGTGTGAAACGGTGCAGTATGTACTGTAATACATAGAATTTATTTTATGTTCTCTTTTATCTACTCAAGGAAATGTTTATCTTCAGTATTTCTTCTGAAATTGTTTTTCCATTCTGTTTCCTCATTACAGGAAAGTGGTCATAAAGAAAAGCAAACAGGTACATGTTTATGTATTTACTTGAGTAATTCATAACTGGTTCATTTATTTTATAATGCAAAACAATAGTTTTATTCTCTTTTATAAAAATATACATTACTGAAAGAAATTCCTCTATGGTTTACCGCTTGGAGTTCTTAATACAGACTCTGAAAAATGGGATATAGAGGAGGGGTGTTTGCTGAGCTGCAGATCTCATTCTCAGATCCCACAAATGTGACAATATATATATATATATATATATATCACATTGTTGTCATTAGCATAGAATAAGCATAAGTTTAAAAACTGTGTAGTAACCACTGATGGAAATAGTCCTCCTCCTGACTTCCTGAGGACTCACTTTGAACTATTCAGGTAAGGAGGATCCCTTGGGAGTCTGCCCTGAAGGAAAAAGGATTCAAAAAGTTTGGATGCTCCTCAAGAAGGAAGTCTTAGAGGTGCAGAAGCAGGCTGTTCTCCTGCACAGTAAGGTGAGCTGGTGGGGAAGAAGACCACCATAAATGAACACGGAACTTATCCTGAGGCTCCAGGAGAAAAAGAATCTACCCCATGTGAAAGAAAAGACAGACAACTGGGGAAGAGTACAAAAAAGTTATTAGACTATGTAGGGGGAAAATCAGAAAGACAAAAGCCTAGCTTGAACTCAATCTGGCCACTGTAGTAAAAGAAAACACAAACACTTTTACACATATGTTAACAATAAGGGGAAGGCAAAGTTGCAACTTCATCCTTTACTGGATGCAGTGGGGAGTAAGGAAAAGGCTGACATTCTCAATGCCTTCTTTACATCTGTATTCAAAAGTCAGAACAATTATACTTGGGGTACTCTACCCCCTGACCTGGAATTTTGGGATGGGGAGCAAAATATTCATATTTCCAGGATACAGGTTAAAGACTTACTACTCCACCTGGACTGTTACAAGTCCATAGGATCAGATAAGATCTACTCAAGGGTGCTGAGGGAGCTGGTGGATGTGATTACCAAACTGCTTTCCAGCATCTGTCAGCATTCTTGGTCAACCAAGGGTTTGGCAATCTGACTTTTCTACAAGAAAAATTTCAAGAAGGATCTGGACAACTGCAAGTGTGTCAGCCTGACCTTGATGTTAGGGAAGGTTATGGAATAGATCATCTTGAGTGAGATCATAGAATGGTTTGGGTTCAAAGGGACCTTTAAGCCCCAGGTAGAGGGCACTCAAATCATCTGTATGTCAATATAGGATAATTGAATATGAAATGCAATTTTTTTTTTAAATAGGCATGATAACCATCATGACTTCTGTGCCTATGGGTTTTAAGACACCTAATCAAATAAAACTAAAACAACTACAAGACAAATGATAACATGGTTCATTAAATTTCAAAACCCTTAAGAAAAGAAACCATCACTCTTGAATGAAAACTAAATATACAATGGAAAAATAATCCTGTTTTTTAATCATTAGCAGTGTGTTGCAACCAATAAACATGTTATGCTTTAAATACTTAAAAAAAAGCCTGATTTCTCAAGACTGGGGTATAATTTCATAAATACTTTTCTGTGAAGAGATTATTACAATTTTTTTCTTTTGTATTCTGTACATTGTTATAGGATTATAGAACTCCAACAAAATGTTTCAACTTTGAGAAAAATTTAGCACACATATTACACCTAACAAGAAAATGGATAGGACCATTCAAGAAACTCCTGAGGTTATAGTATGTATTGATTTAATAATTCTGTAGTACAGGAAAAAAACATCTAATTAATTGCAGTTCATTGCTTCATTAGTAAATGAAAACTACTAATATTTTTAGACTGTCTTGAGGTAAAAAAGAGCCTGCATGACAATAAGTTCACTTTCCTACAGTTTATTTTCATTCTTTGTCATTAATCATTGGTCTTGTACGTATTCCTTCCTAAATCTGAAGGGTTGCATTTCTAAAAAAGAACATATAAAAAGAAATAGTACAAGAGAGTCAGTGGTCAGCTAACATTTATGTCATAAAATATTAGCTTTAAAACATAATATTCAGCAAAAATAATCATCCATCAGCAGCAACTACGAAGTAGACTTTTAACATTTCCCTGTATCAGGTGTTTGGGATATGACATATTTTCAAATGTGTTTATTTTAATAACATAAATGTCAAAACATTTTATATTTCTACTTGGGATGTAAAGAACAAGGAAAGAAGGTAATATGAATTCAATATAATTCGGGAACACTGGGCTACTTATTCATTTTCCTTTCTTGGAGAATGTAAATAGTTCAGCTAGAATTTGGATTTCTTATGTACATCTAACTTCATGATTTTGTTCCTGAAGTTTTTATTTATGGCCAGTTTATGAATGATACCAATTCTAAAATATTTTACTGATTTTGGATTGGTTTCTATTGTATCTGAGTGCCATTGCTCCCTTTTGAAATCTGGCATTATCATGCTTGAAGAATCTCAAGGTCTCATGGGACCAAGCCCTGAGATTTTACAATATGCAGAGAAAGCTGCTGCCTTCAGCTCTAACCTGAACATGTCTTGTTACAGGGCAAATCCTGAGCTCACATCAAAATAAATATGGGTGCAAAATGAATCAATGGATTTAGAATGACTTGGTTGATTGAGGTATTTTTCTCCTTTTTTTTTTTTTTCTTCTTTTTCTTAAACATATAATCTGTTCTTTCTAATTTGCTGGCCTGTGTAGAGCAGGTTATAGCTAATAGTAACAATTTAACATTCTGAAATTAGCGCTGTTATTCTTGTAACACAGAGACATCAAAAGCACTATAAAAACATTCATAATGACACAGGGCAGTCGTTTTTTTTTCTCTTCTTTGGCACATGCCTGTGACATCTCTTCATAGACACAGTAAGGCTTTGATTCTTTGTTGTTTTGTATTCATGTACTTTCACAGTGCTGCTGTGGATATACAATATGCTAAGAATTGTAGAAATTCAAAGCATGCATGTAAAAGTATAAATGATAAATTGTTGATGGGGAAAAAATGGCTGTCATCAAATATGGGAAGTAATCCATGAGAAATTTGTATTCCAGAAAGACTATAAAATCCCATGGAAACATAAATGATCACTATTGTTTGTCCTACAATTTTTAACCATTCCAGAGAAGCATTCTACTAATTCTAATATTAAAAATAGACAGTAGTTAGCTGAGGCCACAAATGCACCCTCTCATAACTGGGTAGTATATTTTAATCCTGTAAGTGTCATTATGCCACTCTCTGGTTCAACATTGGTTTCCCAGTTTAGTATTCAGAGAGCTAATTCATTTTGTTGCTGGCAGCAGTGCATTAATGATCAAGCTACGACAATGAACACTGTCTGCATAACAGATGCATCTTTCTCGAGCTGCAGTAAATACAAAGTTATTAACATGAAATAACTGCTCTAACAAACTGCTTCTCTGTTTTTAAATAGATATTGGTGTTTTTATTTAACCCTATATTCGTTAGATAAGTCTTGAATGGACTTGTTTGCTTTTATATTTTGGTTGAGTTAAAAATAAGTGGAGACTTGTTACCCTTGTAGCTCGACATTACAGAATACATTCTCTTGGAGAACCGCCTTTAGCATATTTGTTGTAAATGATTATTAATACTCTGTTCCCTTCTTCTGACATTTACTAAGGCAGCAGCACCAAAGAGAACTAAATCACGTCATACTCCTCGAGCTAACCTAATCCCACCATTCTATCTAAGCTAATGAAAATATGGTCGGAGCAGGTTAAAGTTGCATTTGTTCATCACTTTTAAATCCAACAGAGCACAAGGTGGTGTTGGTTTGCCTCCTGATTCAGATGAGAAGGTATGATGCAGGAAGTTGATATAATGGGAAGTATCAAACTGAGTTGCTCTCTTCCCACAGCTTCACCTCTATTTTTTCTTCTTTCATAATTAAAGGCCTCATTAGTGTTACTGTATTATGAAAAGACGGGATTATTCTGTTCTTAGGAGGAGTAAGACAGTGGCAGAGACCCAGGTGTTTGATCTGTCAGTGTCTCTTATCCTCACTGCTAATTCCATTCTATCCTTGTTGAGGGATTCCCTATCTGAAATGTAATAGACAAAGAGGAAAAGTATAGCATCCTCCATAAAACACCTTGAAATTGTTCTCTTGTCATCCAGGAAATGCTTTAAAGCTGTGTTGTTTATATTCCCTCTGTCATCTTACTTCATCTCATTATAAGGTGCCAGCAGTGTAGGCTTTCTGCTCTGGAACAGCCTTTTAAAGTTGTTTTACTGGGAGATGTTATAAAGCAGAGCTAAAGTTTCAGTGATAGTGTTTTTTGTTTTGATCCATTGTTGTAAAGCAATGCTGTAAGTATTTAATATTCACATGTACTTTTAAAGGACTGGATTTTTTTTTTTCATTTAGATATTATATGAGAGACTTGTCATATTTTGAAAATTGAGTTATAAAACCTGAGTGTATGTGTCTAGTGAAGAAATACTAGAGAAGCTAATTTACAGGTATATATCACTGAAAAATAAGCAGGATCATATCAGTGGGGAACAATATGAACAGGAAAAGAAAAAGAGGATAAGAAAGAGAAATTTGTTTTCTTCAATAGGAATCGAAGATGTACTAACTGTATGTTTTTTGGGGGAAAAAATATACTGACCCACTCATCAAGGTATTGTCTAAAATTTAGAGGTGGAAGAAAAAAGGTTTGATAATGTCTTTGGGATGCATGTGCATTTGTGACTTCAGTATAACGAAGACCATGAACAGAAGGCAAGAGAATGGCAAAACAATTTTCCTCAATCAGAGCATCAATTGCTATCAGGTTTAAATACAATGAGATCAATAGGGCTGTGCTGATTCAGAGGCACAGATTCCCATAACAGCACACCTCATTTTCTGTAAATCATGATAGTTCAAAGAAAGTGACATCCAGATAACATGTATATGAAGTGTACCTGCTGTGCTCAACAGAGAAAGCTGTGCAATACATAAAAGATTCACTAGTCCTATTACAGAAGCCTCGATCTCTTTATGTTTTTGGATGATTTTGTTTTGTTTTGTTTTGTTTTGTAGCACATTAGATGTGCCATGAACTGCTGTAAGCACCTCCTTCCTGTCACTTTGCTTCCTTTTTTCACTACTTTTGTTAAAGTTAATGGTGTGAGACTCTATGCAAACTCTTTCATGCAGCAGAGCTAGATTCAGAAAGTCTGAGAAGTCGAATATATCTGGCTCATGACTAAACTTAGTCCAAACTCTTTTAAAGTTATGAATGTTGATGTTTCAATAGATACTTAGGCTGGTGAAATCAGATTCACATTAGGACCATCTAGATAAGATTATACTGAATGTTTCTTTTCTTATGATGGGGGTTGTATGCCAAGGTTTAAATTATCATTGATGAGCACTGATGGAAATTTTGTAATTAACAGATAATAAACTTTTGAAGAAAATTATGAAAAGTTGCGCTGCGTCATGCAAGCAAAACAAGAATACCGGTTCAGAGTCACAGCTCTCAAATCATGGGAACCAATTTCAGTTGATTTCTCAATTGAATAAAATAACTGACTCTATGACAAACTGAATTAATGTACAAAGGAAAATTAAAAAAAAATAACAAAGATACGTCTATCAGTTATGATGCTAAGATGAAGGTATTAAGCCAACATCAATTTTTTGTGAGTTGCTTAATTAGCAATAAATAACTGTGGATTCAACAACCACTATATCTGATTATTATTTTTAATTTTTAATTTTATTTATATTTATATTTTAAATGTTTTACTATTTGCATTATATTTTAAAAATTTTATTATATTGCAGAAGGTCCAGAAATTGCCATCAAATCAGCTTAAAGTTATTGAAAGTAGTGTACAAAAGCATACAAAAAAGAAAATCTCTATTGCTTTATTCAATCCAGTTCAATTTTATTGATAAGATAATCTGTATTTTTTGCTTATACTATTTAATAGTTTGATGTGTGATGAGAAAACTGGCAACTCCACGCTGCCTCTTGCATTGAGAAGTAGTTTCAAGTACATAAGTAAACCTGCATGCTATGGATTCTTAGAAGGTATCCTTTGATCTTAGTTTATGATAATATCATTAAAACAATTTTGATAATGTAGATGGGAATTTTTTTAAGATAAGTTTTCTCTAAGTCTCCATTTTGAATCTTCTTCTCTCTACTCTTACTTCACACTGGATGAAAGTTAAAATTATGGAAGCTTTGCTTTTCACATACTTTATGGATACTCAATCAGGAAAAACCTTACAAGAGCCAACGTAAACATTTTTACTTGCATTGAACTTAATCATATTTAAATATTTCTTTCTTCTTTAACTTGCTTCATTCAAACAGCTCTTTCTTTATTCTTTTCTTGCTTTTTCACATGTTCCCAGAAGATTTTCAGTGCAAAGAGAAAGCATCAAATAGGTCAGACAGGTCACAAATAGTTTCGGCCTTATGTTAATAGTATTAGCATAGTTTATCCAGACAATTAATTTTATCCTGCTTAATGCAAGTATCTTTTGAATTCAGGTTCTTCCTTTTGCAATAAATCCTATTGATTTTGTGGATTTTTTTCCCAATTTTTGTTCAAAAATCCATGTTACATAATTTCTTTTATCATATTTATTGTTTGGATTTTATTAGTTAACTTAATGCTTGCATTATTTATCACTTAAAAAATGTTAAAACTTGCATGCAGACATATAGAACTGCAATGTTTAACCTGAAGGAATTACACTAACAGTATCCCAAATTGTGTTTTCCTTATACAACCTCCAACGGAGTTTCATGGTGTACGGTAAGCTGAATAACACTGGAGGGTAACAGATTTTTTGAACAGCTTTGACAACCACTCTGAAACATTGATAAGAAGCATTAAGTGAAAAAAGAGGAGTAGAACACCACATGGAGTTTGCATCAGTAGAACTGTGATAAACTGACAGTTTACTGCTTGCTCATTTATTCGTATGCTATCACTAGGGAGCATCAGGCCACTGAAGTAAACATAATAGATGGAAGAAATACACAGAGCATGCTGTGGTGCTACAAAGAGGGAATGATTTGGGAATTCATCAGCTTGTTTTTAGTGATTTTCATCTTCCCTGGTGCCAGGAAATTCCTTGCCCAAGTAGACAGGTTCTTATTATCTTGTTTGCATTTCTTCACAGGCTAACACAGAAATAGAGAATTCTACAATAATATTATGTCTTCACTAATATGAAATTACAATATTACAGTAAGTTATCATTTTGTATGATGTATCAAAGAAGTAATATGGACTTTCATGAAAAATCTTACACTAAGAGTCTAATTTAAGCTCTAAGATCAGAGTCAGAGGCTCTGCAGATGAGATTGTAGTATTGTTTTCTAAGTGGTCCACATTTTACAGTATCCTTCTTTACGAAGGATATGTATTTATTTCAGTACCTAAATAAATATTTATACTTATTCTGAGCAGGGAACAGTTTATGATATGTAAAGGAGGTTATTAAGCAGCAAAAATACACTGAAATGTTTACATCTTAAATCATCCCAGTGTATTTCTAGATAGACTATAAACATGATGCATATTATCAATTGGACTAAGAAGCAATAACAAAAAAAATTAAAAATACAGACCTTTCCTCTCCTCAGTGAATTCTGCAGTCCATGCTTTTGTTTTATTCTCCTGAATTTTTACTGTCTGTATTCGTTCACAGGAGTTGGAGGAAATGAGGCTCCTGACAATGTTTTGATGCTGCTTGGCACTGAAGTGATGAGGTGCTCTTGGATTCCTACTGGTTACCCCTGTGGATTAATGAAGGGTGAGACAGAAACTGCAGAGGTGTTATGCAGAATGACCTTAACTGATAAGACTGTTCTGCCTTCACAGCAGTAGGTGAGAAAGGCAGGCTGTATGCAGTAAGCTGATTTTTTCTTAATGAGAAAAATTGACCTGTTAATCCACCAGATATCCTCTTATTTTTTAATTCATGACATTTTTTAGAAAATCTGTTTTTAAATTTGAGCAGAATCATCCAAAATGATTTATTGTTGGCCAAATCTAGTGACTTGTTACAAATCATAGAAAAGCACCTGCCCGTATATTTCTAAGACTATTACATCTATAGATTACCTCAAGACACATAGTATTACTGACTTCATTTATATGAATTAGGAAGTAGTTTATGAGTGAATACAGGCTTCTTTTTCCCACCTACCAAATGATTTTCATCAACAATATTTTTGGTGTTTTCAGTTTTTTTTATTTTTTCTTTTCTATTTTTAATCTTAGTTCAGGTTTTTATTTGTCTTATTTCTCTATTGTATTCTTAGGGTATTATTTGTTAAAAAAAGTAGATAAAGAATATCTCCAAATTGCAGCTTTCTTCTGAGAAAATGCTCATTTTGATAAAAATCAGTTTCCTTAGCTTGAATTTAATTGTGAAAGATAGGTCTATGTATATCAGATTGAACAAACCTCTAAAGCATTTTTTAAGTTCTCAAAATCAAACTTTCAGAATTTAAGAAAAAGAAAAAAAAAAAAGGTGGAATGAAAAAATGTTAAAATTTAGATAGAGTGAGCCATTATCTATTCCACTATTTGTTCTGTGTTTTTCACAGTTCTTGAATTCGGTATTTTTATGTAGTTCAAATTTCTCCCAGATGTTTATCTCAGCATCTTATTCTTCATTCCTACATTAAACTCCTGCTGCTCCTATCTTTTCCTCCTTTGTTTTTCCACTATAGAAATTTAACAGCTCTCCTCTCACTAAATTTGTGAGGTATCTAAATTTGTATTGTACTTATCACCTAGTTTATTAATAAATACATCATTCCTGTAAACCAGGTTGCTCAAAGGTCCTATCCAACCTAGCCTTGAACATTTTCAGAGATGGGGTATCCGCAGGTTCTCTAGGCAACATATTCCAGTACGTTACCATTTTTCAAGTAAATTATTTATTCCTAAATTATGATCTAAATCTATACTCTTTCGGTTTACAATCATTACTCTTATTACTACTTTCCTTAATCAAGAGTCATTCCTAGTCTCTCCTGTAGATTCCTTTTAAACACTGGATGGTCACTATAAGGTCTCCAGAGTCTTCTTTTCTCTACTAAACAGCCGCAGCTCACATAATCTGTTTTTGTAAGAGATATTCTCCAGCCCTCTGATTATCCTCATGACTGTCCTTTAGACCCACTCAAAAATGTTCATATCTTAGGCTTTCTTACTCCCCAGAGCTGAATACAGTACTTCAGGTGGAGTCTTAAAGAGTAGAGGGCGATAATCACTTCCATGACCCACTGGCCTTTCTTCTTTAGATGTAGTACATGATACAATTGCCTTTCACTGCAAATTCATATTTCTGGCTCATGTTATGTTTCTTTTCCTTCAGTACCTCTGCATACTTCTCCACGAGGCTGCTCTCTATCCCCTCATCATTCAATCCATATTCATGTTTGGGATTTTCCCAACACAAATACAAAACTTTATTCTTGTCCTTATTGAACTAAATGAGTTTACAAGCGCCCACCTGTCAAGTTTTTCAAGGTTCCTGTGGATAGTAATCCTTCTCTCCAGTGTGTGGACTGCACCACACTGTTGAGAATATGCTTTATTCTACTGTCCATGTCACTGAAAAATATGTTAAATTGCCTTTTCCTCTTTCACAATGGTAGAAATTACAGTTCCACCTAAAGTTTTTTCTCAAGACATAACTGGAATAAGTGTTATGGAACTCTGTATGACAGGATTTTTTGTTATCTAGAAGAATTTATCCAAATTAAATCTTTCATAACATATCTGTAGGTTATTGATATGTTGTCAAATGGACAGCAATAACGTAATCACTTACTGTAGCTTAACACAGACAGGATGTAGTACAATCTATTACAACGAAAACTACTGTCTTCTATAAGTAATTTAGTATTGTCCTGTGGCTTCATTAGGAAGAAGGTATGCATACAAAAATGTCCTGATTTTCCAGCTGGCTCTATATGCAATATTCATAATGCTGCTAATGAAGTAAATAAAAGAAAACAAATCCCTTGGATCCTAGTTTGTTTGCTGATATGAAATATCTCACTATGTGAATGGCTATAGTGTACACGTATTCCACAATAATTTGGATATTAACATTAAAATAAGAAGTGCAGTTGGGAACATACATTTTCTAACCTTATCCTGCTATCAGAATTATCTTACCCTGAAATAAAATTTGAAACATTTAATTAGTATGTACACAATTAACATACCAATTGTGTAATTAAGGATTTATTTCAGGCAAACAACGCTACTTTTGTTAATAGTCCGATTGTTAATATCCGATTGGCAACATTGCTGTGGTATTATTTTGCAAGCTATGTCATTGTTGTTTTTTTTTGGATGTATATCATGTATATCAATGGATGTATATCAGTGTAGATGTGAAACACTGCAACTTTTCCAGATTCCTTTGCTAAAGGAACTGCATAATATTTAGGAAGCTATTATAACACACAAACCACTGAACATATTAACTCTTTAATTTCATTTTGTGAGAGAGGAATTGAAAGTTGATATTTTGCTTTTAGATAATAAATCATTTTTACCTTAAATATATAGTCTGCATATATAGTCTCAAAAATAGAATAATTACTGAATTTCTAAAATGGTAACATAAAAAGAGAATAGATTTAAATAATCCTACCAAAAATACTATAATTGTATACAACTACAGTAAATACTCCTAATGTTAGCATTCACTGTAGCAGTGTTCTTCGTAGGAGTACAAACGCTTCTGAAAAAGCAGGATCTTAGACAGAAAATGTAGATCGACTTTTATAAATGAAGTAAATGCAGCCCACATGAGAGAGAGAGGATAAAATAAAGATCAACAAAGCATAATTTTGTCTTTATTATCAGACTATAGTGCCTACATTGCCACACCTCATCATATGGTCATTCAGTTCCCTTGTACAATCTGGGGTTGTTGCCTTCTTAAACTTTTAATCCAGTGGTCAATATTCTATTGAGAACAACTATGCCCTGACAATCAGGATAAAAAATTTCCGACTGAGATTTAAAAATCACCCTTTCCCTTATATTAATGCCTCTAGTATCTGACAACACTTGTACTAACAGATTTTTGAGTCTGATGCTACACTTCCTACTCATAGTTTATATAGTGGGAACCAGATTAATTATAGTATATACCGTGATGGATTTGGCTTATGTATTTACTCTACTCTGATCATGACCTTGTGATTGTTTCTTTTTTGCTGTCATGGATTTATGTAGTATGTGCTTGGAAATATATGAATTAAGTCACGTGGGAATTCCTCAGTTAAAAAACAAACAAACAAACAAACAAACAATTAAAAAAAAAACAAAAAACCTTTCATAATGACTTTATATCACTTATGGTGAATATTTTCTACCTAAAAATGAGAGGTCTTGGCTAAACTTTCGGTTTCCAGTAATTCTTTTATTAAGTGTATCACAGCAGAAGAGATTGCTAGGTCATTTAATTGCAAATGCATTGCATTAATTATTCTGCTACTAAAATGAAATGCAGAAGTTCCTTCTCAGTTTCTTAAAAATAGTTATCCTGCCACAGCTTCTTTAATCCAAACAATTTGTAATTGAATCTTAAGCTTATCCCTCATTTGCAACATAGATTGTTTGAAATTGTAAATTCTGTCCTGGTCGTAAAGAAGGATTGGAAAATTACCTGCACAGAAAGAAAAAGCGTATTCAGTTTAAAATGCATTTCTCAGGGAATTTTGATCAACCAGGTGTACAGAAGATACATTCTCATGCAAATTGCTAACACTAACTACAAAGTTAAATACTAAGTGTGAAGACACTATCCTTACTGTGGAAAATAAAACAAGTATCTGACCCATACGAGAACATTCAATGTGCAAATAACTAAACACTGTGCAAGCAATCCTCGTTTAAGGGATAAAACTGTCAAATACATTGTGCCTACTTAGTTATGATTGCACTATATATGTACCCGCTATTTTCTGTTTTAATTTCTGATGAGATATATGTGTTAGGACTGAAAGAAAGATAAATACAGGAAAATGATTTGCTCATCAGTCATCTTTCCATAATCTTTCCAAAGAGGCTTGAAATCAAGGAATTACTTTTTTCAAGATTTAATTGACTTTACGTCACATTTTCTACTATATATATATATTTAACTTTTTATTAAACTAAACTATTGATGAGCAGGCTGTTTTCTAAATAAATTCTTAAGTAATGGAATACAGGTCCTGAGCAGCTAATTATAAAAGGATGACTAGTGACAGAATTTTTACTCAATCTTCTGCTCCAATTATTTATTGGAAAACTTTTCAGAGGATTTTTTTGAAGTGCATTGTGTAGAAAAAAAAATGAGTAGAAAACAGTAGGATCCTAAAAAGTGAGAGAAAGTGCAAAGAGTTTCTTATAACATTTATATTCTATTGGATCAACCAGTCTACTTATGGTAGTGTTTGGAGCTAAGACTGAAGGATGATTATTCAAAAAATGCAGGAAAAAAAAAACAACACACCAAACCAGATATTATACTTGAGGAGCATGGAATATGCACTTTTAACATGAATTGCAACACGTACTGTAATACTTTTAAATCCTAAGACAGTATCCATAAAACAGCGAAATCCTATAGCAATCAAGCATTTAAACTTCCAGCAGTATTTGAATAGCAAACATTTAAGAAAAACTCTCCCATCTCATTTTTCCTCCTCTTGCTGTGTGTTTTTTAATACTTCATTATTATTAACATTTGTATTGCAGATTGCAGTTGATCTTGCACTACCATGTCACCCCCACAGTACAAGTCATGAAGCTGTGTGGTACTTTAACAGCATCCCTTTAGCACAAGTTTCTCACTGCAGTGCATTCAAGAGGATCTTCTTTCAGTGCACAGGTCACAACTGGACTGTGTTACATTTTGATTTCAGTGTCCTAAGTATTTTCAGTGGTGGAGAAAAAAGAGCATTGAAGAAACACGTTGGAAAAGAGAAACTCCGGACAAAAGTGCTAACAGTCCATGAGAAAGATTTTAACAACATTTTTCTCAAATGAAGGTTCTTTGGGAGAATCTTGAAAAGTTTCCATTGGAAAAAGAAGCAGAAATAAAATAGAAGGATGAAAAACTACTCTGTGACTATACAAGAAAACTACACAAGGCAATCCCTTTCCATGAAGAAAATTAAATTCTGTTTCACCTACCTTAGGGCCCAAATCTTGTCCTTGGTATCGTAGTCTGCTGTTGACTTCCAAATATTTTCAGAACATATTTTTGGTTCTTGAATTTCTGACATCTCAGGATCTTTGCTGGAATAGTTATTGTAAATGGCCTAAGGAAAACCAACAATCTTCAGTTTTTCAGATGTGTTGATGGCGCATAAATTTGTACTTCAGTGAACAGATTTGCAAGGAAAAATGTGTGTGAGTTTGTATTATTATTTTCGGAACTGTCAGGAACATTCTGATTTCCTCGGAATCTCCAGATGAGGTTGGCAAGAATGCTATCTGAATATTTTGCATATATATCCCACACAGACATAGAGAAGATGAAGCAGACAGTGGACACCTGTCTTAATAGCATTATTCTGCCAGAAATTCCATTAGGGAGCCAGAAAAATTTTCCAGCTGGCCCAACACCTGACTTTCATTAATTACTACACAGTAGCAAAAGAGATATTCTTAGCATGCAGATAATGCTAAATCTGCTCCTGATTTGTCTGTATGCATAAAAAAGGCACAAATTCTAGGAACCATAAAGAGGATGATAGTATCTTTTTTAAGATTCCTCGGTGGTAAATTCTGTATATAATCCAGCCTATGTGTCACTGGGCACTGTGACAAAGGTGGAGCAAGTGTGTTGGCACATGGGCAGGCCTAGACACATAATGAATGATTTGGCCGATTAGTGTCAAAAATAATGTCCGCAGCACACACATGATGCAGATTAAATTTCTCATGTGTGCTGATAAATTCATCTAAAACTTGTC
Source organism: Odontophorus gujanensis (assembly GCA_013399175.1). Classification (NCBI taxonomy): domain Eukaryota; kingdom Metazoa; phylum Chordata; class Aves; order Galliformes; family Odontophoridae; genus Odontophorus; species Odontophorus gujanensis. The sequence continues at coordinate 37,016 of VXAB01009126.1, forward strand.
CTAGATATGAGTTTTATGTGGGTTGCTTCGGTCTGCTCCTAGCTCTTTGGCATGCCCCAGGAAAATATAACAATTTAGGTTAAAGGGAATCTCAGGAAGTCAGTTAGTCCAAGTTTCTATTCAAAACAGGGTTAAATTCATATATAAATTTTGTTCCTCAGTGCCATAATCATTCAAGTTTTAAATATGACTGAGGATGAAGGTTCCACAACCTCCTATTCCAACCTGTTCCAGGTTCTTGGTGACATCTCCCACTGCTACCTTATTCCCACTCAGAATTTCCTCTTTTTTGCCACTTGTCACTATAGTCTCTTGTTTTTCACTCCTATCCGAATATAGATCAGTTCCATTATCATTTTATTCACCTATTAGGTAATTGATGGGCTCTTTGGCCCAGGTGTCTATAAAGTTGTTACCTAACTCTGTTCTTTCTAGGGTGTCATGTCACCATAATACTTGCATTTCAAAGCTCAGGATAGTATTCCGGGGCAGTGACATGTGAAACAGGATATGTTTCCAACCATTCAGTTATGGAGTCCACCATTATAAGCAGCTGGCATTTGCCATATATATATATTTATATATATATATACTTGAACCATCATCCTTCATACCAGAGAGGATTTAACCGCTTGACTTTCTTGTTTGTGGTGCATTTTGCATTCATGGATAACCTGTGCAACAATGTCCATGGTTAATTCCACAGTAAACTTTTCCTACTGATCTTAAAGCTTGTATAGGAACTGGCCAGTACTTCTCATGGAAGCAGAGATTAGTGGATAGTAAGAACCAAACACAAAATTTAAGGAAAATGGACACTTTTAAGTATGAAAAGTCAGTTATTAGATCTGTATATGAAAAGACTTTAACAGCTTGTATGAAACTCTGCAACACTGATTTCTTCAAGTTGCCAGCTTGAAGCATTGCATAAAACATCAAAAACAAATCTGATTGGACATAAGAAAACTAACTGTGAAAAAAAAAGAGCAGATAATAAGTCTGCCAAAATATCAGATTAAATATTCAGATCTAAATATGGAAGTACTATTTGTGGCCTCTTTCTAAAAGTTGAATTACAAGGACTAAATTGCTATATGGAGAAACTGGATGGAGCTGATATTTCCAAGGGTAGTATACTGATATATTCTATTATTTATGCTTATACAGCAAAATGAATAGGACTTGTATTCTTTCCTTTTTTCTCTTTCATGTTATATTACACTTAAGTATTCAAATATTCGTTATTGATGTATTTTTAAGTGGTTCATGTTATTTTATTTTTTCTTTATGTGTTGCAATGAAACTACAAGACGTTTGACAGGAGAATAAGGTAGACACATTCTGGGTTAAAAGAAGAGTTCAGTAAAGCAAAATTTAAGCATTTATTTTAAACAATAATGAATTATGCCAGATAATTTTTAAATTTTCTGCTTGGTTAAAGAAAATTATACTGAGAATAATTTTTAAATTTTCTGCTTGGTTAAAGAAAATTATACTGAGAATTTCTATTTTCTCACCTTCCTATTGCAAGCCTGAAATTAGCTGTTCTTTATATGAATACTGCAAGATGAAACAAAACAAACAGCATGTACACATGGAATATAGGTTGTTGCAGGAATGTTCCAGCTAGGTACAAGTGAGGAGGGAAGGTGGGAAATCATATTAACTAACTAGAATATCTGATGAACCATCCATTCAACTTACCTTTAAAGTCAATGGGAGACACGTAGAGCATTTCGGAATATGATTCATCAGTCTTATTTAGATGTTTATTTTAGGATGATATGAACTTCAAACTAAAAACATCTATCTAAGTTAGCCATAAATGGAGAGTAAATAGACTATTCAGATGTCGGTGTCTACACATATGTGGATAAACTGTACCCAAATTTTTTCTTCATTTTTTTATCTTTCAATTTTTTCTTTTTCTTTTTTTTTCTTGGCAAAAAGATAAAGTTTTTATTATAAGGTAAAAATACTTATCTATAACTTGCATTGAGGATTTCATTATGATGCCCTGAACAGGATTAAGCATAGCCTTGGCACCTCCTCCTATTATCTGATGACCATTTTTGGTGGGAAATGTACAAAGAATTTACCTTTGCACAAAGGAAATAATTGTGTACCGACTGAAATAAAATATCCCACAGTTGCACATAACATCAAAGAATTTTTCCTTCAGTTGTACTTATTCACCAATTTATAGTAGTCAGTTTAATAATATTAGGGAAATTCAATTATACTATACTGATAGAATAGTCCTGGGCATGGATTTTGAGTGGAACAGTGGACCAAAAGTTATTCTCACAGGTGCCTTCTCAACATGTTGAAGGAGTTAACAGAAACAAGGAATAACACTCAATATAGAACCTACACACAAGCACTTTTTTTGAAAGATGAGAGAATTTAACAATACAGACTGAGGCTACTGTGTGCCTATGTATCTCAATACTAGAGAAGAGTTACCCTTCTTTAAATATTTATTTTGTTACTGAAGACAAAATTCAGCACCATAGTGGCTATGTGAAGAAGTTCATAGTTCTCTTTCATTTCAGCATACTTCTCAGCATTATTCTTAAAGCTTCTAAAATTTTTGGATAGAAACTTCCTCTCTAACCTCCTTTTCTTTCGAAGTCTCCAAATGTCTCATTTTGCAGCAAGAAGACTGCTTATAATGGAGGAGACTATAATCGTAGAGCCACTTGATTTTATTATCACTGAATAATGCAACTGAGGAAATACAGTACTAGCTAACACTTCAGCTTCAAAATAGTCAGTATGGTTAAGGGATGAAATACATTCCTAAGGAAAATCCATTAACATATGCTGAAGTGTTTTATATTGTGAAGTGATATGTTAAATACACCTGAGATGAATAAAATGGTATTGTACTCCAGACTACTTCCTTACTTTAAAATATGTAGTGGTTGTAATTAAAGCAGAAAAAAAGGTAAACTGAAGTCCAGCACAGTTGTTATTTTAATTCCTTATAGTCACAAGATTTTGGAAAGTCCTACAGCTCCCCTTGTTATGGGTTGTTCCTAACACAAAGTAAGAGAATTTGAACTCATGTTACTTTACCAAAATAGATGGAAGGTTATTTATAAAAGATAAAGTTACTTGATATCTGGAGCTCAAAATATTTCACTCCACTGTTCTCATTGTTTTTTGTTTGGTTGGGATTTTTATTTATTTATTTATTTGTTTGTTTGCTTGTTTATTTATTTTTGTGTTTTCTTTGATTTTTTTTTTGGCATGAGAATAAGGATATTTCTTCATATAAGGATTGTCAGTGGTTTATGGGCCAGAACACCCCAGTTCCATGACTAATGGGATGGGGGACACACAGACCCACACCTTGGGAAAGGGGAAAGGGGAAAAGGGAAAGGGTAGGGAGATGGGACTAAAAACAAAAGTAGTAATGATCTGAGTAAGAACGCTAATTTACTAAATAAGACATCAGAATATAAAATAACACAATATAAGAAAATATAATTGGAATTGAAGCTAATAAATCAAATAAAGTGAGAGAGAGAGTGTCCAAAACCAAAAGCCTGACTCTAAAGCTGAAGGTGAGATGGCTAGGAAGCTTCCACTGCAGATGATGCAGCAAAAAGAAAGGAAGTCTTAGGACTTGAATGCAGTTTTATCATTCCCTCTGAGTGGAAAACGGGAACCCAAAGTCCTCTGAGGTTCATAGTTCTTCTTCTCTTCTGAGAAGCAGGTACCTGGAAATTCAGCAGTCCATAGAACTGAAGCATTAACTCATTAAATCCCAGTGCCTTGCATGATGTTATAATGTGGAACACCGATAACAAAGATCATAAAACCACGACAAAGATAAAACTTTAATACACTCCTTAGCATTTATATTTTAGACACTTCTTTTTAGCATATTACAGATTTTTCCTTATTTGTAACGAGCGTTAAAAAAAAATCTAACAAAAGCACCACTTCTAGAAATTGTATGTATCTCTATTTATTTATTTTTTATTTGAATGAAAGCATTAAGAAAACAGAAAATAATCTATGGGCCAAAACTGATACACAATTCTCTTGCGTATTTTACATTAATATATCAGAAAAAGAGGTATCATGAATAAAATTAACAAAAAATTGACTTATTCTGATGAGTTGCTGCTTAAAGATGCTAACTTAATATTTACTAATATCATTCATGACCTTTAATGAGGTTTAATGGCTATGCTAATTGTACATGTTATGAGTATTTTGATAAGTTCTGGTTATAGAAATTATAATGCAATCTAATTATTAAATGTATGACTAACAGATGATTTGTTCACAAGTGCTAGATTGAGCCTAAGAAGTAGAACTGCTTAAATGTAAACCTAAAGGCTGCCTCTAGTGATCTCCATCAATTTACTTTGAACTTTCCACTAAGAATAATGCATACTTACTACACTATTAGACCATGTAAAAATCTTTCTATCATAAACTTCTGTATACTCATCATGACATTACCCAGCCCTAACAAAAATAGGTCATTCACCTTCAGCGTAACTAGCTTTTTCACAAGCAAACAGTGAGCCATATTCTTTTCTCCACTTTGTGTATTTCTATAAAGAGCAACTGAAAAAAAGGTTAATTACATATTAAGCTTGTTTCACTTTCTTCCAATTGCACAGTCATAATGTGCAGTCTTTTATATGGTGAAGCTAAAAACCAACTCATCTCAGAGTTTCATTTACTGTGTCTGTGAGAGGCATGGCTATGGCTGATGGATACTGACATTCCCAATTTGCAGTGACTGGCAAATTATAGGTATTCAGCTTCTGAAGAACGATTTGAAATGCGTGTCTTTTGCTATATTTTGCCATATTTTACCAACTGTCTCAGTGTTCACCACTCCAGAATAAGATACTAGAAGATTAAAACTATGTTTCTGCGCTAGCCAAACACTAGCGGACACTTTAGCCGTGTCCGCTAAAGTGGACAAAAACAGTGCCACTCTCACCCCACCCCCAAACACACGGTTTAAATATATGTTGCTTTTAATCAATTAATACCTCTTCTGAAATCTGAAAATAAGGACTGCATTTCTCCTATTTTATTCAGACATACTAAGAGTACGTTCTGTACTGAGTGACAGTTTGATAATCTGTTTCACTTATTAGAAAAGTAACAAAAATACAAAAAAGGAAATGCAAATGAAGATGTTAGAAGGATGCAAACTATTCTGATAAGCTGCAAAGTGAACTACATAATTTCTCCATCTGTCAGTCTACTTACTGAGTTTATCACATTTGATTCTTGATATAAAGCTTCAGACAGTAAAATATCTAAAGGAGAAGGATTTAAAACACCACTAGAGTATTGAATCCTCTATGATCCACATCGGTTACATCATTGCGCCTCAACAGGACAACTGTTAATAAAGGTATTATTATCTAGTGGTAAAGTTGTTTTTTAATACCTTCAGAATAGTAATTTCTAGGAACCCCAGTGTCATATAGTGCCTTTTTTGCAGGTTGGGTTTTCTTGTTGTTGGTGGTTTTTTGGTGACTGTATTTTGACCAATAAATTTGGAACAAGTTGTTTCATTCATCTAAGTTAAAATTAAGGTGTTGCAGTTGGAGCTAATGCAAAATTTCTTCAAAGTGGGAAGTTGTGCATTCATTTATCATCATCATACGATTTTATTTCAGCAGTTATCATTTCAAGATTGTGTACAATATAGGGGCTATGACACAAAGACTTTAGGGAACTGAAAGTTTTTCCAGTTTAAAGGTTAGTCCTTCTGTTTCGAAGCTTAAAACAATCCCTCAAAAGCATCAGTTCTGTCATATTTCCCATACTGCACAACACTTGGAAACTCAACTGGGACCTCAGTTAATGTTAAGTTCCCATGTTCCTAAACGGCTTAGATCAATTTTCAGAAGTTATGCAGATGCCCTGGCACACAGCCATTACAGAATTTACGCTTTCTTTTTTTTTTTTTTTCTCACATTATTTTCCCTGTGATTGTCTTCTTTTCAAACAGACAGGACAGTGTATTTTTAGTGCTCTTCCCAATCATACTCAGTGTTTCTATGGTCTTTGGCAAAATGTAACTGTTTTTTCTAAGGTGTAAATCAATGTCAATAGTTACATTCTCAGGGTCAACCAATCTAAAACCATGATGAGTTAATTTAATTTAGACTGTACGGTATAATATTTCTTTCCGTGGCAGGTGGTATAGAACACCTACTTTTTCTTTCATAAAGTTTCTTTTTCTTTCCCCCTCCTTATTGACATATAATCCAACATCATTACAAATCTCTTCAATTTATCAAAGGCTATACTCAAGATTGTCTTTAGCAAAGAATCAATGCCTTTCAGTTTTGGGTTACATAATTCACTCTTGATCCAAATTCCTCTTATCTTTCCAAGCAATTCCAAAGAAGAGCTTAGCATACATCCAAACATCTGTAGTTTTTGATACCTTCCCTCTCCTCTTTTATTTCTGTCTTAAAAGCTGGTATTCTGTACACACAGATTACAACCTCTTGATACAGACTGAAAAAGTGGACAAATGATTATGCAGCATTTGCTGAAACAATTGTTTTGGAACATAGGTGTAACAACTGGAATAATTTGTGTTAATCAGACTCCTCTGATAATTAACTCTGGGGCTTTGGTGGGTACTACCAAAACAATGTAAAATACATACATATATATATCTACTTGCAAAACCAATCAGCAAGTCTTCTCCTCAAATGTCTTCTGTAGAGATACAATATATATATATACCAAGGTTTAAAAATTAAATCCATTTTTATTGCATTTCCTTTACAGGACGTAGAAAGAAAATACCACAAGTTGTGTTAAGTTCACACTGTCCTCAAAATAACACAATTTAATGCAATATAATTTGAATTAAAGCAAATAAATCAAATAAAATGAGAGAGGCAGTATCTGAAAAACTGAAGGCCTAACGCTAAATGCTGAAGTCGAGCCAGCTAGGGAGCGCTCGCTGATGGGTCAGTCCAAAAGGGAAAGAACCTGTGTCTGGTGACAGGCAAACAGATTTTATCTTTCCCTCTGAGCGTAAAACAGAAAAAAATGCAAAGCAATTCACAGTCCTCTGGGGTACGTAGCTCTTCTCTTCTGAGACAGGGATACCTGGAGCTATTGATTATCCACAGAGCTGGAGCATTAACTCTTTAACTCCCAATGCACTACATGGAATACCAATAACAAAAATCATAAAACCATGATAATCACAAATCCTCTTCTCTGTTTCCATGCTCTAAATCTTCTGTTAACTTTAACAGTCAGCTGGCTGTGTAAAAACAGTAGGTTGCATTAATGATGTTGTGTGACAATAATAATTCTCTAGAGCAGATATCTTGTGTGTCAGTGTTTCCAGAGGCAAAGAGTGCTTCCTTGCAGTCTTACAGCTCTGCTTAATTCTTAAAACCTGAAACATCTGACTTTCCTGTACATTATACCTTTGCTAGTACCCTGCAAATTTTCTTGAGACAATTCTATATATACAGATTTATTATTTTGTTGTTTTTTTCTTAATCTTAGTTTTTACTGGGCAACACTGGGTCATAGGTAATGATTTATATTAGCAAAGCTGAAAAGAAAATGAGAAATTTTTATTAGCCATTACAGTAAAAACATAGATGCCAACTTGAATTTTAATTTCACACTATTACAATTTTGTCTGAAAGTACATTTCAGAATTGTTTTAATATTTTAATGTTGTTTAGTAATAACAAAATAAGGTTGGTGTGTATATATATAGTAGATTGAATTTAGAATGAAAGTGATAGGCTACTCATTTTAATGATCAGTAAATAAAGCCCTATTTTCTTTTGTATGTAACTTGCCCTTTACTGTTTTTCTTTTTTTCCTAATTATTCTTCAGTGTACCATTCTTCCTGTTCATGAGAGGCTGAACTGCAACTAGATGTTTTTACAAGTAGGGCAGTTCTAGTTTCCACTCTTTCCACTCCTACTTAAGATCTTATTTCAACCCCCAGGTCTTTCTTCTCATTCCTACACATTACTCTGGTGTTTCAGTTTTTTCACAGCTTCTGCTGCCACTGCCTTCCTAACTTACCTAATCAAGAACAGTTGTGATTAGAAATAGGAAATTTTTGTCCCTTAATGACAAAGTTGTCTAGAAGTGAAAAAGAAAGTATAATTGCTGCATGTGTCAGTAAGAATGCATGACTAGAAAGACTAGAAAAAGTGGAAAGACTGAGTTCCTTTACATATTGATTGAACAGGAATGCAGATAAACTAATTGACCATAAAAAAAGAAGAAATTATCAAAAACTTTTGAATACTAAGTGATTTATTATTATTATTACTTATCTATCAATATTTTTCAGTAAAAGCTATGGTGTTAATTAAACTAAGTAGGTATAAGATTCTGTTAGGATAAAACAAATTACGTATTGGAACAGATGTTAAGGAAAAGTTTAATAATTTGTAGGAGAGTAATGATCTGTATTTTGGAAGCACAACTAGTTTGCCTATTTTAACATTACTTTTTTGTATGCTGCTGTTCAAACCAGGACCAACAATAAATAACCAGAACATTTCTAAATGGTTTCACACTGATATTTTCTGTCAGAAATGTATATTTATCTTCCTCTGCTGTGCCTATTTATTTATTAATTTAAGGTAATTTCACTTTGTTATACATGTTCTTTTCATTTTTCCTCTTCTATCTAAAACTTACTAAGAAAGATTTTTCTGATTCTAATATATATTTTACTGCACAAAGCATTTTAAAACCGCGTTTCAGGTCTCTTGATCTTCAAATATTATTAGCAAATGTAGTATCTGCCATTTTCTCCATGATTTCACTGGCAGAGAAAGAAAGAATGAATGAATGTCTGAAGGAGATTCCACTGAATCACTAATTTGTTATCACTGCCAATTAAATCTGTAAAGATACAGCTGTGTTTCCTTATAGAACTGTTAAAAATTTCCCTGTGTGGATGTTTCTGACATTTTGAAAAATCTTCATTTCTGATTGGAATGAAAATGGAAACATAAAATTTGCAAGAAAAAATAGAAAAGAAATCATTTAGAGCATAAAATAATTCTTCACTTTTCAGTACATAGTCTCCTCTCCCTTCCCACTCTCCTACCTTCCCTTACCTTGGTCCTAAAGAAATAATATATAAATATATACAAATGGAATCTCTATGATTTCTCTAATTAGAGAACCCATCAAGAGCCCTAAAAACTGAACTGAAAGAAATATTTTGAATCATGCTATATCTTAAAGTATGCAGGTGTGCTTGATGGAGCTGAAATCTCCAGTCTTCACACTGGGGACACAGCAGCACCCACATCTTCCAGAGAAATCTGCCAAATCAACTACCCCAGAATCTATCACAAATCTCATTTGTCTTTTATTAGAATTTTCCCCAAAATGTCAACTTCTTTTTTTCATTTATTTTGCAAAGACTATATTTGGTATTAAAATAAAAATAAAAATAAAGAAAAAAGTATTTTTTTGTTGTTGTTGTTGGTCGCGTTTTTTTCTTGTTGGTAACATTTTGTTCTTTTTTTTTTTTTTTGAAGATTCTTGACCTATTTCCCAGGAGACAAATATTGTGAGGCAGGGGATTGTCTGGATCACCAGATACTGTAATATTCTGAAAGTCATTCCAATCAGCATTCTGACTGTGGAATTAAACAAATTACTGGTAACTACCTTAGCTCTTACCACAAACTATCACAAATGTTTGCCTAAAACAAAAGAGTTTATTCTTTAAAGCTATTTTGAAATCTTTATTCTCAATCTTCTTCCATAACACTAAAGCAAAGTCCAGTCATGGTGAAAGTAATCTAAGGGGAAAACACATTTGTGATGATTACTGCCATAAATCCAACCCATCAAACTCAAAATAAAGCCACAGAATTGTTGTGATATGCAGAATTTCGTACTTTATTAAATCTAATTGTGTAGATATAGATGTAGCAGAATTATTATTATCTTCTCGTTATTGTAGGTGACAAGTCATTGATACTAAAAAGAAATGAGTAATTGTTTCATGATACATTTAGTTTTAGAGATTTCTGAATACTTAGAAACAGAGATCAGAGATGAGTAAAGCCACCCTATTCTAAGAAATTTTGATACTGACAGAGGGAAAAAATAACCATGTCTTATGAAATTTCATAATAAAAAAAATAATAATAGTTATATTTCTAAAAATCTGTTATGTATCTGAATCAGTAGAGGAAAAGAAAAATCGGCAAGGAAAGGAACATATAATATAGTCATCTGCTAGTAAAGATGTTTCCTACAGATGCAAGCATTCTGAGCATTTGTCCTACTCCCTTACTTTCTTGCAAATATTCTTCATCTCTGTTATATGTTAAAAAATGAGCAACCATATAGATCAAACAACAAATCTCTCTTCCCTTGCCACATAAATACTTAGTAAAAAATACAACAGAAAAGTAGTAGTCTTTATGTTTTGTTTCTCTGAAGCAATCTTGTATTCTTCTGTGTGAAATTTCAGACGGAGCAATATTTTTTTCCTTCTAGCAAAGAACATTCCCCAAATCCAATAGGCTACTGGTTAGTTTGCCCACAAGGAAATAGGAGAAATCTGAATTTCCTCAGGCAGAACAAGAACTTTGATCTCCCATATTCCCAGTGGATGATTTTACCGTTATACAAGACTATAAAGCGATTGTATTGGAGAAACTGAATGAAAGCCTGTTTGTGGTTCAGTTTGAGGGTATTTTGCACTAGGAACTCAAATCAAGGGCTACTTCACCAACAAGATTTCACTGTAGCAATCATAAAAAGAACTAGAACTTCTGGGGCTTCCAAAATACCATCAATAACACCTGACTGTGTATCAGAAACAAAGCAGATGTTTAGTACGAAAGCTTTTTCTGATCCTCAATAACTTTTCTCACTATAAGGAGAAACTTACCAAGGATAGAATCTGAGGTCATTTGAAGGATATTTCTAAGCCAAGTGACTAGCAGCATTTTAACTTTTTCTTCAAAGAGATGTCTAAAATCTCTGTATAGTAGAAAGGATGCAGACACAACAGACAACTGACAACAAGTCCCTAGCTTCAGCTGTGATTGGATAGAGACACAGGCACAGCTGGTTTGCTGTGCACACTAGGCAAACAATAAGGAGGAGAATTTCCAGTCAAGGAGTAACCCAGTGTTGACTATAAACTGATTGAACTAAATACCATGGCATATTTAAATGCCTTGTTGCTGTTCTGTATCTTAGTCATACTCAGGAAAGCTGACTAAAGGGTAATGTATACAGTCTGTCATTAACTCTCTACTTCAGAATGGAATGAATAATTTTTTTACCAAGGCTGTATTTGTATTAACTGTAAAAGAACCTTAGAAACCTAGCTCACATAAGACTCAAAAGTGAATAAGCTGGAATAATCTGAATCTGACTGGATATTAAGAAAAAATTCTCGGAAAGAATGGTAATGCGTTGGAACATGATGCCCAGGGAGGTACTGGAGTCACTGTTCCTGGAGGTTTTCAAGAAAAGAGTAGTGTGATATTTAAGAACAGGATTTAGTGGGCATGGTGGTAGTGATGAGTTAATAGTTGGACTAGATGATCTTGGAGGTATTTTCCAATCTTAATGATTCTATGATTTTGATTCAATTATTACATTCACAGAAACAAAAAAAAACAAGGAATGCAAAAGCCTTGAGAAAGACAATAAATATTTTAAAGATATCGCATAAGTGTATAGAGATCACTGTAACCAAAGGATCTTTCCTATCACATAGGTGAGGCTAACAGGTCGCTGTTTGCCTGGGCCATCCTTTCTACTTTTGTTAAAAATGAGTAAGGACTTCACCTGTCTGCCAAAATTTTTCAAATACCATTGATAATACCTTGGCAACTGCATCAGTCAATTCCCTCAGGACTCTGGTATGCAAGAGAAATAGAACTATATTTTATCTTAGGACAACTTTGGTTTAGAACACGTCCTGACTCATTTATATGTGTACTGTCTTCCAAAGAGAGAGCCTTTCTGTCCATGTCTGTATAAACAACCCCTACAAGGTCTCCTCTTCACATACCATAGAACCCTAGAATCCTAAGAGTTGGAAAATGCCATTATAACAAGTCCAACCACACATCTGACACTACTAGTCAACTGCGAAATCATACCCCTAAGAACAACTTCCACACGTCACTTAAATACTTCCAGGGATGACAACTCTGTCACTTCCTTGGCATCCTGTCTGAATGCTTTGCTATCCTCCCTGTGAGTAAATTCTCCTAATATCCAATCTAAACCTCCCTGGTGCAACTTGAAGTTGTTGCTTTGTGCCTTACCATTTTTAATTTAGAAAAAGTTACTAATGTCATAAAACAACTGTACGTACATGTATAGGTTAGGGGGGCTGATAAGCTGGAAAATAGCTCTGCAGAGAAAGACCTAGATGGCATGGTGGACAAGTTGACCATGAGCCAGCAGTGTGCATTTGTGGCCAGGAAGGCCACTGATATCCTGGGGTGAATTAAAAAAGCATGATCAGCATATCAAGGAAAGTGATTCGCTGCCTCTGCTCCACCCTAGTGAGTCCACATATGGAGAGAATCTAGAGAACTGCTACAAAGATGATTAGGAGCCTGAAGAATCTCCCTTTTGAGGAAAGGATGAGTGAACCGTAATTGTTCAGCCTGGAGAAGAAAAGACAGACAGGGGATTTTATCGACACTTACAAATATCTAAAGAGCATTTTTTTAAGAGGATGGGGCCAGGTTCTTTTCATCGGTTCCTGACAACAGGGCAAGGGGCAACAGACACAAATCAGAACACAGAAAGTTCCATCTGAACATGAAAAAGAACTTCAATTTGATGGTAACAGATCACTGGAACAAGCTACACAGAGAGGTCGTAGAGTCTCTTCTCAAAATAATCAAAACCTCCCTGGACACTTTATTCTGCAATCTACTTTAGAGAACCTGCTTTAGCAGAGAGATTGGACTAAATGGTCTCTAGAGGTCTCTTCCAATTCCTGTGATTGGGTGACACTCCTTGCTGCAACCTCCTTTCAGACAGTTATATTGGTGAGATCTTCCCTCAACCTTCCTTTCTACAGAGTAAGCAATCCCAGTTCCCTCAACTACTGCTCATAAGTCTTGTTTTCTAGTCCCTTCACCATCTTTATTGCTCTTCTCTACACCCACTTGAGTAACTCAATATTGTTCTTATAGTGGGGAACTGTAGGAAAATAGGACAATAGGGCCTTATGCCAAAGTTGTTGGTCACGTACAAGATGATTTAGTAGCCAGACACTGCTTTAGTTTCATGGGAGGAATCACTGTTGTGTATAACTAAGATGAGCTAAGCATATCCCTTGATCTGTGTTCCTTAGCACATGTATTTCATATCCTTTTGATCTCTGTAGTGTCATACACCCCCTGAGCTCTAGACATGATTGATTAACTTGTTAGTATCGGTCTAGTTAAAATTAAACTACTGCATAACATATATAAACCTGTAAGTTGACCGAATAAAGTGGAAGCTTCGCTCACAGTGAGTGGTTGTGCTTCCCTACACTTATTAGCAGGTACTCTGGCCAAGTGTGTCGCAACATTTGGCGCCCGAACAGGGACCTGACTAATGTGTGTAGTACTGGACATAGAGCCTCTGTTACCTTTTAACAAAGAAGCCAATTTGGCTTAAGCCGTCCGCTTAGCGGGGCTTGCACGGATCCAGGGGCTTAGNGGACAACTTTGGTTTAGAACACGTCCTGACTCATTTATATGTGTACTGTCTTCCAAAGAGAGAGCCTTTCTGTCCATGTCTGTATAAACAACCCCTACAAGGTCTCCTCTTCACATAGAACCCTAGAATCCTAAAGGTTGGAAAATGCCATTATAACAAGTCCAACCACACATCTGACACTACTAGTCAACTGCGAAATCATACCCCTAAGAACAACTTCCACACGTCACTTAAATACTTCCAGGGATGACAACTCTGTCACTTCCTTGGCATCCTGTCTGAATGCTTTGCTATCCTCCCTGTGAGTAAATTCTCCTAATATCCAATCTAAACCTCCCTGGTGCAACTTGAAGTTGTTGCTTTGTGCCTTACCATTTTTAATTTAGAAAAAGTTACTAATGTCATAAAACAACTGTACGTACATGTATAGGTTAGGGGGGCTGATAAGCTGGAAAATAGCTCTGCAGAGAAAGACCTAGATGGCATGGTGGACAAGTTGACCATGAGCCAGCAGTGTGCATTTGTGGCCAGGAAGGCCACTGATATCCTGGGGTGAATTAAAAAAGCATGATCAGCATATCAAGGAAAGTGATTCGCTGCCTCTGCTCCGCCCTAGTGAGTCCACATATGGAGAGAATCTAGAGAACTGCTACAAAGATGATTAGGAGCCTGAAGAATCTCCCTTTTGAGGAAAGGATGAGNAGTCAATTCCCTCAGGACTCTGGTATGCAAGAGAAATAGAACTATATTTTATCTTAGGACAACTTTGGTTTAGAACACGTCCTGACTCATTTATATGTGTACTGTCTTCCAAAGAGAGAGCCTTTCTGTCCATGTCTGTATAAACAACCCCTACAAGGTCTCCTCTTCACATAGAACCCTAGAATCCTAAAGGTTGGAAAATGCCATTATAACAAGTCCAACCACACATCTGACACTACTAGTCAACTGCGAAATCATACCCCTAAGAACAACTTCCACACGTCACTTAAATACTTCCAGGGATGACAACTCTGTCACTTCCTTGGCATCCTGTCTGAATGCTTTGCTATCCTCCCTGTGAGTAAATTCTCCTAATATCCAATCTAAACCTCCCTGGTGCAACTTGAAGTTGTTGCTTTGTGCCTTACCATTTTTAATTTAGAAAAAGTTACTAATGTCATAAAACAACTGTACGTACATGTATAGGTTAGGGGGGCTGATAAGCTGGAAAATAGCTCTGCAGAGAAAGACCTAGATGGCATGGTGGACAAGTTGACCATGAGCCAGCAGTGTGCATTTGTGGCCAGGAAGGCCACTGATATCCTGGGGTGAATTAAAAAAGCATGATCAGCATATCAAGGAAAGTGATTCGCTGCCTCTGCTCCGCCCTAGTGAGTCCACATATGGAGAGAATCTAGAGAACTGCTACAAAGATGATTAGGAGCCTGAAGAATCTCCCTTTTGAGGAAAGGATGAGTGAACCATAATTGTTCAGCCTGGAGAAGAAAAGACAGACAGGGGATTTTATCGACACTTACAAATATCTAAAGAGCATTTTTTTAAGAGGATGGGGCCAGGTTCTTTTCATCGGTTCCTGACAACAGGGCAAGGGGCAACAGACACAAATCAGAACACAGAAAGTTCCATCTGAACATGAAAAAGAACTTCAATTTGATGGTAACAGATCACTGGAACAAGCTACACAGAGAGGTCGTAGAGTCTCTTCTCAAAATAATCAAAACCTCCCTGGACACTTTATTCTGCAATCTACTTTAGAGAACCTGCTTTAGCAGAGAGATTGGACTAAATGGTCTCTAGAGGTCTCTTCCAATTCCTGTGATTGGGTGACACTCCTTGCTGCAACCTCCTTTCAGACAGTTATATTGGTGAGATCTTCCCTCAACCTTCCTTTCTACAGAGTAAGCAATCCCAGTTCCCTCAACTACTGCTCATAAGTCTTGTTTTCTAGTCCCTTCACCATCTTTATTGCTCTTCTCTACACCCACTTGAGTAACTCAATATTGTTCTTATAGTGGGGAACCCAAACCTGAATACAGTACTTGAGGTGTGATCTCAACACTGCTGCATCATTTTCCCTGTCCTGCTGGTCACACTGTTTCTGTTGTAGATTAGAATGCCTCTGACCTTCTTGTCCAAATGGACACAGTGATAGCTCATGTCCAACCAGCTGTCAACCAGTGCCTGCTGGTCATTTTCTACCAGACAGCTTTCCAGACACTCCTCCCCAAGCCTATACCATCATATGGGGCTGTTAGGTACCAATTACAATAGCTGGCATTTAGCCCAGTTGAATGTCACATGATTAGACACAGCCGATTGATCTAGTCTATACCATCATCCTCTGCTATTTCAAGCTTTGTTTCAAATCAACATCCAAAAGGTCTAAATGCCTTCTTCATCATCCCATTCTTTTCCTTTTAAATATTATATCTGTTGATCGTGTAGAAGAAATCAGTCCTAGGACTGTGATGTTTATCTCTAACCAACAAAATATTTGAATAGTTTTAAAAGCTTATGTTCTTTCTTAAGACATACACATACTACCATTATACCTCTGCCAGTGTAGGGTCTCAGTCTACATGTAGTCTAAATATTTTACAAAACATTCCATTCTCTTTAGCATATCTGGAGATATTTGTGCACACATCAAAGAATCTCAGTGCTTAGGAATGAATCATAGTTCCAAATGTTTTGATACAGATGGGAAATTTCAAAATACTTGTTCTAGACATGGATTTGAGAGCAATATTAGGCAGTATTTTTCATTTTACTAGTCTCTGTAGCATTCTATAGGAGAGTGTGGCAATAATGATTTTATTTCTTCAGTGTTAATAAATTGATATTACAAGAAGTTCTACTTTTCTCTGTTAGGTAAAACAAACAGATGAATGTCTAAATTGCAGTCTTAGTGCCTAAGAATTTAAAAGCAGTTCACAGGGCCTGATACTACTGCAGTTGGGGGTATTTACTGTGAATGTTTACTGCATACTCATATAGTATGTACCACATACACATACAGCTGTGCTGTACAGAAATAGAATATCGTGTCTAGAGACAGAAATGGAATGTGTCAGAGTGTTTTGTTTGTTTGTTTGCTTTTACTGTTTTCTAATAAAGATAAGAACTTGGCTTAACAAGTTTTGAGGTATTCTGATTCCCATTTTCCTATAGTTCACACTGTTTTGTTTTGCATCACATTAACAGTAAATTTCCTGATGTGCTAACCTTTATGTGTTTGTCTATTGTTTTAGAGAAACAAGACTTTCAAAAAGTTTTATGACATGATCCTAAAGTCAAAGCCTGAAGCTTTTCTTGGTTCAGTTTGATTCAACCACTGAAAACAGTATGCTAATGACATAACAATTTAGCTTAATACTATGCTTTCCATGATCAGAGCCCACTACCTGCATCACTATATGCTTTCCTCTTTTTATTAGTTGTCTAAAAAAAAAATGCTAAACTAATTTTTATCTTCTCTCTAAACCATTCGATAAATATTTTTGCTAACCTCAGATGATCTGTGATGTACTTTAACCTGACAAGC
This sequence comes from Odontophorus gujanensis, assembly GCA_013399175.1. Classification (NCBI taxonomy): domain Eukaryota; kingdom Metazoa; phylum Chordata; class Aves; order Galliformes; family Odontophoridae; genus Odontophorus; species Odontophorus gujanensis. The sequence goes on from VXAB01009126.1 coordinate 54,280, forward strand.
AAATAGGAACCACAGAGCCATTTTCTCACTCCTCCCACAGGAGATCTGGGAAGAGAATCAGAAAAAGGTAAAACTCATGAGTTGAGATAAAGGCAGTTTAATAGGACAGAAAAGGAAGAGATAATAATAATAATATTGATGATAATAACAATAGAATACAGAGTGAAGTTCTATACATGCTAATTGCTTGCCATCAGCTGATCAGTGCCCAGTCAGTCTCTGAGTATTGACAGGTCTCCCAGACAATTTGAAGTTTTATTGTTCAGTATACTACCATAAGATGTGGGATATCCATTTGTACAGTTTAGGTCAGCTGTCTTGGTTGTAGGTGCTCCCTGTGTAAACTTGTGGGTGCTCCCAATGCAACCTCAGCTCGTTTCTGGAGGGGCAGTGAGAGAAGTCCTTGAATTAATGTAAGCACTGTTCAACAACAACTAAGACATCAGTGTTTTAATACCATTTTTATTCCTAAGTCCAGAACATGGCATCATTACAGTGAGAAAATTATCTCAGCAGAAATCAGGATACTTGTTTCTGGTCTCATCTTTTATTATAGGAAGTCTATCTGCCTGGAAGTGATTAACTTAGAATTGCAATGTAATTGAAGATGCCTCATTAACATTACTGCTCACTCATTTTTTTTATTTTTTTTAATTATATATATGTATATATATTTTTTTTCAAACACATACTTTATATAGTAGACTACAAAACAATAAATGGAAAACTCAGTACTCACATCTTTGTCTTTCATTTTTATTTCTTACATAATAATCTTTGTATAAAAAAAATCTAGAAATATGTATCTGGCTTCAGAGACTGTGCTTTTTGACAGTCAATTTTCTGTTTTATAAGGCATGTAATACTTTTTCTCAGGAGGGTGTTCATGTCAGTCTAGGCTGACCTCCTTTTTCATTTGTCAATAACTTGCCAATAATTTAGCATGCACCTGCTAAATTAGTTTCCTTTCACAAAAGTTTGAAGGGGAGTGATGTTGCCAGCTGGTCATTTAACATGTCTCTGACTGAGGCCAAAAACAACTCAAAAAACAAAGAGAATAATTTTTCACACTGAATTCACAAACAGATGCAGGACAAGCACAATAACTCTTTCCAATAGGAAAACACACAAGTCAGATATGAGAAAAAATAGAAATAGAAAAATTAATGCAATATAACAATGGGACCTTTAGTGATTGCTGTATCGGAAGTGATAGTTTCTATTCCAACTTGTATGGCTATTATATTATCTTCACTTTCTTTTTTAAATTATAAATTATAGGAGATTAGATCTTAATACACTTATTTTTTAGCCATCTAAATGCACTTATTTTTTAGCCATCTAAATACACTTGTTTTTTAGCAATTTAATCAGTAATTACATGATATTAGGACAAACAAATGGGACTATTTATAAATGCATATAGTACCAGGAAGATGAGACTTACTGCAGCGTAATAATATATGTGACTGTTCTTCAAATCAGTTAACATTCCTAGTTTAATAGGAAAGATTCAGAGAGCAGTGTTCAAGTAAGTACCTTTAGTGCTAAGGTCCATGCCTGTTCATTTTGCTGAAATATATACAGAAGTTGAACAAATGTGAAAACTTGAAGTATTTTTTAAAGCCATATTCTAGCTGAGGTTGAGGATGTACTTGAAACAAAGTTCCAGTCTGTTCAAATGTCTTATGAGCACTGAGGAATCTAACCTCCTAATTAATAAATGAATATTATTTTTATTTCAAAGTGTGTGTTCTCTCCCTCCATTTTCTTACATTTCGGTAACCTTAAGGCCTAAAATCTTAAATTCCCTCTAAGGGAAGTTTTCTTATGTCAGGTTCCAAGATCACAGACAAGTCCTGCAGTATGGCTGTTTTGAAGACTTCCAAAGATTTCAGAACACATTATAAGATTTCCACATAAATAACCTCTGGTTTATAAGTAAAAACAATTATCAGCAATGGTGCAAGTTATATGCTTATCCAATAGTATAAGGAGATTTTTGATAGGTTACCACAGTAACCACCCTTCCACGAGCACCATTAGCTTACTTCTCACTTTACAAAAAAATAAAAAACCTCAGAGTTCATTTTATATATATTACAAAAGATGATACTACAGTCATGGAAACCTTTTATCTTTCATAGATGACAATTTTACAACAATATAGGCTTCCTCCTTCTCCAGAGTAGCTAGTTACTGGGAGGAACAAAATTGCCACTGCCACCAATACTCCTAGCTTTTGTGTGGGAGAGAAAAATCCACTTATGCTATTTTCATTAACAGAGAAAATGACTGGAAGATAGAAGAAGAATTCTGAAGGCAGTTTAACTCTCTTCCTGATTGTTTTCTTCTCAGTTCTGTTAAAAGTTCTGAGTACAAATATAAATCACTAATGAAGAAAAGAAGATGAATTATTTCAAAATAAGTTGCAACTATATTTCTTTATTTCTCTTTTAAAATGTAGAAAGACTACTTAAAATATTAATGATACTTTGATGTATCAGTAATTATTTACAATTTTATATATATTGTGTAATTTGCCATTGATTGGTCAAGAAAAAATATAGACATAATCAGTAATACTATCACAGATTATTTAAGAAACAGTGAAAATATAATCAGTTATATAAATTAAAACAAAAAAAAATCGATTTTCATTCCAATTAATTTTTTTCAGAACAGAAGGTACTTCTTAATGTTCTATACCTTTAAAAGGAATTACTGCAGAAGATAACTTTTGAAATCAGAAACTCTGAATTTTCTCACAGAACTCTGAATTTTGATAAGCTCTGAATTCACTTCTTGATGAATCAAGAAGCATAGCAGCAACCCACATAAGCTATTTGGAACTAATGTAATTCAAATAACATGTAGAACAACTCATCACTTTGTGTCACCACTTGCATCTTAGTTACATGTGTTTCAAACTATACTGGAGAAAGTAATGATATAACAGTGGCCATGAACAGAGAAAATAAAGGGGATGAGTTATGTATGCTGTCCCCATAACTTTCACAAACTAACCTAAAAAGATTTTGGTCCCGTTTCATTTCCTCCTTAAGTGTTGGGAATATTAATACTCATTTAATGATAGACAAAGATAGAGTTAGGTTCCAGTTCAGCTCCTCGCAAAGGAGTCTTTTCACTTGCTAGGGAATCCATGTGTAAGGTTAATATTTTAATTCCTTTTCCACAGAAGAATCCCAGGGAGTAACCTCACATAAGCCTCCACTACACTGTTAAGATATAGCTCAAAAAATCTCTGAATTACTTTGGATGATACCTGCAGCCTATGTTGGTTGTCATAAGAATTTTAATGTTAAGTTGCCCTTTTTTAAATTACAGTTATTTCACTCTTAGAAAAGGTGAACTTGTCATTAAAACTGAGCTATTCTGTCACGTTAGAGGAAGGACTGTTTGCCACAGAAACCAAAGGGAGACAAAGTGCACCTTGAACAGTAAAAAAAATCCAACCAGATTTAAGCTCTGTTGGTTCTGCTACAAAGATCTACCATCTCTCCCTGAAGTAGAAACATGTTCTCGTGCAGATAAGTGTAGATCTATGCTTAAAATCTCTGGGAGGAAAAAATAAAGATGAAAAAAAGGGTTAGTTCAAAGATGTGTCAATATGGAAGAAAATCTTCGACTTTCTCTTTGTTTGTCAGATCCACAACTGGCAACATAGAGAAGTGACAACTATACATTTTAGATCTACATATATAAATATATATATAAAAAAATATATATTTTTTTTTTGTGAAGGGTGATTATTACTGCTTTTGTGTTGTTTTTGAGTTACTAAAGTCTTTCTCTGAAGTGAAAGATACAATCATTACACTTCATTGAAGATATTTTATATTTTTCTCTGAGAAATCATGTCTTCACAAAAGCTCAGATTTAAAGACTGTTAGTAAGCACATCATTTTCAGCCAGTCAGCTTTTATTTATACATTGGTTGCTCCAAAATTAGTGCCTCCTATTTCTTTCCATGGAAATACAACAGTTACAAAGATCATAATAACATTGTTTAATAGAGCAGACTCGCATCTAAAACACACACTAGTCTTTTATGTAGTCTTCACCATTAGATATACATTTTCACCAGCAATGAACAAGAACTTGCATGCTGCACTTGCAAAAATCTGTGCCAGTGGAGGCGACCCAGAGGTTCACAGCTGCTACGATGACATAATTGCAGAAGCACTGCACTTCACTGCACTAATATCTGCTGTTTGGTATCCATAAACATTCAGCAAATGTCACTGACTGTCAAGGGGTACAGGTTTTTTTTGCATGAAGTTATTCAACAATACATCTTTGCTTCATCTACACTTCTGAGTCAGTCACCATTTTTTCACACTGCCCCTCTGCTGTCATCTGTAACATGGCAACAACATTTGATGGGGTATTGGTGGGAAGGTTCAGTCTCTACTCCCATAGCACCAATATCCACATGTGATGTCATGGTCCTACATTATAAAACAGGAATCATTACTTTCAGAGCACTCCTCGCATTTTCTAACACAAGTGGAGAGTGCTAACTTTATCTCCCTCATGGAAGTGGGCTGAGATCTCTGGAAGGAGGAATTGATACTGACAAGCTTTTGATCCGTTAGTTACAAGTATCTGAAACACTGAATGCTTTTTCAGATGAAGAAAAGTAACAGTTTTTTGAGAAATTTTCAAATACAGTGACACTTTTCCCTTGCATTAGAGACACTAGCTTCCATTTAAAATTTGCATATTAGAGTTGTTTGATTTCTGTGACAGTTCTGAAAATTGTTTTTGTATTAAACATCTTTTTTCAGACTTTGTGTGATTTTTGACAACTGATCTAGTAAATGCCACTGTATAGCCATTATTTATCTTCTTGACACCCAGTCAAGTGCATACTAATTTCATATGCTGCATTACTAAACTGTGTTATGTGCATTGTTAAAAGTGGCTGGATTGTACAATTATATGAAGTTCTGCATGGCATTTCTTTGTACTTCTGAAGTACTACTAGTAGTGAATGCTCTATTAATGTATTAAAATGGTGAGTATCATGATGAACCTGGCTCAAAAAAGACTGTACTTGTGTGCTTCTAATTTAAAAATGGATGGAAGCTATGAAATTCAGAGTAAGCTTTCAAGAATTTAATCCTTCAAAGAGGAATGGTAATGCTATGCATCATGGAGTGCATATAATAGATTCATAGATTCATAATATTTGCTTTGAGAATTTTACTATTTATACATGAAATTGAGTTGTGTTAACTTTATTGAATTTAGAAACTATTTTCCCCAGCACTCAATTCTAGTATTCACTCTGCAAGTATTAAGTGGATTTTATCACATTTCTGTTCTTATTCTATGTAGTCATTTACTGTTTTAAACATTTAACAACATTCAATGCACTTAGAGGTACAAAATTATATTTTCAAGATCTGAAAATTTCATCATACTGGCACATTCATGAAACTGAAAATACAGGCACTATATTGAAATGCTAGTAATCTGGACCTTCTCAGCTTAGACTTGGCAATTTGTTTTGATAATATCTGCATACTGCAAATCAGCATTTTATTTCCACAAATTTCCATTTTTAATCAATAATAAACCATGTAAATATATTATAGTTATGATACAGCTCTCTCTATTTTGCATTTAGAAAGTAGTGAGGAGTACTGAATATATTCACAGGCAACTTCAGAGCTACTGAGCTGTTACTGAGAGATGTCCACTTGAAGCATCTCCAGTTGGTTTGCTTTACTTGCCTGTCCACAAGATGAGCAATGAAGTTAGCTCCAAAGACCCTCAGGGACTTCCTAGGCACATATAAAGGTACGTGGTTGTCTCGAACAGTTACTCCAATGCCTCTGAAATACCCAAGGAAGGTCTTGCAGGTCATCATTCACCCTTAACATATTTGCTTTTATCCCAGTAAAGCAACATTTGAGGTCCAAGTAAAAGTCTTTTGAATCTATAGTCTGATGAATGATTTTATTGCAACAAGAAGAATTGAAACTTGAACATCTAGGAGGGGGCTGGGCTATTAAAATTTATTGCTTTGTAGGAGCAAGTTTAAGACCACCTGATGAGATGGAGTTTGAACAAGTCTACAGGGCCTGATAACATGCATCCTAGAGTCCTGAAAAACAATGTAGTTGCCAAACCACACACCATCATACTGGAAAAGTCTGGCTGTCAGGTGAACACCTAGGTGACTGGAAAAAAAGAAACAGCTCTCCCATTTTTAAGAAGGGTAGAAAGGAAGGGCCACAAGACTAAAGACCAGTGAGCCTCTTTTCTGTACTTGGGAAGATCATGGAAAAGATCCTCCTGGAAGATTTGTTAAAGCACATGCAGTAATAGGAGGTGATGTAAGCCAGCATGGCTTCACCAATTGGAGATTGTGTCTGGCAATCTGAAGCCTTCTACAATGAAATGACAAATTATATCATCTATCAGAACTTCTGCAAAGTTTTTCATTCTTATCTCTAAATTTAGAGAGCTATGGATTTGAAGAGTTGACTATTCAGTGCATAAAGACTGGATTAGATGACCACAGACAGATGATTATGGTCAATATCTCTTTATTATCTGCCCACCAGATTAAATCACATCACTTTGTCTATACCAAAACTAAGTTTGCATTTAATTTTCATATTAAAGAGAAATGCAGCCTCAAGTGGCTAATATAATAATGATGCTACGAAATTGCTCATGTCCTTCGTCTTAACTGAGTTATTTATTACTGAAGAAAGAGACACAATTATGCATGCATAGAAACATAGAATTGCCAAGGTTGGAAAAGATGTCCAAAATCATCTAGTCCAACTGTCCATCTATCAGTATTTCCTCACTAAACCACCATGTTTTACTAACTAGGATATTTTACCGGGACTCCTGGCCATAGACATGAAGGTGCAAGTGTTCTTTAAATCATACTTTATATCTGTTAAACACATCCTGAAGTCGTTATTGCTAAAATTGGATGTGCAGGATTAGGGTATGAAATCACTTCTTTAGATGTTTGTATTGTAGAGGTAGGAGTCAACTAGAGAGCAGACATCATAATTTAAAAATATATAGGAAGGTGGCAACAGATAAACCAAGTGTCTTAAGTCTGTGTCAAAAGAGATGTAGCCAAAACAGATAATGTAATCTACTAAGATATTTTGTAATCCTAAAACAGTTACTTATTATTCAATTTTACCCCCTAAAACATAGGCTGTGGTTTATACTCTGGAGACTTAATGTATCCTGTCTGACTTTGGTTTTACTGGTCCCCCACACAGCCTATGCTAATTCTACTGGTGCCATGCTGACATCCTGGATAGCACGTGTCTCAAATATCATTAGATACTTTGTCAGCTGATTGAAACTTTATAAGTCTGCTAAGGTAGTCTATCTAGGATTGATAGCCTGAGCCTTATTTTGTTTAATCTGTGTAGGAAAACAGGACAATAGGGCCTTATGCCAAAGTAGTTGGTCACGTACAAGATGATTCAGTAACCAGACACTGCTTTAGTTTCATGGGAGGATAACCAAATTAATAATCACTATTGTGCATACCTAAGATGAGTTAAGCATATCCCTTGATCTGTGTTCCTTAGCACATGTATTCCATATCCCTTTGATCTCTGTAGTGTCATACACCCCCTGTGCTCTAGACATGATTGATTAACTTGTCTGTATCGTACTAGTTAAAATTAAACTACTGCATAACATATATAAACCTGTAAGTTGACTGAATAAATTTGAAGTTTCACTCACAGTGAGTGGTTGTGCTTCCCTACACTTATTAGCAGGTACTCTGGCCAAGTGTGTCGCAACAAATCTGTGTATTTTCAACTATACTCTTCTTCTTTTCAACAGTGAGGTAGCTAGCAAAAAAAGTTATATTTCATTATGAGATGAGTTATTACACTGCAAGAGATACTATGCAGTGCACCTTGCTTGTCTTAGAAAAAATGTCAACTTCTTACATGTTGGAGTATGCTGATGAACATTTTACCCAACCCTTGAGCTTGTGCTTACTAGAAACATTATTAGTCATTATTTTATTCATAGAGCTCAGTCATTATTGAAATACTAAACTGTTCATAGATATACAGAAAATATTTCTGTTCTGTTCTTTATAAAATATATACTTTTTGTATTTATGTAGACAATAGTTTCAATCCCCAAATGGTCTTAATTAGAAACTGTAACCAGTAGACATGCTGTTTAAATATTGGATCTTTTTAGCCAACCAAACTGAAATTTCTGATACTTAGCTGTATAGTATCGATGATTGCTTTCAGGTTTATCTGATTAAAAATAAATAAATAAATAAATAAAAATAAAATAACCTCATCATTTTGCTCTTTTAAACATACACAGAGGAACGTAAATACGCAATTTATTTTACCTTTTCTTAAAATAAATACATAAATAAATAAAATTAAAATAAATTTTAAAAGGTAAGCTAAATTAAGAGTAACTCCATTCCTAATTTTTATCTTAACATCACAGCAATCAAGTTGCCATTCATTTCCACAGTACTTTTTGCATAGTTTACATCTGCATGCTCTTAACGTTCCAAAAAGTCCCGTCTGGGAAAATATAATCTAGTGTCTTTTCTTAAAAGAAATACCAAAGCAGGGGTCTACATTGTAAGTCAGTGAGGAATTTTTTTAACAGATGTTAAGAGCTTAAGTTAGGTGAATAAGACCTTAACTAGGAGTTTGACATTGGCAGTTATTGCTTTGTTTTGACAGTGAATGGAAACTAACCATTTATTTCAAAAAGCTTCACATCCACAATGGAGTCACTGACATAACAAAGATATTATATTATTAAAAGATAAGTTAAATTAGAATTAGGATAAGATGAACTAGTTCATAAAAATTCTGGAGATTTTGGACGTATCATCTTTTAATTTTTTTTATTTCATTTTTTTTTTTTTTTAACTTCGCATTTGTTCTCTAGCATTTTATATAGGTATGTACCACTAATCATTAACTGAATAAAATGTATATATTCTGTATGGTCTCTGTCTTTCCAAGGGATATAGAAATCTTACTTATTCTAAGTCAGTACTAGTATAAGAAACATATAAATTCATATTCCTGACTACCATTCAGATTCTACTCATTTCATAAAATATGGAAATAAATATTTCTTATTCTCATGAAGAACTATGAAGCTTTATGGTGATGTTAAGAAAAGATTATAAAACCTTTGAAGTAACTAGAACAGACTCGGCTTCTTTAAGAGAGCTCAAATACACAGTGAAACTCAAAATCTCCTGACATCTACCCACTGTTTTTTAGGAAGTCTGAAAATTTCATTGCTGGAGAAAAAGGGGATGTTAAGCTTCAAAAACCCTCACCGTGGTTTAAGGAATTTAAATCTCCATATGCAAGCTAGGTAGAGAAAGTAAACTATGCAGGCTAGATAGTTGTGGTTTAAGGAACTTAAAAGTTTAAACCACTCTTGAATGAATATAAAATGTCCAAAAGATGCTAGTTTTAACAGCTTTAAACTTTATGGGAATCTACAGAGTCTGCAAGGACCTACAGGTGAAAAAATGTAACTATAGCTTCATCTTCTGAATCATTCCATGGCAACATTTTATCACGATTCCTTTATGCTTGTCTTCTCACTCCAACGCTATTTTGCAACACCTCCCAATTGTGCCAAGGCAACTGCTTTTCAGTTCACCCTGGGAGACTGGCAAGACCTGATACGTGCTAAGAAGAGCTTTTCCAATTCCACCCCTCCTTCTATTATTTATTTATTTATTTATTCTACAGATGATTCATTTCATCCCATAAATATTGAAGCCAACGTGACTGAGAAGTGGCACTCCTTTACAAGGAATGAAGAGGAATGATGGGAGGTGGAAATTCCTTGCATTACAACTGATGTAAGAGTCACTTATTCAAAGAATTAGGCCAAGACCAATGATTTACTTCTCTGATATTAAGAAAATAGACCTGAAAGGAAAACTAAATACCTTTTAAACCACAAATTGATCCATTAATGCTTCTGAATATTGCTAGTCAGATTTCTTCAGAACTTGGAAAAAATACTATTTATATATTTTTTAAATCCCAATTCTTAATAGCTTTTAATTATTTTTAGCAGTGGTGAATTCTAGTCATGAGATATACCTAAGGGTAGATTGGCAAAGATTTTTCCTCCACCAGGCACTTTTAAGTGCAATTGGATTGCTGTGGAGCAAATCAAAGGAAGGTCATGTCCATGCTTGTCAGTAACTTCCTAACAGCTGTAAAAGCATTTGGTGTGAAATATCACTACCATGGTGTGAGCCTTCTGTTTATTCTATTATTTTTATTTTACAAAGACCTTACCCTTGCCTTTATTACTGAGGAAGAGCTATAACTGAACTATACTCATTTGTTATTGAGCAAAACATACCGTGAAGAACTAGTTACTTTGCTATTACTCAAACAAATTTTAGCATAATGGCCTTCCTAAGGCTACAGCTCTCATTCATTTTAGCCAGTTTTGTCACACAGAATTGTTTTCATCTTGAACTGAAGAAGCTGATCAGGAGCCTACTTTAGGAAAATAAATAAATAAAAAGAAATGCATAATGACTATAGAGAAAGGAGAACTACCGGGAAAAAATGGTAAAAGCAGTCATTCAAGATGGATTTGGAAGCCGTAGAGTTAACTTTAATGTTAAGAAAAATTCCAGGGTGCCATAGCTGTAACTGACTTTGTAAAAGAATAGCCTGGATATAGCTGTAGACAAAATATTTTTGTGTTTAGTTGCCTAGATATACCTTCAGCTACCTATATATCTGAGTATCTATGTATTGGTTTATTGATTTCAGTCTTTCAAGAAAACAGCGAACACATTACTAAACAAATAAAACAGCCTCATCTATTAAACATCAAACATGCTATTCTCAGGCAATAGATGGGTCTTCCCCTTCCTTTGTTTTTAAAATATGAGTCATTTTCAAGCCCAAAGCATAGAATAGCTTTTGGTTAAAGTTCTGTTTTTAATAAAGATTTTAAGTAAATTGTGCAAGAAACTGATCTTGTATTATCTTTGGAATCAGCCTTCCTAAACTTTCCTACTTGTTATCCTAATCAATATAACTGAATATCAATATTATAGAATCTTTAGAGTTGAAAGGAACATATGAGGGCCATCTAGTCCAACTCACCTGCAATGAACAGGGATACCACAACTAGATCAGGTTGCCCAGGGCTTGATCCAGCCTCATCTTGTAAGTCTTCAGGGTTGCAGCTTCAACCACATTGCTCTGCACCCTGTGCCTCACCAGTCTCACTGTGAAAGATTTATTTCCTCAAATTTTACATAAATCTACCCTATTTGAGCTTGAATATCAAGTAATTACTCTTTTCAGGAGAAGTTATGGCTTTCTAGAATGATTCTCTTATCTTTTCTAACATTTCTGACACACTTATCTGAAAGTTTATAGGAATGGAATCACTTATCAAAACTAATCTTCCTTTAATATATAGTAGGTTGGATTCCTAGTGTTGTTATAACAAGAATCTTCTTTCCATATTCTATTATTATAAAACAAATTATTAGAAAGAGAAATGTTATCACTTATTATGTAAGAAAAATGCAAACAGGTTGTCAGGGCAGTTAAAATACAAATAGAACAGGAAATCAATTTTTAAAAATCAGTGAAAGGAAAATGGGAAATTTAGGAACTTAATTTCTCTCTGGTATTAAACATACATGATAACAATATTAGATAACACATTTCTTATAATATCACATATAACTTTTTGTTATAGTGTACTAAGATTTATGTTCTTGTTGTAGTATTTCAGGATGATCCTTTACGTTGTTGATATACTTGAAATTTCGGGAACTAAATGAATAATAAATTAAACATTGACTTTCAAAAAGTGTCTAAAGTAATCAATATTCTGAAATACTAAATAAAAGAGTATTTATCAGAAAAGTAAGATAGATAGAAATTCAAACCAGGACAGAGCTTTAAGATAGCTAGCATATGTTACCTTTATTACCTTTATCTCTAACTTACACCTAATTGTATACACATCCTCTAAGCAACCTTGCCTAAATTTACTGCCCTATTCTGTAGCAGTCTGTAAAATACAGCGTGAGAAGAGATAATGCATTAAACACTGAAGAACAGACCTGATAATTTAGACTTATTCACAGAGGATATTTTCTTCTACTTTGGCATCAAATATCAAGTAAGAAAGCTAAAGACAATCATTACTACAGAGCATGGGTATAGGCACAGGGGACAGCAGATCAAATTCAGGCTGGTGATAAAACTTCCATTTCATAGAGCCACATAATGAATTCACAGCACATTTCCCATCCCCAGCTGTAAAAGATTTTAAAAACCAACCAAATCAAAACAACAACAACAAAAACAATACTTCACCATTCAGTCACTCTTGGTTAGTCAAGAATAAAACCCTGATGCTTGTTCAGCTCCAGGTATATCCACCAACCAGGAGAGTATGCCACTGGCACCAGAGTCAGTCCATTCTTGGGCATTGGACAGGCTGATAATTGCCTACAGAAATTTCTGAATGAATGAAGCATGAAGCTAATTAGCATAGAATTTACATAAAATAAAGTAGCAAATGGCAGACACCAGTTCAGGCTGATGAGTAGGATTGATTGCAGGAGGTAGTCATTGTAAGCTGGGACCAAGGAAATTCTATACTAATGTTCCAGGAAAACTCTTGAACCTGATTTCCAGCCCTAGCAAGCTCAAATTCTCATAGCAAATGTAGTTCAGCAGCACATGTATTTCAGAAAAGAGATCAATAGTGAAGCAATACAGATTCCTTTTCTGTTGAGCAAATTATTGGAAACAATTTGTTGGATGAAATTAGGAAATCACTCCCTGGAAACTGTTTGTAAGAGCTTATGAGAAAATAAAGTGGCTGGATTTCTTTTGCTAGATTTTTCAAAGAAATTACTGTTAGAGTCAAGATGGAAGACTAAGTGAATGGCTGCTCTTTGCATTATTTTAAAAAATGTTTCAGCAGCCTGTGTGGAAGAAGCAAGTAGGTAGATAACTTGTTCTACAGATAACTCATTAGAAAATAACTTGTGCCAGGATGTAAGAAATCTCAGGAATCAAAAGTCCTTAGTCAGGAATAGAAGTATGCTTTAGTGCTTGGTCTGAATTTTCAGTTGTAATATTCACTCAGTTATCTTCAGGCATATTGAATGTCTTATGTGGGTAAAATAAAAATGAACAAACAACACAAATAAATATTTGATTCCAGAAAATAATGATTGGTGATTCCAATTTATTTAGTAAAGCTATGTTTCAAATACATATATACATCCCTTAAGCTATTTTTCTATCTTTTTTTTTTTTTTTGTGAGTAGCACAGTAAAAGACTATGCCCTACCTTCTAGAAAGCTTTCATAACATTTCCATCCCATCATTTTGTGAAAGAAGTCTAATAATAGTAATCACACTTCATAATAGAATTTAGTGGCTGCCTAACTGTGCTTTGACTTCTTAGGATTAGCAGTTATTGCTATAATTGTTATTTCTTCTGATTGCAAGTGGCACAGCACTTAACCAGTCAGTTGGTTCCCATTTTACATGCTGTACCTTTTTTTGAGACTGATTTACAGATAATGAAGTGATCTATATTTAGATGTTTTTCAGAGGATGGTTCTCTTGGTATTTTTTGTTGGAATTTAAATATGCAATTTCCAGGTAGTAAATGGATAATGCTGCTAATATGAATGAAAGTATGGTATTGTTTTTAAGCTGAGATTTGAAGTATAAGTCTTTTTAAACTGTATTAGATTACAGAAAATAGATTTACATCTCAGTATTTGTTTGTTCATTTATTTGTTTGTTTTCTTTGGAAAATTCACTCTTTCAACACATACATTGTTTGCAAGAGTGGATCATCTACAAGGTTCCAAAAATCGAATATTTAAACAGTGATTAGATTCTGAATCCATATTTTCCCCTGTCAAACAAACCAAATAATCTGTTTCTTTTTTTTTACAGCAACTGCCTTTGATATTTACTGAAGTATGAACAAGAAGGAAAGATTGTCACTACTAAGGTTTCCAGCTTTATACTGAGGTAATCTTTTCTACAAAATGAGTTCAAGCACTACTCTGCTTTCTACTGTAACAAATAGTAGTATCACTCAGCCTCATAACAGTTAGGAATAAACATCCATTCAACACTTATGAAACCAAGATTTTACTATTAAGATTGAATACAAAATAAAAATAATTTTGATTTCCAGTAGTGTATTTATTCAATTAATAATGATATATTCCTTTTAAAACATCTCAAAATTGTGGAAATGTTGGCTGGAGGAGGTCTCTCAAGGTCATTAGCCTAGTGTTTTGCTTGAAGAGGGACTATTGCCAACAGCAGATCAGATCACTTAACATGGCTTTGCCTAATCTAATTTTGAAAGCTTCCAAGGGAGGAAGTTGACCCTCTGAAGCTGCAGTCTGTACCCATCGACCCTTCTGTTAGTCTTTTGCACAAAACAGAAAGGTGTAAACCTATGACTTTCCAACTGCCCTTCAGACAACTGCAGTTTGTTTTAGATTGCACTTTAGCCTCCTCCTTGCTTGACTGACTAAGCAAGCCCAGATTTCTTGGCCTCTCCCCAAGACGGTGCCAGCTGGATTCTGAACATCCTGGTAATATTTTTTTCTGGGTGATCTACATTTTTTGTTTTCCTCGAAAAGGAGCAGCCCAAGCTGGACACAATCTGCAGGTGTAGCCTCACCAGTGTCCAGTAGAGGGAGATAAAAACTTCCCTTGATTTGGTGGTCACAATCTTGGCATAACACATGTGATTTCCAATTTTATAGACCAAACTCAGAAATTTAGAATACGAATATCTACATGAAATTTCACGCTATGTTATTTTTCCATAATTGGTGGGGAAGCTGGGGGTTGGGGGAGAAGAGTTCCTTAAATATTCATCCAACTTCCCTGTTGTGATCTTCTTCACAGAGAGGAATGTTTATTTCTAATCTTTGACAATAAATAGACACTAGGATTATATCTAGTCTTTTGAAAGATATCCTGAGATCTCTAAGTCATCTTCACTGGCTGGTACAGGGCTGAAGAGATGACTGGAGACCTGATGGGATACTATTTTTAGGTACCTGACTTTCCATGCTAGATCCAGCCTGAATGTTAGAAGTTGAAAAAGATTTATCTCGTCTCAGATGTCACTACATTTTAGAAACAACATTAAAATAATGATGCTGGAAGAGGTTCTCTACAAGAGATGATGGAGCTACTGGAGATACACAAGCTGTGTATGTGATCTTTTCTCAAAGACAGGGAAGCTAAAATTCCAACTGGATTTCTCTGATGTAAACGTGTTCTAGGTCTATAAAATCTCTATTTTATTTACACCAACCTTCCCCCCCTTCTAGATAATGATGAAATAAATAGGGCTTGTTATACTCTATTTACATTTCAGTTCTGGTCTAGTTGCTTTTGATTTCCTTTACTACAATTCTAACTATATGAAGAGTAGACAGCAATAAAAGAAAAGCTTTTTGTTATCTGGAATAAATGTCAAAGGACTCCTGTATTAATAATAAGAAACATGTCTGGGGTCAGATAAAGACCCCATACCCTCCACTTTTTGATTATGTATCCAAGAATAAAGAGTTCAGACTTTGAACTACTTACATTTCCAAATAATTATATCTACAACCTTTTGATAACTTGTTGTTTGAGGAGTACTTATTACATTTGTGAAAATTCACAAAATTACAAAAAGAACAAAATGTAGGGCTGGCAAATTTCTGTTGATAAGTAATTTTTGTATATTTTAGGACATGATACTTTCTAATGCTATTATATCTGCTTAAGATATAAGCCCTGACATAAATCCTTTCACAGCGTCCTATAATGGATCAGTGCAGGAAAGCTCTTCTGCTGTGGCTACACAATCAGCTCACCCCTGCATAATGATAACCAGAAGGATAATATACTAGAGGATTGCCTAATGCAGCATCTGTGGCACGGACTCAGATGTGGACAATCCAAATCATTTATTGCAGGTTTTAACATCCCTTATATACTTTCACAAGTTTTCTCTTGTAACTTTTCTGCCCGTATTTACATACCAACAAAATGCTAACCAAAACTGTCCTTATCCATGCACATAGGTGCTTATCCAATCAGGATCATTAATTGTTTCAAGCCATGTGCTCTTCCTCCAATTGGGCTCTGCCATCACATAGCTTATGTGAATTTGTTTTCCTTTTCTTCTGAAATTGTCCTTGGTTTCCTTTCTCATGCTGTTTATCCTGTTCCACAGCTTCTGCTCTAAATACACTTTCTTATATTCCCACAGCCTAATGGACATCTTTATTTTTTGTTGATAGTGAATTCATCCTTTTTAAAAGGCAAGTTCAAAGTCTATGGTCATTTAGGTTCCATTTGAGCACTCAGGGTAGAATCAGATGAGAAGTAAATGATATTATGGACTCAAGGTAAATTCTCCCCTGATTAAATAGACTATAGCACCTCAGATAGAGTCACTGGTTAATAGTAGTAAGTATGAAAAGAAAAACCTATTCAAGTGATAATGTCTTCTTTAAAGTGTCATCTTACTTCACAGATTGTAAAATTAAGCCTGAAGAATTTAGGACCTTGATTATAGCCTCCACTACGAAGAACTTGCAGAACAGCAAACTGCTTTCTGGTAAATTGGTATTTAAGTGCTATCACTTAATTTCACAGCATACATATATTAGTCCTAAATCTTTCCAAGCCTCTCAGCTGGCTTGTATTTGTATATGCTCTTGCTCCCTCTGTCATCTATTAATCCACTTAAGAGACTACTTTCTGTGCTGTCTCCCACAGAGCTTGATTATCACACTCCTGAGAATTAGCTCTAATTCCTTGTATTCTAATGGAAATCTTGAATTAAAGAGTAAAATAAATAACTTTAAAAATAAAAAAAGAAATAAAATAATCTCCTATGTGAACAAAACCTTTCTCCTCTGCAGACTTGTTCATTTTGAAAATATTTTTAAGCATATGCACTTCTATTACAAAATAATTAAAACATTTATATTGCCATTATATACAGAAGACATTCATGGTTTACAGTGTAGATGTTCTAGACATATTTGAGCAGGTGGTGAATGAACTACGGAATGGTTTGTGGATAATCCAATTGCTTTCTCTAAATGAAATAACTAGCTTTTTAAAAATATATATGTAATCATTAGTTGTAAATTGAATATCCATACTGCCTTACTGAATGGGAAGATTTTTATAAATGGCCCTTTTTGACATTTATACAGTGAGGTTTTTCCCTAGGCCAGGGGCAAAAAGAAATGTCTGTAAGTTCAGTATCTGCTCATCTTTCATTTTGCCACCATTTACATAAAATAATGTGGTTGACTTGTTTTTCTTGCACAGTAAGTTATCAAAGTTCTATGGTCTATATCTGATAATATTCTGTGATTTTGTTTTGTGCCAGAACTCATTATCTTCTAGCCTTCACTCTCTTTTCCCAGCACAACAGCCACAGATCCTACCTGTTTCTCCTTTGTTACTGGTATGGAACCAAGTCCCTTTTATCTTAAAGATCTCAGTGAAGCTCAGGTCTTGCTCATTTTTGTCACCACACTTGCGTCTTTCTTCTTTTGTAAATCAAGGGCATACATCCTGCACATGAGGAGCCCCTCTGCCTCAACAAGAGGTAATGGGGACTCCATGTCTTTGAGCTACAGAACTCAGTTTTGGTCTAGGTTCTGCCATGCTAGGGGAGATGACGTAGTGCTGGTGATAACAACTGTGCCTTGTAGTACATCACTACCACTGCAGATCCTGTGTGCAGTGCCACTGGGGGGAAATTCTGTCTGTCCTGCACAAGCGACTGTCTCTTCTAGATGTGCTCTCAACTTAGTACCTGTACGCACTGATCAAAATAATGTTTGACTTCCTAATCACTTGAAATAAATAAAAGCTCAAGACACACTTTGATCAGGAGCAGTTGATGAGGTTCAAATATGTATTGTTTATCTCACTAAACATGCCTTTCAAGATCATAAGAGGCTGCAATTTCCACTCAGCCCAGGAAAGATTGAATGTTCTAATGTCTAATACTCTGCAGAAAAAGCATCGTTTCCTCCTGGCATACTTGAAGATATGATCTCCACTTGCAAATGTTTTCCTTCGCTCTCCAACTTCTACCTGAAATGATTCATAACTACAACTTCAGAGGAAGTTTGAAGGACACAAATTTCAAGTGAATGTAAGTGTGCCACTGAAACTCTGAGTAAGACAGTGAAACCTGAGAGCTAAGGTGCCTGTTTCAGCAGAGATCCTGAGTTACCCTTTTTCCCTCCAAATATCAAAGTAGGTCTTTCAGACCTGACAAGCACAATATATTTGCTTCTACAGAACACAATATTGAATACTGTAAATTACTTCACTAAATAGACATGTGATAACATGAATTGTAAGATTTTTTCTACTGTAAGAGACATCAACCAACTATAAGTGGCTTATCATTCTTCAGAAAGTTTTATTTCTCATGGACTAACAACGTAAATATTTGAATTAGTGTTTTTATTAATATAAGAATTAAAGGAAAATTATTATTGACTTTTTAAGCTTAGATCTGAAAAAGCAACATTATTGAAACAATATCAAGGATTTATTTTATAGACTGTGTTGAACAGAACAGAAAAAACAGAATAGAATAAAATGGAATAGAGTGGAAGGAAACTGTTTGTTACTATGGATTGCATCTATTCAGCAGTTACAGTGTGTGTTATTTCCCATCAAAGCCTTAGTATATGAAGTACCTGTTCATTTCAGTGAATGTCTGAAAGGTTTCAGTTTCAATAAATATAAACTAATTAAGCATATATCTACTTCAGTTCAGGGAGTAAGACCTAAAGGGATGCAGACCTCTAAGTATCATCAGGGTAAAGAAAGATAACAGGAATATTAAATGATACATATTTATTTTGTCAGAGATATTTGTTACATAAGGAAACAAATAATTGCCCTGCTCAGTTCAGGAGCTGATTGAATTTGTCACTTAATTATGCAAACTTTCTTTTTATCATAGAATATTTATAATGTTTATCAGAATAAAAATAACTTAAGATTTTAATCATGAAAAGTTAGGCAGATAAACAGTTCTAGTTAGCAGACCAACTTTAACTATCATATTGAGTTATTTAGTATTTTGGCTCACAGATTTTATAGTAAAGCTTACCATTTTCCCTGTGTATAATCCACTACGTTAATACTGCTTGTTAACAAATGCCAAAAATGCTTCTCTATTTTATAACTGGCAAATATACAGATACTGTATGCTACCAGGGATAAAAATATCTGCATGCAAAATGAGGAGGCATAGGATGAGAACTCATTTACTATTTAGAATCTTATGGAGCTTGTATACCTTTTAGATATGACCATTTTTTATTGATTAGCAGAAGAACAACACTTTTTTTTTTTTATGAATGTAAATACAAACTGTGATTCTATGGGCAGGCATGATCTCTTTTCTGCTAGCCTGTACACTCTAGAAATAAATTAGAAAATCTAATACCTGGTCATAGAGAAAGAGACTGGATATTGCATGTCATTTAAAATCCAGCCACTGGATTAGAAGTATTATGGATTACATCATTTTTTGGTGGATTTTTATGGATTTTTTCACAAAAGTAAGAAACAGAAAGGTCATAATTTCACCCCAGAAAATCCTTTATAGGTCAGTATTTCGCAGCTCTTCTTACATTTGTGTTAGTTAATGAAACTAACATAACTCTGGAAATTCTGAGTCTAATGTGAATGGGAACTGGCACAGTCCAACATTTGACCTCCCCATTTTACAACAATTTTTTTTTTTTTCTATTTATTGACTATGGCTATACTAATAGCTAACTCAATGCTAATTATTTACTGTGAAAGTACTGTTTTGTCAGATGATATGGCTGCAGACGATACAGCAGCAACACATGGAAAGTTCCTTTGTCCTTCCATTTGGTGGCTGTGGTGGTCTCTCTGGCTGAATGCATCTGAGAGCTTAGCCTGAAATAGATAAACAGCAGAAGTAAATCATAATGGCACTCCCTGAAGAGTATGGAAAAACACAGTAATTATGTCTAAGGAGAGATCTGATAAGGAGTCAAGTGGGTAGTGCTGAGATGACTAAAGCCAGGTGAGGGCAAAACAGCAAAACCAGCATGTATCAAGAAAGAAAAAATACTGCTACATATTTAAAGACAGAAACCATTTGGGATGGAGGCTAGAAGAAAGATCTCATGAAATCTATGAATAGCGAATATACTGCGTCTCAGAACATGTATAAAAGTATACAATGTTTTTAAGTCCATGACTATTTTTTGTATGTTTTGTTTTCAGATTACTTAAAGTATACCTGAAGAACTTCTTATCAAAATGTTTGTGATGCGATAAAAGTTTTCCTTTACTTTCCTAACTGATCTTCTTGTGACTTTCATACTTTACAGGAGTTAAAACATTCTCTATTTCTGCATGGTTTGTGGCAAAATTTTTTATTTAACAAGTGGACACTTAGCAATAGAGTCATTTTCTTAATCTTACATTATAGTTCTGTTCCTATTTCATAATCTAAGCAAAGTATGTTCAATGTACAACTCATGAGCCACATACAGTCTGGCACAGTGCATCCTGTGGCTACCCCACTCTCCATGCCATCTTGATAGAAGGTCTTCCCAGCTGTGTTGCATGGACTGTCTCTAGGCATGCAACCATTGCTCACAACAGGCAACCACTGATGCGCAACAGGCAATAATGTCTGGGCTGAATTGGGGCACTGGGAAGGCACAGTGCAATCCTAAGTGATGTTGTGGCAAACAATTGTATGCATTGGCTAAACACAGTCCTGTAAGCAGCAAAAAATATGCAGCCTTGTTTTCTGTTTTGACAAACGAATTTAAGATCTGGTTTTGATATTGCCAAACATGTCAAATCTCTTTATATATACATCTTTGTCTCCATTTACAGAAGACATAAATAAATTGCCTGCGAATTTTCAAATTAAATGTAAGAATGAATGTGGTGCTCACAGACATGGAATAGTGGAGGGCTGTTAGAGTTTGGTTAGTATGATTAGGCTGTAGTTGGATTGAGCGATTCTAAGATTCTAAGAATTTGTTATCGGACATTCAATACAAAATTTAATCATGTGTCTTTACTAGACTTTGGTAAGACCTGTTTTACCAGAGAAAAAATTTCCCTTAACTTTACAATCACATATTATTCATGTCATTTCTCTTTGGCAGTACATTTGAGAACAGCTGTTTTCAAGGATGAAGCACACAAAGAGTAAAATTTCATCAAAAATGTCTAATGAACACATGGAGAACTCACTAAAAATTGCAGCTATTTCCAATGAACCAATATGCTGCATTATTTTCACAAAAGCAATGTCAAGCATCCCACTACTTTTATTTTTTATACTGCTTTTTTATATGTTTTAATACTTTTTTTAATGTTTAGTTACTTACATACATTAGCTATATTATTTATTTTATATGTGGCCCCAGACAATTCTTCACTCAGTAAGGCCTAGGCAAGCCAAAAGTTTGGACACCTATGATGTAAGGCATATGCTCTTTCCAAATCTTTCAGCAACCTTCAGAAAACCCACATAGATAGAAGAAATTGTTACAGTATACTGGTATGTATGCTATATTATTGTTCTTTGCAACAGTTAACAATTTTTTTCCTATTTATGGAAGAGTTAATACTACAGAGAAGACATTGCAGGCTGAACAATTTGGAAACTGTTGTACAAATCAAAGCTTCAGCATGTGGGAAGTAATAGTCAATTGTTTTAGGGAGGCTGGAGTTGATTCCAGGACCATGCTGTGAGGGAGCAAGGGAAATAAGTAAGACAGAGGCAAATACAAGTTCTTATATATTTTTTTTTTATTTGTTTGTTTCTTTGTTAAATATGGTTGTATTAATGTAAGACACAATTTTCAACTTGTAACAAGTGGCGAGCTTAGGACACTCTGACATTTAGAAAATATAGAAGGTTAAATTAAGAAGAAAATCGTGGAATTTACCAGTAAAGATTTGAAATTAAAAATATCAGTGAAATTGTACATATTTAGTAAGAATATCTAAATATTTTTCAATGAATATTTAAAAAAATCGGCTGAAAACTGCTGACTCAGTAAATGTAATTAGTGTCTGGGTTCAGGTAAATCAGACGTTTGCTATCAGGGCACATCTAGTAGTACTGCAGTCCCCTTTTCACGAATGTGTACTCTTAATCAAGTGTCCAGCACAAACTCAGATCTCTCCCAGATCACTCTTCCACCAAACTCTTCCAACAAATTATTTAATTATCCAACAAAAGAAATATGAAAGTTTATATTAAATACTTGCATTTGGGTTGAACAAATGATTTCCTTTTTATTACTTTTATAAGCAAAAATATTGTAAGATATTATCCAGTTTTGTAAAAGTAGTTGGGTTTAATTATTTATTTATTTATTGGAAACGTTGCTCATCAGTGCTCTTGAAAATCTATGGCATTCTTTACTTTTCAAGTTAAAAATCAAATAGTATATTGTCCTTCTTTGAACTTTCCCTTAGGCTACTTGAGAGTGAAATAGGTGTTTAAGGGAGGACTGGTAGAAAAAATTTCTGAATCTCCAGTCAGATTACTCCTGTAAACATTTTTGAAGAACTTGTCAAATGCTACAATTTACATAAAACAACCATACCAACAAAACTTTCCATTACACTTCTAACACTAATCACCTTTGACTTAAATTGTTTCAGTAAAGTTCTTGATTACATGAACTTCACCCACCCTGGGTTTCATTATAACTATGGATTTCAGATCAGTAACAAATCAAGCATCTACATTTTTAAAAGTTGTGAAGTCATCAGGCACTGCTTAAAGAGAATCAGGCTGTCCATAAGAACAGTGAATATATCCTTTGAACGACTCAGCATAAAATTAGTCAATACAGATGCAAACTCCTATTTTTGCAGCTGTTATTATCTGCTTCACTTTATGCTTCAAACCTCACCTTGCTACTTTTGTAATATCATTTATGACATTTTTTCTGTCTCTCCCAGTTAATAAAAAGGTAACGAATAGAGACCTTACTGAAGACTTGAAACTGCTCACCTTGAATTTTTTTTATTTTAGAGCAAGAAGGACAGGCTAATTGCCAAACTGATGTGCTGTAATCTTTATATGTTTACATAGGTTTGCAGAAGTTAAAACTATCTGTCATAGTTCAGACAGAGAACTTTGGAAAATTTGTAATGCAGAAATATAAAGATACTAAAATATCTAACATTCTGTTCATTTTGTTTTTATTTAATTTTATTTTAGCCTTCTTAATGTCATATGAATGATGGGAAAGGAAAGAGGTTTTAGGCCACCAAATCCCACAGTTTGACATATAGGAAAGAATGTCAGTAATGAGGAGTCAAACTGTTTATAGGAAAAGCTTTATTTTCAGACAAGCAAGTAAAAGATCATTAGCACTAAATGTCTTCCTGAAGTTTGTGTTTTAGTAATCCACGAGGAAATCTGTGAGTTCATAGAGCTTTTTGGGGCATGAAGAGAAGAATGGAAGAATTAAAATACTTGGAAAAGTTAAATTTTGATAATGTCAAAGAGAAAACTTATGGTCAAAATGAACCAGAAATCTATGAATAATAAATTATTTTCTTTTGCCATTAACTACTGCAAAAATAAAAATAGAACAGCAAAGTTTTTGATACTTATGTATTCTCACTTCATTTAAGGATGCTGGAAATCAGATGATGAGAACAAAACATATTTGAGAACTGCTGGAAAGTAGCTGCACTGGGTGGATGGAAATAGGGGGTTCATGAACTGACTTCATGTCCCAAAATGCCAACATCCTGATCCATGACAATTTTTAAATGACGGTCTGCAAAGGTGATTTATCAGTTTATCTTCCGAACTTTGTATCACTATGTACAGTGGCATTTCCTTTTTCTCTATTTGAACTTGAATATCTTGTTTACAGACTCATAGTAACTTCCCTATAGAGAAGTAATGACAGAGTGACCTTCCATTATGCATAGGTAACTGTTACTGGCTCTGTGTGGCTACTACTCTGACCTTTTCCATGCTGCTTTATAGATAAGACTTTTTAAATTACAGTCTTCTCAAAATGTTGGGAGTTTTGATCACTTTTATACCTCCCTTGTACTTAGCACAGATTGAACTTTCTGAATTGGACTTCCCAGAGGAATAACCAGAATCTTTAGGTTATATTTTTCTCCCAAAACATATTTTTAGTACTGATCTAGATACTAGTTTCTGTGCATTGAGTATAAACAAATACCTATATAAAATAGACTTTGTGTGAAAAATCTGATATCTAGCTACTCGTATTTAGAACTTTCAAAATCTCAATAAAACCTCAAAGGAGGGCAAAGACATACGTAAATACACATACAGAAATACTACTTAGTACTTCTTTTAAGATAAAGTCTACTGAGTATCTTCATGACATCTGGACCATGAGATGACAGTTTTCAAAAGACTGCTTAGTTAAGATGACCTTCTACTATCACAACGATTATGCCTCTCCAGAGCTCAGTGCCTAAGCTTTCATCCACGGAAAGCATTGTTTTTTAGGATATCTTTTATTTACATTATGTCATAGATTTATGATTTTTATTATTGGTATTCCAAATTATAACATCATGTAGTGCACTGGGAGTTAAAGAGTTAATGATCCAGTTCCATGGATCATTGATAGTTCCAGGTATACCTGTCTCAGAAGAGAAGAAGTATGTACCCTAGAGGACTTTGTGTTGCTTTGCATATTTCCATTTTCTGCTCAGAGGGAAAGATGAAAACTGTTCATGTGTCGTGGGACACAGGCTTTTTTCCCTTTCATATCAACCCAGAAGCGGGTGCTGCCTAGCTGTCTTGCCTTCAGTTTTAGTGTAAGGCTTTTGGTTTTCAGACACTCTCTCCCTCTCTCATTTTATTCTATTTATTAGCTTCAATACAAATTATATTGTATTATATTTTATTATATTGTGTTATTTTGCATTCTGATATCTTATTTAGTAAATTGGCTTTCCTCCTCATATCGTTGTCACCGTTTTGATTTTAGACTCATCTCCCTTTTCCTTTTTCCCTTTTCCTTTCCCCTTTCCCAGTATGTGGGTCAGCGGGTTCTCCTGCCTCAGTTGTCATGGAACCAACCTGTAAACCATCGACAATGATCTCTGTGGTTTGTTCGTTTGTTTGTTAAATCAACTGGACAAATATCAACTACAAGGTTGCCTGGATTTTTGAGTTCCAACACAAAATGCAGCATGTCACTCTTTAAAAAGCAGGTATGAGAAATGCTACATTCAAGATTAGGCTGGATCAAACTCTAAGCAACCTGATCTGCCTGTGGATAGTTTTTCATATTCTGAATATGGACTGGAAAACAAATAAATACAGATGATCACTCTAGGTACTCACCAGTTATAAAATCTATCTACCTAAATAAAATAAAACAAACAAATTTAGCAACTCTATCTATCTTTATATTTATTTCCTTGATATGCGTATACTGTATTCTGTACTGAACACAAAGGAAGTTTCGTAATTGTATCCACTGTTTGCAGAGAGGTATCCAGGGATATAGATAAATTATGAGCTATTAAGTTGGTGTCATTAATCTACTTACAAAACAGTTCAGTTCCATAATAATTTTACTCTATCATCAATAAAGGAAAATATAGACAAATATGTTTATGTGTATACTCACAGTATATATACGTGTTTTCAGGTCTTCTTTCTAAATAACAGGGGAGCTTGGAGTAGAGCTCAGTGCCTGAACAGGCAGCAGGATAGTTCAGTGCTGGGACAGGTGTTATTTAACATCTCTGTAGGGGTATGGACAGGGGGATTGAGTGCTCTCTCTGCAAGTATGCAAATGACACCAAGCTGAGTGGTGCAGTTGACGCACTAGAGAGCAGGAAAGCTATCCAGAGGGAAACTCTGGACCAGTATGAGAGGTGGGTCCAGGCCAACCTCATGAAGTTCAACACCAAGTGCAAGATCCTGCACCTGAGTCAGAGCAAACCCAAACACAAATACAGGCCGGACAGAGAATATTTTGAGAGCAACCCTGAGGAGAAGAATTTGGAAATGTTGGTTGATGAACAAATCAAAATGAGCTGACAATGTGCACCTGCAGCCCAGAAGGCCAACTGTATCCTGGGTTGCAACAAGCAGGTTGGGGGAAGAGATTCTGCCCCTCTACTCTCTTTCTCTGGAGATATTCAAGACTTACCTGGATGCCTACCTGTGCAATCTGGTCTAGGGAACCTGATTCAGAAGAGGGGTTGGACTAGATGATCTCTAGAGGGGCCTTTCAACACCTACAATTCTGTGATTCTGTGATACTCTGTTCTCATGAGATCCCACCTGGAGTACTGCATCTAGTTCTGGAGTCTTCAACACAAGAAGGACATCACAATGTTGGAACATGTCCAGAAGAGGGTCACAAAGATGACCACAAGGCTGGAGCACCTCCTTTACAGGGAAAGACTGAGGAATTTGGAACTTTTCAGCCTAGAGAAGAGAAGACTACAGGGGGACATTATAGTGTCTTTCCAGTACATGAAGGAAACTTGCAGGAAAGCTGGAGAGGAGCTTATGAGGATATGTAGTAACAGGATGAGGGGAAATGACTTTAAACTGGAAGAGCATAGATTTAGACTAGATATTGGGAAGAAATCATTTACTGTGTGGGTGGTGAGATACTGAAAGGCTGACCAAAGAGGCTGAGGATGACCACCCTCAAAAGCATTCAAAGTCAGGTTGGACGGGACTTTGAGCAGAGGAAGTATATATACTATATATATATTATACGACAGTTACAAGACAGTGTAGCTGTATTTTAATTGGTTGTATCTTTGTTGATTTACAGCAGCAAAAGGTCTATCACTAATTTTCTTTCAAAAAATTGAGAGCTCTACTGAATTAACAGTAAATTCACAATTGTTGTGATTCGTGTGAAATTATCAGTATACTTAATGCCAACTAAAATGAAAAGTATTCCCAGATTTATCACTTGTTGTGGAATATTAGCTAGTTGATATTCTTCTATATACGTTGAAAAAAAAGTTTCTTTCAATAGATAAAGCAGGATGAATCAAATTGCATATGACTCTTCTCCCTGTGACAAATGGGTTTGTAAAGTATTACTTACACAGCATAATAGTAATTTGTCTACTCAGTGGCTGTAACAAGCATATTATATTTTTGTTTAACAGTTATAATTCATCACTTCAATACACAAAATATAAGCATATACTTTATTTCTCAGTAGGTGATAAATCAGATATCAACAATAAAGTTACATTTATTTTCCAAAAGCAGTATCAGAAATTCATTTTTGTGTCTCTCTGTAAATAGGAGCTAGAATGTGTTTTTAAGAACAGTCGAAAATTATAGTAGAGAATGAAACATGCTCCATGATTGACCCATGCTCGATTGAGTGCTTGTAACACTATGTAGAATTGTCATTTATTTTTAATTCTATTTGCGACAGAAGTTGTGAGTACTTTATCCAAATTTGTTGAGTATATATTTACTTAGATATCTTAATATTTAAAAAAAATTCAAATGATTAAATATATTATATTTCATGTAACAGCTTAGAAACTACTGCTTGCTTGTGTCAAAAATCCATAC
Source organism: Odontophorus gujanensis (assembly GCA_013399175.1). NCBI lineage: Eukaryota > Metazoa > Chordata > Aves > Galliformes > Odontophoridae > Odontophorus > Odontophorus gujanensis. Next base: position 82,012 of record VXAB01009126.1, read on the forward strand.
CTTCAATAGACTTTTTATATCACAGTAGTTTAACTAGAGAGAAAAAAACAGCCCCACAGAATGTGAAATATTTGAGATAGAAAGTGTCAACCATATTAATGGGTAATTAACGGTTGCAGAATCCTGAAGAGAATTTCTTCAAGATAAGAATTATGAGTTAGACCTAGTATTTCTTCACATACAGTTCATGCATTTGATTTTTAAAGGTAGAAATTTAGATTTTCCTCATTTCATGTAGTAATTACCAACTGCATAAAAATGCTCTATTAAATAATAAATGAACAACATTCCTTTCTTTTTCTTTTTTATCTTTTCACGCATAAATATAAAATAATTACTTCTCCACAGATGACTTTTTGCAATAATAAAATTTGGCTTAATTTATTAAGGAAAGGAAGGTTTTTTAAATGAGTATTTTATCCTAAAGATCTGTACCTCTTATGCTAATCCATCATAATATTCATCCCTAGTTCACACAAAACAAACAAAAAGACGTTATAACCTACTTATTATTTGCCACTTAAAGTTATTTAAGTATGATTATAAAAATAATAGAGAAAATAATATGACTGTGGGAATAAGTATGAATTTAGCTTTGCATGCAGGAATGGCATGATTCAATTTTGTAAGAAATTTTTTTTAGAGCTTCTAGTACTGTATCAAAAATGTTATATACAATATGTTCATCTAACATAAATGCATTCTCCTGATTCATTTCACTGTCATGCTTTATGAAAATGTAAATACTGCTTTTTCATGACTTTAACTTCATACCAAATCAGGTAACCAAATTAAAAGCAATAACAAGAGCAACAAAACAAAAGACTTTATTTTTGGAAAAACAAAAAAAGAAACAAAAATTCAAAAAAAAAGGAAAAAAAAAAAACAAAACACCCAAACCCTGTAAATAAATGTATGAAGTAAAATAGATTTTATTTGTTGATCAACAGAAGTTGCTGGCAGATTTAAAGTAACAGAATACAATCAATATTCAACATTTCTTTATCATCAACTATATATTACTAATTAAAACACAACTAGAAATACTACATGATATATTATCTTGACTTCATGGTTAAACCACCATGGATTTTGGGACAACAGTTTAGAAATCTCTGATTTATATTTAAGCACTTCTAGGAACTGAATAGGGAAAGAGATTTTTATCTGTAAATTAGGTTCACTTATGATAACAAAACTGATTTTATACAGTACTTGCTATGTTTTTTATTTATTTTTCAGGAGAATAGGAACATGGACTTATGAAAAAAAGAAATGTTTCTCTTGATTCTTGTCTAGGTGACTGAATTCTCTTAGCTCCTTAATTAACAATGGCCTCAAATATATTTTTCTCTCAAATGGATGTGTAGAATTATATAGCAGAGTAGCCCCAGAAGGTTAGGCCTTGTAAGCAGCAGCACTGCAGCTTCTTAGGGGCATCACAATGCATGATTAAAATGAAAAATATAAATCAGGAAGCGGAGACCAATTTTAAAAGTTGAATGTTTCTTACAATTTTTCATGGTGAAAATTCAATTTCTTCTCTCTGAAAAGTCAGAGAATGCCTAATGGAAAACATCACTGATATTTATGATGGCACGGAAAGCAATGGGTAAATATGCACACACAGAAGACACGCACATGGTTTTTTTGTTTTTGTTTTCCTTTTTAGATAGGGAATAGTATAGTCTTTGATACACAATAGCATTATTCCTCAGACAAAAAAAAAAAAAAAAAAGCCATCTGTGAGATATATAGGTCAATCCACATGAATTACAACATTTATATCATCATTATACCATGGTTCACTTTTGCAAGGGACTATTGCCGATTACTCTTCATGTACGTAATAAAGCCTTTGGAGATTCTCAGGAGTTGTTTTACTTGTGCATATTGCCTAGAACTTTAATTATAAAAAGATCAAATACAGATTATTCAAAAATGTTAAATGAAGATCCAGAAATTAAATGGTTTCTACAAAATTTATTTTTAATAAAAAAAAATCATACACCTCAGGATTAAGGACAGCAGTGAATCTCCTCAGTCATGTATTCAAGATTTGAAAGGTCATGGAATCATATACCTTAAAAGCATACTACATTTCTAAACACAGGAAAGTTTTCTGGCACAGAGCAGTACATCTGTTACCTAAGGCAACACAGGATGATGTTTAGAGTAAACTGTCATTAAAGGAGGAGGAAAGGTGTCTAACAGAGTCACAAAAAGACATTTCTGTAACCATTCAGGGTCTTGAATCAGCTAATAGAAAAATGAATGTGAATTTGATAAATATGATTATCCAAAGCTCTGTCATTCCTACATCTTATATTAAACAAATATTTGGCAGGATATTGAATATCTATACGTAGAAGTGAAGTCATTTGAAGAAAGTCTTCATTCATCTCCTTCTTTCTTCCTCTCCTGGGATTTGCCAGCCTGTATGGAAAGGAGGGTAGTACCTTTGCTAGTTTCCTATCCTCTCTATTCAGTGCCGATGAATATGAACCTATCAAGTGTGCTCCAAAAGAGCCAGCATGCTAGAAAAATAATGGTTTAGAAGTAGCCAGTGGGCTAGATAACTGACATAGACCAGGTTGCTCATAGCCTCATCCAGCCCGCTCTTGAATGTTTCAAGAGTAGGGACACACAACTGTGAAAACATTCATAGCATTCAAGGCCAGATTGGATGGGATCCTGGGAAATCTGGTCTAGTGGAAGGTGTCCCTACCCATGGCAAAGGGACTTGGAACGAATTGATCTTTTAAGATTCTGTCAAATCCAAACCCTTGTATGAGTCTGTGAATCAAAGAAAGTAAGTAACTTGCTTCCTATGCTTATTTGAATGAATTATAAATTCCCTCCTCTTTCTGAGACTGTACAATTATGGTATCTTCTATCTTCTCTCTTATGTAGTGTATTTTGCAATACAAACATCCTATACATACCATATATATAACCATATATGTACAATGGACACATTCATACAATCTGTATTTAGACATGATTATAGGGAACAAGAAAAATATATACATAAAAATACATTATTCAATAATCAGTTGCTTTATTTTCTGCCCTATATTTGAAAGCACATTTATATTTAATAATTCAGCTCTTAAAGAAGTGCCATGGAACTAAAGACTTTCTTTTGAATATAAGGAAGCTAATGAATAATTCTGATGGTGGCAATATAAAACAGTGAAATATTGCTTGGGGAATCAAAGGAACATTAATAAACAAATTTAGAGAAGCGATACGCTTGGTAGTTTGAGGAAGTGAAAAGGTTTCAAGGAGACCTATTTTGAAAGTAAAGTTAGGATTTCCGGTTTGTTTCTTCCTTTCTTCAGACAATGGTGATAATACAATTTTTTTTTTCTACTAATTAAAAAAATACACCCAATTTGGGTTGTGTCTAATTTTAACAGGTATATTTGCATGTTGATTTGTAGACATATTTATCTTAGATTGGCTTCTTTACAATGGATGTTTCTTCATGACTTGTTCAAAACACCTTCTAATCCTACATCCAATTAATTTATGAAAACATAAAAGAGAATTGGCCCTAAAATGGAGCCCTGGGGAGCCCTGATTATGACTGTCTGCCAGACAGGTGTCATTCCTTTTACTAAAACCTTTTGGAAAAAGAAATCTCTTAGATTCTCTAATACTTTACACATGACTTCCCAACAATGTTGGGGAACAGCAACATACTTATTTTCCTAAGCATATTTCACAATATTAAAGAAATTTGGTATTCTTCCTTCCCTTAATTTATATCATATATATATATATATA
>VXAB01009127.1:232-19525 GCA_013399175.1 Odontophorus gujanensis
GGTCCACGCTGTCCCCGCGAGGGCAGCGTCGTCCGACCGCGTCCCCCCCGGGTCTGTATGCAGGTCTGTATGTTTTCGTCCTCTCCCGGCTCCGAAGTGCTTGCTGGTGGCTTTCCCCTACCCCCCCTTCCCCCTCTTTCCTATATTTCCCCCTACTTTTATTTAAGCATGAAGCTCTTTCGCTGGATCTAGGATAAACTCCGAGCAAGCTCTTTTATTGGCTTGGAATCAGAAGTGTCTGGGAGCCTTAATGAAAACCAAGTGTAAGGCAAGGCTCAGCCACCTGTCCCCGGGATCCCCGGCCAAGAGCTCTGCGCTTCCATTAATCAATGGATCCGCGATTTGGAGCGCATCCGTGCTCTGAATCGCTGTGTGGGGCGAGAGTGGAGCTGAGCTGGGGCTGGGAGCCCCTATGAGGATCACTGCGGGGCAGATACCGCGGCTGTGCAGGCACTGCCAGCACGTCTGTGTTTCCACGGCTGCACGAGAGCCATTGTAGGAAGCAAAAGGAGCAGGGAAGTCTCTTTATACTGCTGCTCTGGAGCCCCTCTCCCACCAGCCTGCTCCCCAAAGGTATGGTCTGGTTGCCCTTCGAGGGGAGTTGGTGTAGAGAGGGATGTATGCTGCTTTTTCTTACAGATGTGAGCTGCTGTGGTTGCCTGAAAGCATGACTTCCTGAAACCTGCCTGGTTTTGGCTCTCACGGTGAACTGTGCCTTGGCTTAGAACTGGGTTTTAATTAAGGGTTATTCTTTTTCATAAGGCAAATGGGAAAAGGGATGGAAGGCTGACACTTGGGGTGCTCTGTTTCTGCACTCCAGTTGCACGTGGTTTCTTCTCTATGAGAGCAGCTGTCTTCAAGAAGTCAGTGGGACTGAGAGTAGAATAAATAAAAAGGAGAAATAATGACTGTCAATGATATTGCATATTTGGTGAGATTGAAAAAACACTAGTTCTCTAAAATCCAGGCACACTGGTGACATCAGTGCAGCCACTGGGAGCCCCTGCAGCAGTGTGGGTTGGCAGATAGCAGCTGAGATGGGATGGGGACCTATGCCATGCTGATGTTTCCTTTAATCAGGTACCACCTCTGGATCAAGCCCTTGCAGTCACTGGTGGTGGGGGTCTTCCCATAGGGCTGCATGGGGTCTTGCTCAGCACGGTGTGGTTGCTCTGTAGGATGAAGATGCTCAGGTGGAGGTGGAGCAGTGTCTCTGTCAGCGTGTGGTCCTGGCTGAGGGGTGTCCTGGCCCTTCTTGTTGTGGGCAACGTGGCCTTTGTGATAGCTCAGGTAAGTGTCACTTTATTTTGGGGTGTCTGGGCTTTAGAATGCTGCTGTGAATGTTGTGGGGATGGGGAAGGACTGAGAACCTCTGTGGCACACGTGGGTGGTGGTGATGCTTCTGGAGCAGCTCCATTGTCCCCAGTGTGTATGTCACACCAGTGACCATGGGGGGTGTGGGATCCTCCTGAAGTGATAAACCTGGTGGCCTTTTAATGGGAACACCTGGACTTGTGCATCCTGCTGTGGCTGTGCTGTGCTGCATTGGGGCAGCTCTGCAGGGCTTTGCTTCAGCTTTCAGCTGCCACCGGCCCCGTCAGCTCGCTGGGTTTGTGGTAGAGCAAGAGCCAGAACTTGTGGGTTGTGTGGGAGCTTGGTTTTGCCAACTGGGCTAAACAATGAACGTTTCCTTTCCTGAGGAATCCCAAATATTGCAGTTTCATTCCAGTTTGTAATGAAAACACAATTGAGAAAGCAGAATTTCTCGCAAGAATGGGAATCCCAGACTTGACCTCAGATAGGGAGAAAATGCCCTGGGATGGCACAGAGCGGGCTGAGTGGGCACTGCGATGAGAGTGCTGAATGCTGCTTCTCTCCCAACCCCCCCTGTACCTGCAGGACCTGCCTCAGACCTCCAACAGCCTGGAGGAGGGTGCAGATGTCACCGCGTACTGGTGGGGCGAGTGGACCAAGTGGACAGCATGCACAAGGAGCTGTGGTGGAGGTGTCAAGTCCCAGGAGAGGCACTGCCTGAGGCAGAGGTATGTGGGTAGGAAGACCCCGGTGTGTGCCCAATGGGAGTGGGTCTGATCTGGCTCACTGCTCTGCAGGTGAGCACGTGTAGGGAGGGGCTGGATGGTGAACTCCATGTGAGCAGAAGGTGAGCGTGCTTGGAGCGTGGTGTTGTGAGGGGCTGCATCCTCCTCAACGGCAGGAGAAATATATAGTCATTAAGACTGGGGACCTTTGTGGTCTTTCCCAGCCTCAACCCACCCCCACCATGCCCACTGGCTGTGTCCCTCAGTGCCACATCTCTGTGGTTCTGGAGCACCTACAGGAATGGTGGCTCCTTTGCTCCCTGGGCTGCTCTGCCAGTGTGTCTCTCTTCCTTCTGAGAAGGAATGTTTCCTAATGTCCAACCTGAACCTCCCCTAGCACCATGTGGGGCCGCCACTTCTTACCCTGTCACTGTTACCTGGGAGCTGAGGTGCTCTGTGCTGGCCCCAAGGTTTCTTCCTGAAGTGTGGCTCTGCAGTGTGAATGCAGGTCTTGAAGAAGCAGGGAATGATGGTTCCTTCTTCAGTAATAATAAAAAAAAAAGTGAGTGGGAAGTGTTTCTGACCCCTGTCTAACTGTTATTTCTTTATTCAGACGAAAGTCAGTGAGTGGGCTGGCTAATAAAACTTGCACTGGAACATCCAAAAGATATCAGCTCTGCAAAGTACAAGTAAGGATATCCTTTTTCTCACTGGTGACGTTTGATGGAAAAACTGGGAAGTCGTCCTTGCTTCATGTGTTGGCATTCCTGGGTCTCTTGGAGTGGAGGTGCTGTTCATCCTGCAGCAGCCACCCTGTTGCCCCCCAGCAGCAGGAGTTCCCCTCTGGCCCCCATCCCTGCTGTGTCGGGGACCATAAAACCCAGTGGGTTCCCTGTTGTGCCATCTGCCCTGAGGTTTCCTCAGCTGTGCCTGCAGTGGGAGGAGGAGGAGGATGGGGCAGGTGACAGAAGTGCTCCTTGCTGCTGGGTGCCATGTGCCAGGAGCCTCTCCCATGTTTGATTATCATCAGGATGTTCCTGTATCCTGTTCTAGGAGTGCCCTGCCAATGGAAGGAGCTTCCGAGAGGAGCAGTGTTCATCCTTTAACTCCCATGTGTATAATGGAAGAACATATCAATGGAAACCTTTATACCCTGGTAACAAGACATTCTTTGTGTGCTTCATAATGCTTAGCCAAAATGTTTTGATAGTTATGATGCTACAGAGTGCAGGAAGGCTCCTCCTCTGCTGTTCTAAAGTGATTTTTCAGACACAATCAGCTGCCTCCCAGGTTCAAAGGAGTGTTTTCCAGCTGAGGGGTTACTTCAAAATAAAACAACTAAATATATTTGTGACTGTATCCTTCAGTCTGTTTTGGTCACCGCTCCCAAGGAAGGCAGGCTGGAGGAGGGTGAGGATGTAGGGTGATGCCCTGTGCTGGCAGGGAGCATCCACGTCACCCAGTGTCTGCTGAGCTGGGGCCTCTGCACTGCGTTCCTGTGACGTTTGCTCACTCCCACATAATCCATGGGCTCTGCCAAATGTCACTGAGATGGAGTCAGTTTGCTCATCTGGGGTGAGCAATACAAAACTACAGGAGTAACTGAGGAGTGAGACTGGGATATCTAAGAATATGTATGTGTCTTTTTAAGTACCTAACTCCCACTGAAACCAGGCTTTAAGAAAATCCCAGCTGGTTCTTGGGGATACTGAGATTCCCCCTGGGGACTTGTGTGTCTCAAAATAGGGAGAGGACCTAGCAGAATTTTCCTACTTGGGTGTCTCTGTAGATACCCAACTACAGTTATGCTTCATAATGTTGCTTACTGTCTCCCTTTGAGTTCCACCAACCCCTGTCTGCAGCTCCACATCAGGGCTGTGTGCAGGGATGTGGTTAGCTCTGCTCAACCTTGCCCTGCTCCTAGGGGAGGATGACTGTTTCTATAAACATATTCACTCTTCAAGATGATGATTCACCAGAATAGTGACAGTGAATTGTTTTGTTTTTTAGCAGGCGCTCACGTGTCTCCTGGGGGATTGGCAGGACAATGTTTTGCCATTGATGCTGTCTTGGGCCAGTGGGTATATTGCTGCTCCCTCCTTGAGGAGTACAAACTGGGGGGGGAGGGTCTGCTGCAAGCATGGATTTGTCACTTGCTTCCTGTGGGTATTGTGAAACATCTGCAGAAAGCAAGGGGCAAACTGAGCCCAACTTGGGGGAACACCAATGGGGAAGACCTTGCATTATAAACTGATGTGGTTTTGAATATTCTTGTATGTCTATTTATAACAGCAAATGCTTGTGCTAGTTGAATGTATGCATTAAGTATTGATAATGTATATTATGTGGCTGCAAGCCCTTGCACAGCACAGTGGCTGTGATGCTGGTGGTACTGTTGCCAGCAGCAGTTTCCAGCACTGGGGCTGTGCAAAGGCTTGCAGCAGTGGGCTGCCAGGAGCACAATCTCCTGTCCAACCTGCAAGCACAAGAGATTGTGGCTCCTGCAGCACTGGCTGCTGTGCCATTGTGTTGCTGCTGCTGTTGTTTAGCTTGACAGAGATTCATTTGACATTGGTAGGATGAAAGTTATTGTGTTTCTGCTGTTTTGAATGTGTCTCTATATCCTTTCCCCTTAGATGACTATGTTCACATTTCTAGCAAGCCCTGTGACCTCCATTGCACCACTGTGGATGGTCAGAGACAATTAATGGTTCAGGCTCGGGATGGAACATCCTGCAAATACACTGATTTCCGAGGGGTTTGCGTGTCTGGAAAATGTGAGGTTGTTAAACATTATAGCAAAAATATTGTTAGTAGCATTCAGAGAGGTACAAGGGGTGCAATATTTGCCTGACCCGCAGTACTCTGTGCCTTTTCTAGCCAATTGGCTGCGATGGCATTCTCTTTTCCACCCACACCTTGGATAAATGTGGAGTTTGCCAAGGAGATGGGAGCAGCTGCACTCATGTGACGGGGAGTTACCGGAAAGGAAATGCTCATCTGGGTAAGGCTCCAAGGGTCCCTTTGCTTTATTTGTGTTTTTAGCTGCATTTGTTTCTTCAGTAAACTGCTTCAAGCTCCCATGGAGCATCCTTCATCTTTTCCCGTGTGTCCTGTGTGTTGATGCACTTAGAGATGTGGGCAGGGAGTTCCTTTCCATGCCCCTTCTCCAGAACCCGAGCTCTCTGAATGGTGCAGCAGGGTTATGTAAGAGGTTTGTTTCATTACCCACGACCTGGTAAAACCAGAAATAAATGCAACAACTGTAATAACAGGAAACGAGGATATTTTGAAAGACTGGGATTTCCATGCTTAGCATAAAGCAACAGAACCTACTGGTCCCAAGTACGGTGCCCTAAATTAGGTGTAATTAGTGCTCTCTGGGGATCAGTTGGAGGCAGGGTGAGCTGCAGTGCTGCTAGCAGGATTTGTCCCTTTTGCTGCTGAGCACTGTGTTCATAGAACTCATCACAAAGTTCTCCTTTCATTAATCTGTAGTTTCCTGCAGGCTATTCCCTGGTAACTCACATTCCTGCTGGAGCAAGGGATATCCAGATAGTGGAACGGAAAAAATCTGCAGATGTTCTGGGTGTGTATAACCTCTTGGTACTTCCCTAGAATGCATGAGTGCTGGCTGATACTTATTTCAGCATCGAGTATGAATGTAGCTTTATTGCAGACATGAGCCAAATCCATTGGTGTAAATCACAGCCGTGCATTTCTCCCCACTGCAGCCTGAGCACCTGGACTGTGCATTTATGTATTCTGATAGCTCTAATGTGGAACTGTTGGTCACCTTTGCTGCTGCTGTAGTGCAGTTTGAATACGTTGGTGCCATGTGACAACCAAGTGACTTCACCTCTCCTGTGATGCCCTCGATCTCTCCCTGCTTGGGGAATGTGCAATGGCCACCTGACAGCAGCACCATGGGGATGGCTCATGGGCTGATCTCAGAGCTGGAGAGGACAGAGCTGCTCTGTGGGGTTGTATGAGAATCTGGGCTTGCCCAATGGAGGTGCATGTCTGCTGTCATGCTGTGATGCTGCCTCAGAGGCTCGTGGCATTGCACAAGAGGTTGAATGAAAAGCCCTTTGTTAAGGGCAAGTCCTGTATAGCTGTGGATGAGCCTTAGGCCAGAGCTGGGTGAGATGTGGTCAGCTCAGGGCTCCTGGAGAGCCATCTCCATCTGTAACCTGTGCTGGTGCTGTGGGCTGATGTGCCCTGGGAGCTTGCAGTGTAGAGGAAAGTATAGCCCAGGGTTCTAGGCATGTACCTGCACGATGCGTGTTGGGAACACAACATCTGACAAATGCATTACAGTGCAGGAGAAAACATGTCTCATCACTGTGACACTGCAGTAATTTCGTAGTCTGCCCAAACAAATGGCAGTGTTACCTCTTGCCTTTGGTGGAGCTGATTTTTGTTTTCTTTCTCTTGTGTTAAGCTGTGGCTGATGAAGCTGGGTACTATTTCTTCAATGGGAATTACAAAGTTGACAGCCCAAAGAACTTCAACATTGCAGGCACGGTGTTCAAGTACCGCCGGCCCATGGATGTCTATGAGACTGGCATAGAGTATATTGTTGCACAAGGACCAACAAACCAAGGGTTGAACATAATGGTATTCTTTGACTTTTCACATCTCTGTGACTGGGGTGGTAGGGAAGGGGGAAGCTGTGTTGGGTGGAGGAAGGGCCACACCATCTAAAACCAGAGTTTTAATTTGCTTCTGGGCGACCAGCCAGAGCTCTCTTCTTCTTCCTCCCACCTTCCTTGTGTCCGTGGGCTTCCCTGAAAGGAAAGGGTTGGTTACCTGATCACCTGCCCCTCATTCCCTGTCATACCCCAAAAAGGGGGTTTGTGCACTAGGACAGTAACCTCTGAGATGACTCTCTTAAGCCTCAGCAGTTGCTCAGCTGCTGGGTCGGAGCTGCTTGTGAATTTGCATGTTGCATACTAACCCTTGGAAAAGTGTGTTGGGCTTCAATTGCATGAAGCTGGCAATGTGATGGAAAGCAGATTGGAAACAGTGAGGTAGATACTCACCAACTGTCAAATCCAAGATGAATTGTAAACTTTGAATGCTGTATATTCACTGCATCCGTTAACAACGTCATGTTTGCTAGGTCTGGAATCAAAATGGCAAAAATCCATCCATCACGTTTGAGTACACTCTCTTGAGGAAGCCACACTCGAATCTCCAGCCCATCTACTACACCTTTTCTGAGTCAGATAGTGAAGAAAGCAGAGAGTTTGATGGAGATGTGCCATTGGGCTTTATCCAACACAATGCGACCTACTTTGGGAAAGTCTCCAAGGAAAGGATAGACTTGGAGAACCAGGTGTTTGGAAGACAGGACACGGAGGAAGATTTAAACTTGAGCAAAGGTCAGGAAACCAATGAGGTCTATGAAAGAGCAGAAACAATTGACTGTGAGCCAAAACTGAAGGGCAAACAACCCAAAGGTAAGGAGGAGACTTGGGCCTCACTGTTCTGTTCTCAGAGCTCTGGTGGAGAGACGCTCTGTTTCTAACTCTAGTGATCCTGCTGGTTTGTTTGGAAACCTTGGAAAGTTCTTTAAAACACCTCTGCTCATGAATCCTCTTTACCCTTCAGGTTCTGGTTTCTGGTGGGTGGGGGATGCTATGGGTAAGCTCTCCCCACTGATACCCCATGGTGCTTTGCCTAATGCTCAAGGGAGGGAGCTCTAGGCGTGCTAGTCTCCCCCATCACAGCCTCCTCTCTCACTTTCCACTCTTCCACAGTCCCAACAATCACCTTTCCACTCCAGTCCTTCAGGCATCCCATCACCAAGCTGCCTCAGGGGCCTTTCCTGCATGGCATGTGGGCTTGGGACTATTGGGTACCATTCTTACCTGTGCTATTGCTTGGTTCCCTGCTGCTGTGTGCTGGGCTCTCCTCCTTGGGCTATGCAACTGCAAGGTGAGGCCCAAAGGGAGCTGTGGGCTCTTTCCAAGTGGGCACAACTCCAAGAGTTCCTCTCCCAAGACCCCTCCTTCTTCCACTTGCCCCTCAGAAGGCTGCTCAGGCTCTGGTGTATCCCTGCTGCTTGGGGCTGCTTTCGCTTCCCAGCCCAAATGCATTTTGTGGTTGTCACTGTTGTTTCCCCTGTTGGCTCCAATCTAGATTCAAACGTAACCAGGTCTACTTACCAGACAGACCATGACGACAGGGACTTCGACCCCAGGTTCACCTCCAGGGAATTCCTTTTGGAGAATGCCATCACGAACAAGCTGCTGGATAAGACCTCTGACTCAAAGGAGCTGGTGCTCAACATGACTGTGAACAGCATCTTTGCCCAGGGAGACCCAATCAACTCTGTGGGGTCCCACATTGACAGCCTCTACGTTGACTATGAGGACACTGATGGCATTGTGACCTACACCATCAATGGCACCTACATGGAGCTGAGCAATGGCAAAGCCACCAATTCATCTGCAGAGACACCGTTTTCAAATGCCACTGTCACCGTGACCGGTTCTCAAGGGAACAGAACCCACAAAGCAAGGTAGGAGGCATATCTTTGTAGTCAGTTTTATTTATTGTTCTCAACTTGTAATAGCACTGTACTCCATACAGACCCCATTGCATAATTTGTCTTCTTTGGAAGCCAGAAGGTAAGTGGGGGGGTAGGATGTCACAACAGTCACAGTCCCCACTAGGGATTGACTTGGAAGGGGCAATGGTTTGAGTGGAAAGCTGAGTGAGCCTCTGAGCAAGGGGAAAACTTGCCCTCCACAGTGAGGCTGTTGGTGAGGCCATGCTGATGGCTGTCAGCTTGCCTGTTGCTCTCTGCCTGTCACAGCACATCATCAGAGTTTATGAAAACAAACAAAACTCAAAGCCCTAATTCCTCCTTCTGTCTTGATGTCCCACTCTGATTTCCCTGGGCTGCTCTCTCCTAGTTCTGATGCAGATGCTTCTCCTGGGCCCTTTCTATGCACCCCACTGATTGCCACCCATGGTCCTCCTCCCCTGGACTGGTCCTGCTGCTTTGCTGCTGCTGGAGAGGCACAGCAGAGCAAGAGCTTTTGTACAGGGCCTACAGAAATAGCCTGGGTTTGTTGCCTTAATGGAGGAAGAAACAGTGCAATTAATCACTGCTCTGATAAGAACATCAAAAGCACTCAGTTGGCAGCTTGAAGTGGTTGATAATAGGGCTGGCACTTCAGGATCCCTTTGATGACTGGCTTTGAGTGGTAGTGTTACAGAAGTGCGATGGGGAAGCTTAAAAAGGAAGTGTGATCTGTCTCTAGCAGTATAATTCACTTGGACAAGGCTGTGTGAAAGTCTCAGGACAGTACTTCTTCCTCGTGGACGTGAGGACACCTCTTGAGATGCCCCAGGGCTCTCAGCAGCATGTTCCTGGTACAGGACAGAACAGTGATTAGTAGTCCTTGCATCAAGTCACAGATGAGAGCATTCCCTAGGCCATGTCTCATAGGCACAGCCATGGGCTTGGGTCCCTCCTGGTTTGGCTGAGTGCACAGCTCCTTTCTGTGCTACTTCAGCTCCACTGTCCAGTTCCCACTGCTGAAACATGGGTTGGGATGCTGAATTTCAGGAGATGAAAAGCACTGTACAAATACTCTCTGGTTAGAGTTAGCTGTATTTATCTAGAACTTATGCTAGCTTATGCTAAAGAAAATGTCCATGCAGCCAAACATATCAACAGACTTCTAAATGATAAGAACACTCACACATTGCCATGGGCTTGTCTATCATCTCTTCTTGTGGCTTGGCTTGGAATCCCTGCCTCTGCTGCCAAAGCAAGCACGTTGTTAGCACTCTGACAAGCAAGGGCAGTGTCTCAGCTCCCTGCAGTGCTGCTCTCTGGGGTGAGCAGGAGCCTGCCCTCCTCCCAGCACCCTGTAACCTACACCTCTGTTCCAGGAGCTGTTAAATGGGGCTGATGCTTTCCTGCCTTCCCAGGAGGAATTGCACATGCTTTGAAACTCAGAACAATGTGACTGTTGCAGGATGCCTTGAGTGCAGTTACCTGTTCTAAACAAAGCAAGCCAGCATCTCTCTTCTCGTTATCCTCAACCATCTCTATCAGAGATTTTGTTTGTTTGCTCAGGGATTTAGGCCCATCCAGGAAAAGTACCAAGCATTGCACTTTCCTTCCCGTTCCTCCCTTGGCTCTGTTCTGCAGTGTTACCTCTTCCCCCCACTCTCTGGAATGAAATGAATTTTTCAGATCTAAACAATAACAGCTGAAAAAGCTGTTAGCTTTCTGAATTTGGGAGCATCATCAAAAAAAGTGCTGTATTTCACAGAGCTTCACCCTCCAGCCATTTGTGAGCTCCCTTAGCAACATGAGCAGCTCTGTGGAGCTTGTGTATGGAAGTACAGTGTGAAAGTACAGTGTGAGGTCTTGCCCCTGATCCCACCAACCATGGGCAGGGTGCTGGAGGGTGAGGTGTGTGGGGAGCAGCACAGGGGCCAGGCCTGTTCCTCCTACAGGAACAGGAGCTTTTTGTGCTCCAGAAGCTGTCCTCCAGGAGTTATCTTCAGCTGCCCTTGTTAGAGTTTCTCCTCCTGCTACAGGGCTGGTTTCTGGGAGGACAGGCAACCAGAGCACCAGCTGCTGCCAAAAGGGATGTTTGTTTCTGCTGCCCCATGAAAGGGCTTCACTGGAAAGCAGCAGCTGGGGCTGACCTGCTCCTGGCACTGATGGTCTGGTGCTGCTGCTGCATGAAGAAGAGAAGCAAAGTGCAGGCAGGGAAGAAAATGTTATCAGAATGCTTCTAATAGAGAAAAACCCAGCTGTGTTGTTTATAGGACAGTGTGCTGCTGTTGGCATTTAGAGAGCAAAACCATGCTTTCTTTTTGCTGGGGATGACAAGAGCTGAGCGCTGTCCTGTGATCAAATACCTGGCTCATTCAGACTTATCCCTGTGACCTCATTACACATAGAAGTCCTTTAGGATCATGTTAAAGGGGCAGTGCTCATGGGATTTCTACCCTCAGATGCTTATTTTATTTTCCCCCTGTGAAGCTGGGCGAGGGTGTCTCAATCCCAGGGCAGTGTGGTGCTGGCATTGGTGCCTTAGAGCAGATGAGTGAGGTCCCAGCCCCAAATTGCAATGTAAAACCCAGAAATCTGTTCCCACGGCTCTTCCTGAACACTGTCCTGGGGTCAGCACCAGGGCTGGTGGTGGCAGAGCTGCTTGGCAAGATGAGGCACTATGTAAGACAAGATGGTTATTTTTGGGGGTGCAAAAATAACCATGTTTGTTTCAGTTCCCATTTGAATGCAGGAAATGACTGTTCTGTTGAAATGAGAGGCAAAATCACCAGGGGAAAGGAGGGCTGTGTGTAATCCTCCTGGAGGATTGCTGGAAGGAGGGTGGGTCTGGAAGGAAACATTTGGATCCTCAGTGTCAGGATGGATTGGATAGGCTGGACGTGAACTTCCGAACAACTAAATAAGGCAATCCCAGAGCTTCTGCTGCCTAGAAATCATAAAGCTGCATATCTTGCCAGGCCAGGGACGGCTGGATGTCAGGGTGCAGCCTTGTCCCCTGTTCCAATCAGCGTAGGCACCTCCAGGGTCTGGACAAAGGTCTGAGGACCGAAGCCTTCTGTTGGGAAGGTGCAGTATCCCTGACGTGTTACAACATTCCGGGATGTACGCCGCACCGGGGGAAGCCGTTGTTCTTGGTTTGACAATGCTTTTTCACACACCAGGCTGAATCTGTTCTTCCTTCCCCAATGGCATTACGCGTTTGGCCGTAGCGTGAACGTGAGCGGTGCGAATCACGCATCCAAACCAAAACAATCCAGCGAGAGTGGCCGAGGCAGCAGGTAGGCGAGCGGCATGCCTTCGTGTCCCAAAGCAAAGCGTCAGGCTGCTGAGAGCCCGAGGCAGGAGCTGGGAGCAGCCCACGCCCAGCAGCGCCGGGAGGAGATGCTGCTCCTTTAGCCGCTGTACGCCGAGGGCCAGGTGTATTTGAGCAGAAAAATGCAAACTTTTTGTGAAGTTCTGAACTGTTTCTACTTGTGGGTATTTTTATCCCATTCTCTCTATTTCTAGACAGTGGAAGCTCTGCCTCTAACCGGGCTGGGGATTCTACTTGGGGCTCAGGACAGGTATGTTGTGAAACGAAATGAAACAATTCAAACCAACAAACCCCAAAAAATCAGAGCAACCAAACCCAACCGACAAACAAAGCCAATCCCCTCCCAAACCCAACCTGCTCACAGATGTGTCTCTCTGACGTGGCATTTCACGGCTCTCCTTGTAAACGCTATTTTATTTTTTATTTTTTTTTTGTTTGTTTGTGCTTGTTGCTAGAAACAGATTGAAGTTGTTAAGAAAGGGCCAAGGTGTGAGTGCTGCTGACATGTACAGGTGGAAGCTTTCCTCCCATGAACCCTGCAGCTCTACATGCACCACAGGTAGTTACGAGAACAGCCCCAGCGGTGTGAGTCGCGCTACGTCTGGTAGGGATGGGAAGGACCTGGTGATGCACAGGGGATTTCTCCATCTTTCAGCCCCATGTAGCACTTACCAGCCCTGCAGGGTCCCAGTGCTCGTGCTGGGTTTCAGCTCCTTCAACCTGAGCAGCTGACAGCGACGGGATTGAAGTGTGTGCTGCCAAGCTCCTCCTTTCACTTTTTCTTTTATTTCCCTTTCCCTTTTGAACGTTCAGAGGGTTCTGAAAAGCTCAGCTTCTTTCTGACAGAGCAGAATTGGAAGGATTGTTCCACTCTGGCAGGAAATGAAGCGGTAGTAGGCTTTTTGATTTGGTTTCCCACTCCTGCTGCCCCCTGTACCTGATCTCAGCTGTGATGCTCTCAGCCTGGAATGGTGACATACCTGCCCCAATCTGCCCTCTGCTCCTTTTTCTTTAATTCCCCTTTTTTTATCCTCAGGACACTGCTTTCCGTCCTCCTTGGCCCTGAGGTTAAAGGAGGGTCCCAGTGCTGTCCCCTGTCCCCGCCATGCCACACTGCTCACCAGTGTGGTCTCAGGAGTAATCCTGACGCTGTGGGGCTTCTGGCATTAAAGGAAGGGGGAAAGAGGAGATTGTAGTCCTGGGGATGCCCAGTTTGCAGCTAGCAGGGGGAGGTTTTACTTAGTTTGCCTTTCTCATTACCTTTTCCTAGTGACATATTGCAGAGAAACTGTGCAATGTCAAGAGCTGCAGATGTTTCATACGTTCCTGAGAGCTGCATCTGCCATTACCTGCACCCAGAGCAGCATGCTTGTCCCCAAAATCCCCAGAAAGGCTAGGTAGTGTTCTGTCCCCTAAACTAGGCTGCGGCCGGTCTCTGTGCCAGCACTGGAGGTGATATGGAAATGGTTGGAATGAATCAGGGGCTGTTTCCATGTCACCTCCACCTGCCAGCCTGGAAGTAGGGAGCAGCCCAGCAGATCCTGAGTATTTTCTATGTGAACACAATGGTTGTGCGTTGTTACTGGTGCTGAAGCACAATGGCTGGACCCGCTTTCAGCCTCAGCCCTCACCTGTGTTGGCTCTGGTGGCCATCACAGCCCTTCCTGCTGGGCAGCATCCTCCCCGTGGGCAGAAAGGCTGGCTTGCTGCTTTCCTTCAGCAGGAAGCTTTGGAAAACACAGCAGAAAACATCACTTAAAAAACAAACAAACAAAAATTGGGTGTCAGAATCGCCAAGTGTCCTCTGTTGTGTGTGTGCATTCTTTTTGAAACCAGGAGTGATGTCCACGTATGCTATGTGCGTTCGCTATGATGGGATCGAAGTGGATGATACATACTGTGATGCCATGACCCGCCCCGAGCCCGTCCATGAGTTCTGTGCTGGAAGAGAGTGCCAGCCAAGGTATGGGACCCATCCCTCTGCTCTCTTTGGCATCCTAAACGTGACTGTGGTTTGCTTGTGGTTAGGGTGAAGTGTGAGATGTTGGCAGAGATGGGAACGTGTGCTGGATTCCCTTCTGATGCAGCTTTTTATCCAAAAAACCCATGTTTTGGATTGCAGTCTTGAGTGTCTCGTGTGTGGCTCATGCCCCAGTAGAGCAGAGATGCGCTTGTTGTGGGGAGCAGCAGTGGTTGGTGTCTGTTGAAGGGGTGTTGACAGTGTCAGACCATGAGCAGTGCAAAGAGAGATTGTGGCACCCCAAAGGATGCCTGCACCCCTCCAGCTTCCCGCTGACAGCATCCTTTCTCTGACTGTCCCTCAGGTGGGAAACCAGCAGTTGGAGTGAGTGCTCCCGCACCTGTGGGGAGGGCTACCAGTTCCGCATCGTGCGCTGCTGGAAGATGATCTCTCCGGGCTTTGACAGCTCTGTCTACAGTGACCTCTGTGAGTCAGCCGACATCACCCGGCCCGACGAGCGCAAGGTCTGCAAGAACCCGGCCTGTGGGCCCCAGTGGGAGATGTCCGAGTGGTCAGAGGTAAGCTTTGGGGCTTCAGAATGACCCATGAACATCAGAGGGGAACCTGTTAAGACCGTGGCTGTGATGGTTTCCTTTGGACCAACGTGCATCAGTTAATCGTATTTTTTTTTTTTTTACCCTATAATTGACCCCTGGATCTCTTCCAGGATGGGGCAGCCACTATCAATCACTTTATTTTATTAATTCAGCATGCGTAGTGCTAGTGCTGCCCTTGAGACTGGAGTGCATTGCATCTTTGGTGCACAGGGAAATGGGAATGGAGTTGGCATGGAAATGGTGTTGCCATCGGCTCCTCTTCCTCATCTCCCACTGCACCACAGCATGTTGAGAATGAAACCCATGCAGAATGAATGAAACCCATTCTTCCCAGAGCCTTCCAAATCCATGCATGATCATCAACCCCCATCTCCTTCCCTCCTCAGGCTGAGTGAGCTGTTTCCATCACGCTGCTGATGGAGGGCTGCTCCTTTCTGATACTGCAGGATGTTTTGACTTTCCCAGTCCAGTAGAGCAAAGCTCCCTCCACACGTGCTCTTGCAATATTTTGGCTGGCAGAGTGAACCAGAGCAGCTTACTTTACCAAAACCCCTCTACACCTCCAGCATGTGTCAGGGACAGATTGCTTGAGACAACCCTGGAGCCGCTTGCTCTGAGCTGGCAGCAGAGCTGATTTCATTTGGATCACATCTGAAGCCGGGTGCCAAGTTGGCTTGGGAAATAAGCCCCCCCAAAAAGCACATTTTGGAGATCTGAGGATGAACATATCAGTGCAGTGCATCTGAGCACTGTGCTGCTGACACTTTTCCCTCCTTTACAGTATGCACAGAGCAAACGTCCGCATGGGGGGGACTGCAGTAACTCAACCCCGCTTCTAAACAATGTCACTGGGCTGCGTGGTGCCGAGTTTATCCGCAGCATAAAAGTCTCAGAGCTGTGGTTTCAGCACGAGTTAACACGTTAGAAATGCAAAACCCTCGAAAGCATCTTTCAGTTGCCACCAGCCCGTACCCATCCCCTGTGTCCCCTCTGTCCCCCCCCCCAACAGTGCTCCGCGCGGTGCGGCGAGCGCAGCGTGGTGACGCGGGACATCCGCTGCTCGGAGGAGGAGAAGCTGTGTGATGCCAGTGCCCGGCCCCTGGCTGAGAAGAACTGCACTGGGCCACCCTGTGACCGCCAGTGGACTGTGTCTGACTGGGGACCGGTGAGACATGGGGAGGGATGGGTGGCACCACCTGGGTCGTGCTGTGACTTCAGGCATGTGGCAACGCTTGGGTTTGGTGGGCTTGGGGTCCTGGCCTTGGTAGTACTGATGCTCAGAGCCCAGGAAATGGCCCTTTTTACTACGTTTATGCTTCCTGCACGCTTCTGCTGTAGGGATCCTCTCTGTCTCAAGCTATTTTTACCCAGCTTTTATCCTATGGCTAAAAATAAGCAGTTTCTATGGCAGCAGCGGCGCTGTGAAGCTCCGCACACCTCAGCTGGAGCAGCCCCAAGGTGTAGGGCAGTAAATGGGGACATCCAGAGCTGCTCACTTGATTCCTTTGAAAACTGCCCGACGTTTCCCTGTTTGTGGCACTTTCTGTCTGTGCCAAGTTTTGCTGGGATGGGGATGCATTGGTACCCCAGGGTAGGAAGTGCAGCGGGCATTTGCTTTCTTATTGCAATCCCAAGCATCCCTGCACGAGGTGGGGATGGGGAGGATGCGTGCACGCTTCAGTCCCCATCCGTGGAGCTGGGACCGTGCTGACCACGTGCTGTGCCCACTGTGGTTTCAGTGCAGCGGCGGCTGTGGGCAGGGCAGGATGATCAGGCACGTGTACTGCAAAACCAGCGATGGGCGCGTGGTGCCGGAGTCGCAGTGCAACCTGGAGACGAAGCCACTGGCCATCCACCCCTGTGGGGACAAGAACTGTCCGTCACACTGGTTGGCACAGGACTGGGAACGGGTAAGGACTGGGGACGGGGCGGTGCGTGGTGGTGCTAATGGAGGGTACTCACGGTGGGGAACCCTGCAGTGCAACACCACGTGCGGCCGGGGTGTGAAGAAGAGGATCGTGCTCTGCCTGGAGATTGTCAATGGCAAGATCAAGACCCACAACCCCACTGACTGTGACGTGGCCAAGAAGCCCGTGGAGGAGACGACGTGCTTCGAGCGGCCGTGCTTCAAGTGGTACACCACCCCCTGGTCAGAGGTAGGGGGGAGTACAGGGCGTGGCTTTGGAAGATGTTTTCCTTGGGCACGTGGCCTTGTACCAAGGGCTGCACACCTGCAAAATACCCCGTGGAGCTGAGTGAAGCTCTGCGAGGAAGCACAGAGAGGGGCCCCTTTATTTTGCTATAGTGGCTCTGACAAAACATAGGCAGGGCTCGTTTCATCATGCAGATTAGGAGCATGAGCTATTTGGGGTTAACTTTGGCTTTTTCTTTCCCTTTTTTTTTTTCTTCTTTTTTCTTTTTCACCACCTTTTCCCATTAGCACATGGATGCTGCAGCATAGGTACCCCACAGGTGGGCAGGGAGCAGAGCTGAGGCTCTGGGAGCTGGGGGGTGATGGTGAGGGCAGGCTGGGGCAGTGTGGGATGCCCCAGTCCTGCATGGAGCTGCAGAGTGCTGATCCCAGCTCCCCGCAAGAGCTCCCCAACGCAGTCCTTTTCATCTGCCTGGAGCTCATTTTGTTTAGTCTTGAAAAGTGTCGTGGCAGCCTATAATTAGCCCAAGAAACCCTGTAGTAATCCCCATGTGAAGAGGCAGCCAAAGGGCAGCAGGCAGCGAGTGCAAGCCAGGAGGGGGTCTGCAAAGCCCCCCAGATACATTGCGTGGACACCAAATGCAGTGCCTACACCCTGCAAGCTGTGGGATCCTGGTGGCACTAAGCAGTGTCTGAGCCACGCTTCTCATCTGTGACCCTTCACAGAGAGCAGTGCTCAGTGAGGGGCAGTGCTCACCCCATAGCTTCAGCTGCTCCGGTGGCTTTTAGCTCAGCACAGCCCCCTGTGCTGGGGGGTTCTCACCTCACCCCGCACTCTCTGTGTTCCCCAGTGCACCAAAACCTGTGGCATCGGTGTGAGGATGCGGGATGTCAAGTGCTACCAGGGGAAGGACATCGTCCGTGGCTGCGACCCACTGGTGAAGCCAGTGGGCAAGCAGACCTGTGACCTGCAGCCCTGCCCCACCGAACCTCCAGGTGAGCCCCCCCATACCCAGCAGCACCCTCCTAGCATTCATTTTCTACTGCCATCTTGATGGTCATCGCAGGGGTCTCTGTACCCTGATAAGAGCACTGTGTGCAGGTATCACTGTGTGTCTCCATGTGACCCCATTAAATCAAGTGGAGAGCTCACAGGCAGTGTGCTCTGACCTTAAGATAAAAGGGAGCTACAGGGAGCTGACTCGGGTGGTGCTTCTGTGTGATTCCAGCTCATGTCTAGGAAGTTTTTTGTCTGTGCCATTATTTTAATGATTTTTGGTCTCCGAATGTCCTGTGGGATTTGTAACTATCTCATTATCTGACTCGTCTGCTGGCTCAAAGCCCCTGTGATCTTTAGCAAACACGCGGTTCTAATTCCTTAATAGGATTTGAGAATAAGGCTGAGGTGGGAGAAGAGCAGGAAGGCAGGAGGGAGGCCTGGGGCAGCTCCTGGCCCAGCGGGTGCCTTTGCTGATGGCTCTGCCTCCCCTGTGGGTCAGGGATGTGGTGTGGGGCTTTGAGGTCCTCCTATGGTCCCCTTGTTGCAGGCTGTTGTCATGCTTCCTATAGACTATGCAGACTTGAAGCAAAATACTGCTCTGGAGAGAGCTGGGGGAGTGTTACAGTGACTTTTTTGCTTTCCTCCCTCTCTCCAGCAGCTCATTTGCCCCCAGATTCCTCAAAGTGGATTTTTGGGAGGGCGTTATTTTGCTGAGCTCATCCTGTACACTTCCATGGGGCAGTTCAGTCCGGGGTCTCCCAGTGGCTCCAGTGATCTCTGGGCAGCTCTATTCCATAGAGAAGAGCCTGAGCTACGGAGTGGGATCAAGTGAAGCTCCCTGGGTCAGGCTAAGCGTGGTGGAACATGAACCTTGACTTGGATGATGATATTCATGGAGAAAGCACATGGCTTTTCCAGGGGATGCGGTCATGTTTTGCACAGCCACACCATGGGCTGTGTGTGGTACCGAAGGGCACCGTTTCTGCTTGTATTATTATTGTTGGTTGCTTTCTTTTATTCTTCCCCTACCCATGCCTTTTTATTTTTTTCCCCTCCCTCTCTCCTCTACAGATGACAGCTGCCAGGACCAGGCAGGAACCAACTGTGCTTTGGCCATCAAAGTGAACCTGTGCAGCCACTGGTACTACAGCAAGGCCTGCTGCCGCTCCTGCCGCACACCCCACTCCTAGTGTGGGGTTGGGGCCTGCAGCCCCACAACTGAGCACTGGGGATGCTCCTTTCCTCACTCCACCAGGGTGGAGAGATGTGGTGCCAGCACGGCTTGCTTTCAGAGCTGCTGTACATTGGTTATCAGAGCTGTACATAGGAGCGTGTATATTTGATTCCCCCCATCAACGAACGTTCACGTGGTTTCACAAGGTCTTGTCCTTTGGTCTCTTTTGCCTGTGCAAGTTTGGGGTGGGCATGGACCCTTTGGAGTGAAAGCACCAGCGTGTTCCCTAGCAGAGGGGGTGAGTGCCTCCTCCTTCCTTTATCCCCAATGCTTTCTCACATTTAACGTGATGGGAAGCTGATTTTTGTTTGCTAAATGAACTCAAGCCCAAGCCCTCTTTTGTAATATGTAGGTGTATACTTTTTCAGAGGATTTTATCTTGTAACCAAATCTTAGTTCCATAGTCCTTACAAAAAAAAAAAAAA
>VXAB01009127.1:19539-34669 GCA_013399175.1 Odontophorus gujanensis
AAAAAAAAAAAAAACCCTCGTAATGCTGACATATTGTATATAATATGGAAACATAACTGCACTTTATATCACAAAAAAAAAGACGTGCTCTTTTTTAATATATTTGTTTACAGACAGTGAACTTTATCCACGTAATCATTAATTGGTACTCATATGTATATTTTAATAAAGTTGTCATATTTATGGTGGTATTTTGTTTTATTCTCCAGTTTGTAGAGGATAGTTAGTGCTGGGTGCTGGAAACATTGTGGTGGGGGCTTCAAAGCTGTGTGCTGAGCTCAGTGCTGGGGGAGAAGTCCCTGAGTTGGGTCCTTTCTAGGCTGTTGCTTGAGAGTGGGGGAATGGGGGTGGGTTTGGGGACTGAAAGCTTCTACAGCAACCAGAAAGGGAAGAGGTTGGATATTGGACCAACAAAGAAAAGGGCTCCCTGAGTGGTTATTGTTCTGTATCCCTATGTGTAGGGCTCACTGAGCTTTGTGACTGTGCCCTAACGCAGGCTTGTACCTCCCTTCTGTGCTGAGCATCTCACAATGGAGAAATCCTGCACCCATGTGGCACTTCTGCAACTGCTGCCGCAACTGCTGCCGCTTTTTTTCCACAACGTGGGTACACAAAGTTCGGCCGCAATGCCCGTGTCAAAGTAGTTTATTTTTTTTTGCTTTTTTTCCCTTCTTCAGTGATTCCCCAAGTCCTGTACACCAGTTCTCCAGGTGAAGGTTAGAGAATGTCAATCAGTTGCTTAGTTTCCAAGCTACACGGGAAGGAAAAAAACAACAACCAAAAAAAAGAGAATAGGAAATAATGGGGGAAAGCTGGAACAAGAATATGTTCACAAGAAAGGCGAAGAACGCAAAGGCTGAATGCATTCAAACAAATTGCACTGAGCACTGTACAGCCGTGGTCCCGTGGCCTGGAGTGGGTGCTGCAACACGTCCAAACCCTGATCCCCCCCAAGAGAAACCCCAAATATCAAAGGTATGGGTTTGCAGAGGCTGACTTGTCCTTTGCAAGGTTTCTTGGGGAATTAAAAGCCCTCGCAGCTGAAAGCAGAGTCTCCAGATGGGCTGCACACAGTGCGTGTACGCCGAGGGCTACGGAGCAGCGGTGCTTCCTTCTCATTGCATCTATAAAAACAAAGTCTGGCCCCAAGCACAGAGCTGAGGCTGCTGGAGTCTATTTGCAGCCGTCCCTCCTTCATGGCAGCAAACCCTTCCCCAGCACAGGGGCGATGCTTTTAACCTGAATAATGCTCAATCCGGGGTGAGAGGGTGTGGAGCAGGAGAAATTGGACGTGGGGGGGCAGCAAGGAGGGAGCGGTGCCAAGTGTTCTGCCCTGCTGGGCAGGATGGGTCGTGGGTGTTTCTATTGGGGAAAAAAAAAAAATAATAATAATGGGAAGTAGATCTTATGGCAATCTTCAAAATTAAAGTAGAAATGTGCACGCAGGGGCGTGTGTGCACATACATGGGCGCACTCTCGCTCTGCCAGCACTCAGCTCCTTAGATTAGAAGTAGCATATGGCATAATTTGGCAAGGGGAGGCTCATTATTTGGAGAGGGCAGCTGCGGGTACGTTCCTCCATCTGGAATCATTTCTCCCTCTTTGCTCTAAGTAACTTGATTGGTAGCCCATCTCTATCAGCAGGGCCAGGTCTGCACCCACTGCTCCTGCACCAGTGGGTCCCGGGGAGAAATGGCAACGAGAGGAGTGAGAGGGCATGGGATGGGGATGGGACATGCACGGCCACAGCACAGAGTGGTGGCAGAAGAATGGGTAGCCACAGCCTGGCTTCACCAGGGCTCCATGCTGGCTGTGTGTGCAGCCCTTGGGTGCCACATGCCCCCTACCTTGAAACTCGAGTTGCTTCACAGCCCTCCCACCACTTGCTCCCCCCTCACCCCTCCAGCCACACGTGGAGGATGGGCATTTACTCCGTATAAAAGGATGCACAATATCAAAATCCTCTTTATAAAAGAAAAAAATAAATGCAACACCACGCTAGAAAACCTCATGTCCCAGCTGCAACCACCCTCCCCTCACTCCCCTCCCCCCTTATTTTGCTAACTACTCCACTGCAGTCAAGCTCACCTCTGCCTATGCAGCAATACATTCACCTCTCCCCCGCTCCCTCCCGCACCCCCACTTTGTGGTTTTTTTTATTATTATTATTTTTACTTTTATTTTAAAACACTGCCGTGGATTCCAAGAAGTCCTCCACGTCGTGCCGGCCTCACACGTCGGTGCTGATGCTGCGGCTGCGGGAGAAGGCTTCGCGCATGGCAGAGAGCCGGTTGGGGTTGAGTGCCTGCAGGTTCCCCACGCTCACCGGCAGCTCGAGCTCCTCCTGGCTGACGGTTTGGAAGCTGACCCGGTCCCCTCCATTGTGCAGCTCCTCAGGGGGCTCCTGCAGGAAGAACGTGGGGGGTTCATATTGCCCGCAGCCCGGGCAGCCGCTGCGGCTCGGCGTCGCCTTCTTGCTGAACGGAGAGGAGCTGTAGAGGGACGGCCCGTTGTTCAGCACTACGTTGCGGTTGCAGTGGAGCGGAGGGATGTGGGAGTGCACGGCGAAGTCGGGCTCCTCCTCATCCTCCTCGGATTCATCCTTCTTGCAGCAGTAGTACTGAAAGAAGAGAGGGCTGAGCCGGGATCCCCATCCACTCACCCCACGCATGGGAGATGGGATTGGGGTTAACCTGCCCCATCCCCATCGCATCCCTGTGCCTTACCTGGAGCCTACAGTAGCAGAGAACAGCGATGATACAAAGTAAGATGACAGTTGCTAATATTCCACCTGTGATGACCACAGTCCCGGCTGTCATTCGCCCTCTTCTCCATTAACAGCCTGCAACAGAGAGCACATGGGGTGATGGGACTTGGGATGTGGGAAGAGATGGGTTGGGATGGGATACTTTGCCCCCGTTTGCAGAGGTCTCCCATTGGGTCTGCCTGCACACTGCAAGCAGAAGGGTCTGCGGCCCCTGCAGGGGAATGAGGCTGGATGCCAGCGCTGTGAAAGCCATCAGGGGAGCCCCCAACCCCCTCCAAATGCCACCTGACATCTGGAGGAGAATGGAAAAAGCCTGGTGTGGTGGGGGAGAACTTTGCTAAGTGTTATTGCAGCCTGCAGGTGGGCTGAGTAATTGAACTCTGGCAACTGCCCCTTCTGGTGCAAGGAGAGAGCAGCAGCAATGGGTCCCCAGTGGTCCTGCAATGAAAACCCCATCCTGGCCCAGCAGTCTGGGCACCACCATGCCATCCTGCACGCAGGAGGGGGACCCAGGGAAGTAAAACCTGCATGAAGCCAGCACGAGGTTTGGCCTTGAGCCTCACAGCCCCTTAGCACATGCTGTGCTCTGTACTGGGGATGGGGATTTGCCCATGGCACGTGCCTGGCTCCTGCCTGGAGCTCCGTAGCAAGCGGGGGGTTGGAGCCGTGCACATTTTTTCTCTCAGCCTATAATCCATTTTCCTCATGAAAACAATGTGGTATTTTAATTTGGAATAACTGGAGCTGCTAAGTGAGCCTTTAACAGGCACAGGGACAGGCACTCCTCTCCCCCACAAAGCTGTAGCACAGGATGAAGCCACGCGGTGCAGCAGGGACAGAGATCCTCGCTTCTCTGTGGTCAAGAAGAAATCAAGGGAGCACCTGCTGTGGCTGGGACTGAGCATGCAGAACTGCAGAGGGATGTTGCAGTCCCATGCTTATGTCTGAAGGGTAGCAACTTCCTCTCCCTAAGGCATCCATGGGGGAAATAGGGTTCTAGCACAGACATGGCAAAGGTCTAAGGCCCCCACATTCCAAGCTGAGCAGATGCACAGAGTAAGATGAGCACAAGCCCTGCAGTGCTTGAGCCACACATCCTTACTCCAAAAGCTTTTAGGAGAGCTTGAAATCCCCACCATCCCATGCAGAATAATGCTGAGCTCTTCACCCCAGGGAGGATAATGGGGACAGGCACAGCTCCACACAGCAGCAGCATCGCTCCGCAGCCCAGAGTGCTGCAAGCATCAGTCTGGGATTGGGATAAGTGACATAAATTGACAGAGAGAGCAAACTGTGACCACCTACCCGACAAGTGCTTTAACAAAGCTGGCTTCCAGCTCATGATATCAGGTTAAACCAAAAAAAAAAAAAAACAGCTTCCCCAAACCCAAATTACTTCAGCACCTGAGGAAAAGCAACCATATCTGTCAGGGATTTAACTTGCTTCCAAAGAAAATAAATCTGTGGCATATTTTCAGGTGCTTAATGTCCTGCTAAAGTTGGGTAAGTACTGAATGGATAAAGCAGTATCACATTTTATGCTGCTGCTGAGCAGAGCTGTAAGAGCAGGGGAATTTGTGCTGCTGTGCTATGGCTGAGAGCTTCTCATATGGCCACGGGGCAAGTGCCCTGCCAAATCCTGCCCTATCCCTGGGGCAAAAACCCCGTGGAGGTTTGGAGCAGAGAGGCAGGAAATGACTTTCAGAACTGCAGCAGTGATTTGGGAGCTTCAGTTGCTCAGAACAGAGCATAGGGCAGCACTTGGCGCCCTGCCCCTGAGTCCTTTGCTGCTCCCATTTGACATCTCACCAAGAAATAAAGGGTTGCCTGCCCCAGGGACAAGCAAGGGAGCACACAGCAATTTTCTCTGCATCCTTCCCCCCCAGCCCTCCCCCCATGCCCTGTGGTCAGCCATGCATGGCATGACAGCCACCACTCCACTCTGAGCAAGGCCATTTGCATCATGCTATTTTTCCTCCCATAACATACTTGTCTGGTTAAAACCATGTACCTGGAAGCACTAAACTCTCCAGCATACAAAGGAAGGGGTTGGGGGGAAAGCCCATAAGCAGAACAATTCCTGTCTAGACCTCCTTTTTACATTTGTTCCTAATTTCACACTCTGCAGGCTCCCAGGTTCATATATCCAGTAATAAATATCTTGGTAAAAGGAAGTGCTTCACAGCTCCGCTGTGGTCTCAGGGAAGGTATGCAAGAGCCCCAGCACACGCACCCACAGCCACTTGGCTCCTTCTGTGTCCTTGGGGAACATGAGGAGCCCTCCTCGAGCTATTGAGGATGCTTGAGCCCCTCGATGAGCCAAAGCTAGCTCCCTGCACAGTCGTTCCAGGATGAGTGCTTTGGTGCAGGCACAACCCAGTGCCACTTGCCAGGACAGCTACAGCTGGATGGTTCCAGCCTGCAGCAGATGGAGAGCTCAACTCAAGAGAAAAATAGGATTCCTTGCAGATTGGAGAAGGAAGAAGCAGAAATTTAATCAGTTCCAGCCCCAGACTGGTGGCTTCTTCCCTTGCTCCAGATGTTGAAGTGCTGGATGCTGAACCCCACTTGCTGCTACCTGCAGGAGGAGGACAGCTGAGGACTGCTAGGGTGAGCACTCTGCTATTTCCCTAGGAGACCCTCAAGTTCTAGTTAAACCAGACTGTGGGATTTGTGGTAGGAAAAACCTTCAGACCAGAAGTCTCTGTGAGCAAAGCCTGTACAAATCCTACCCCATCCAACCCCACTCCATCCTATCAGTCACCCCAAAGCCTTTTGCACCAGTTGGAAGTGCTGTGATGGCAAGCCACAAAAACTGAGCCTCAAATGGGAGTACTGGTTCCACAAAGACACCGTGCCTCACCCACGTGTAAACCCATGGCTTGTTTTACTGTAGCACACTCCCTGCATCCCCTGCCAGCCTGAGACCTGCTCCTCTGCAGCACATCCATCCCATACAGCAGCCACTTGCCAGCACTTCCACATAGATCCAACCCTGATGCCAGTACTTCTGATTAAATACCACTTTGCAAGAAAGGGAAAGAGATCAGTAAGGTGAAAAAGGGGGAAGCACATGGAACACTGCTGTGCTCTGGTGCCAAGGTTCTGCCTGAGGGTGAACCCAAGAGGGGAAGCAGCAAACAAACTAGAAGCTTAAATCCATTTAGTGGCCAGTGCAGCCTTATTCCTGCATTTCTCCCAGTTCCTGTAATCCTACCCAGTCAATGAACAAGAGCTGGGCTGCTCAGAGCAGCAGGGCAGCATGCCAGCACAGGGCTCTGCACACAGAGAGCCAGTGGGCCAGGCAGCTGCCAGCAACAGGGGCAGAGAACGTGACTCCCCAGCTGCAAAGCATCCAGAGCACAGTGCTGCACCACTCCTGGGTGCTCAGGATAATACAGGCATAAAGGCTGCATTGATCATAACCCACGTTATGCTCCTCCATGCTCCAGGATTGTTCCCCTCTACTCTGCCACTTTTCAGTGTTACTGCTCCCAGAGCAGTACCAACGTTGGGGCAATGGGGACAATCAAACCTCACACTCCTGCATATTTTCATTAGCATCCTGCACCACTTTATAGCCCAAAGTGCTTTGAGAAATGTTACACAACAGTCCCAGAACTGACAGAAAAGCCACTGCGTTCCTGATGAGTGATGGAAGAGTTTCCCATATGCCGTGGGTATGCATTCCTGCAGGCAGCACAGCAACATTGCACACATCACAGCCACAGCTGCTCCGAATTTCAGCCTTTCCTAGACCAGGTATCATGGAAAAGTTCACCAAAAGCAGGCAGCCATGGGACAGTTAGGGATCCCCATCCCCCTAATTAGTGCTATTAGGATTTAAAACAGATCAGCTCACTGAGGCTTCTGAATGCTCACTTCTGATTGCCCACAAAGTGAATCAATTTAGGGGAGGCCAACCCCAGCACAGAGCAAGAGGGAATACACACACAGCAATAATGAAGCAATAATGTGGTTTATTACAACTGAATCACACCTAATGTAAAATAATATTTGCACAGCTCATCAAAATGGTGCTGAGGCTTAGTGAGCACAACTCCAGGCATGGATGCAACTGACTGCAGCTGCTAAAAGGAGAGTAGTAGTACTGCTGGGGGAGTGGGGGGAGGAGGAACACCACCTGGCATCACTGCAGTGCCCTGGGACCTCAAGATGCTACTGTCTTCATCCTAAAGGGAACAGGGCAGGGGTTTGCAGATGCTTCAGCACACCTGGAATAAAGCAGGGTAAGCCACACAGGAAAGCTTTGCCCTCTGCAATCCCACCTGTCCCTGCCCAAACAACCCTGCACTTCATAAGCACCAGGAATTATTTCCATGCATCCGCTGTCATCCAGAACACTAAGCCATCTAAACTTCTTCAGAAAGAAAAAGGAAAAAAAAAAGCATAAAAGCAAGACAGGCTGTCTTTCCCCCCTGCATCATTTAATCTCCTCTTGAACTGCAGCTTAGTCTGTTTGAGATATTAGCATCAGAGAGAGCAGGTTTTGGTATTAGCAGCTTGAGATAAGCTGCAGTCAGTGCTAAGGGAGAAATGAGGCAGAGGGTGGGGAGAGTCCCCAGGAAGGAGCTCCTCCTGGTCATCAAACCCTGTCCCATTTGTACTTCTTCCTGCTCCAGTGGGCTCTGCTCCTCTGTCCATCACCACCCAGCAAGGAGCAGCTGAAAGGTTACAAAGACTCAACGGGCAGAAAACTGAGCACCAAACATGGAATTAAGGGGGGGTTTGTCCTTCTGCATGTGCTGCCCCAAGAGCCTGATGCTGCTGGCAGAGGACAGCACCTGGCTGGGAGCAGGAGCTGTCTTCAGCAAATCTCACCAAGTGACTGATGCTGACGCAGAGGACAAGGGCAAAGCTCCGAGGAATTCTGACACAGCAGCCAGGTTGGCCTGGGTAGTGGGCAGGCTGTCACACAGCAGCACATCGTCAGGTCATAGTGCTTCCCTTGCACTGCAGTGAGCTCTGTGCTCCTCCACATCACGGTTCTGGGAGGGAACAAAGGACCCCACCTTGCACAGGACCCTACAAGTGCTGAGGCTCAGCCCTCCATCCGAATGGGGAAAGGAAAGAAGGACGCATGCAGGATTGGGTTCCACAAAACAGCAAATCTGGTCAGCTTTGGGTTTCCACAAGGTGAGAGCACAGCTCAGCAGGACAGGAAGGTCTTCTGCAAAGTATTTCTGAACACACAGTTCAGCCTTGCTTGCTCAGGACTGATGGGCACATGGGCTGGAGACAGCAAGAAGTGCTGTGGGGATCATTAAACAACATGAGCTGGGAGCTCCAGGAAGTATCCTCTGGCCAGTTGCAGGAATGGTCTTTCACCCCATTTAAGGTCTCTGCTGGGTGTCATGGACAGGGGAGCTGATCTTGGCCTCCCCAGGGGGAGGAGAAGCAGCCAAGGATGTGCCCTTGGGGCTGCTTGAGCAGCAGCACCTGGGATCTCCAAAGAGATACATACACCTTTTTGCCTTAAAAACAACAACAGCAAAACCCCACAAGAAAGGTAGGGAGTTTCCATAGCTACAGCTTTGCACTGCTCGCACAAAGGCTCAGGCTCAACTCATGCAAGGGAAAGCAAGCAGAGTGTTTTTCCCACTCCAGCCCAGCAAGTTAGCATTGTGCATGAATCAACTGAGAGAAAAGAAGGCAATGTGCTTCCTCACAGCTCACAATCAGGAGTTTCCTTATGGGCAGTAAAATCTCCTTATGTTCTCATTTCAAATAGGGATTTATCTTTGCTGCATCAGGGGAATTAATATGGGCTGTTGTCTGAGAGGGTAATTTTCAGGCTGTTGGCATCTTTGCTGAGCCATTTTCAGTAAGTTTCCCATTTATTTCCTTCTTCTAACTTCTGTCACAGCTTCTTCTGAGAGATCAGAGGGAGAAAACCCACCACAACAAAACAGTCCAATCAAAAAAAGCCAAAAAGATAAAGTAATTCATAGAGCTCAGCTGAAAACCATCATTAAGCAAAGAAAAGAGCAAGGAAAACCTTCACACAAAGTGCTCTACTTAAAAGCACGTGGGCTTAGCAGAGCTGCTGAGATCAAATGTTTGAAATATCGACTGTTCCCAGGGACGGCATCTTTCAGAAATCAAAACACATGCGATGTATCTTCTTGCCTGGCATCAGCACTAGGGCGATGCAGGCACTGCCTTTGAAATGACTCCTTGATCCAGAGAGCGATGCTCCCCGTGCATCCTCCCCACATCCCCAGAGCATTGCTGCTGTCAGGCTGAGCCAGGGATGGTTTTTCCCAGGCCCAGGGAAGGGGTGGGGTATCCACCAGTGGTCCCTCAGCATCCAAGCCCCTGCAAGTCTCTATTTCTGAGCCAAGCAGAAGCGTTGGGTGCAGCATTTCAACATTTGGAAGTTTACCCATTTCTGAGCCTGAGAAACTCCAACACTCCACAGCCAACAGCACTGTCACAGTCCAGCAGTATTTACGGGCTTCATTTGCTTTCAGCCAAGTGGTGAAAGCACAGTGAGGGTGGTGAGGAACTAGTACAGGCTGTCCAAAGAGACAGCAGTACCCCAACCCTGCAGACACATGATGTCAGGGGGTCTGAACACTCACTGCAGCTGTAGGCATCCCCATTTCATGGTGGGGAGTAAGACCAGATGACTTTGTAGGGTCCCTTCCAGCTCAAAGGGTTCTATGATCTCAGACAATAGTTCAGGACCTGTCCTTTGCCTGCCCATCCTAACAGCCAACAACATAACGTAATATTAACAAAGGCATGCAAAGGGCAAGTGAAATCAGTGCTTGGTTTCTCAGAGTCTGGTATTATAACCTTGCATTTTCTATAAGTGTAATGCTATAATGTGACAGAAAGCATAGCAATAACAGCAGGGCAGCAAAGACTTTGGTTGCAAACAAGGACAAGCCCAAACACAGCACCCATAGATGCAAAAACAAAGGAAGAAAAGTTGCTTACCTTTAGAAGACCTCAGGTACACAGGGATCTCCAGCAAGATACCTTTGCCCCCACTACCAACCCTTAAATGAGGTCTGGGCAGGGATGGCTCCTGGCTCCAGCCCTCAGGTACATTGCATACACCTGAGCTCCCCTGGGTTGACCCTGCCTTCCCACCAGGTGCTCAATCACTGCTTCAAGCCCTGACTTAGTGTTTCCACTATGCTAACCTACCCTGTTTTATTTAAGCATAAAACAAAAACAAAAGTCTGATGCCAGAAACTCAAGGGAAAATACATGCCACCGAGAAAACCCCACTTCCTATGGGCTGAGTCCCACGAGCCACTGTGAGAATCGGGAATAACTCTCTGGCTGTCAGCAATGCTAAACTGTTGCAAATCAGTCCTCCAGGGACAAGCAAGTGAACAACAGCAAAATCACAACCCAACCATGAAGTCTGCCTAATGGCAAGCCCCAATCAACGCTCATTATCCTCCTGCTCCCACCTCAACTCCCACGCAGGCAACACGGCTATTTTCCCCCAGATCCCACCACTAATCTTCCCAAGGCTGAGCTACCCAGCAGGCAACACCAATCAGAAGGAGAGAGATCCTTTTTCTTCCACATTAGAGCCTTCCAAGTGGTATTCCTGCCAATCCCTGCTTGTGGAGACTGAGCGGCCCTTGAGGCTGTGAATCTCCTGAGCCACTCCAGCACTCAGGGCACTAAAATCCCTGCTCAAAGCCAAGCCTCCAGCAGCATCAATGTTATAGTTTTTTCCTCTGAGGGAACCTGGCTTGCATTTCCACTAAAGGCCCCATAGCTTGCTATGTAACACATACATTTTTGTTAATTAAAGGATAGCAATATGCACTCTGTTGTACTGTGAGTGATTCCTACAACTGAAGGTGCAGTGGAGTTAAATTGCAGCAATTATTTATATCAAAGCAGAGCAGCTACTGACTGTCGATCAACCTAAACACTGAAGGGCTGGCCAGGTTTTTCCTGAGCCAGCCCAGGCTTTCCCGTATAACCCATAATATCCCCAGTGCTGGTGGAGCAGTGTGGCTGCCGCTAGAGGGATGTGCGTAGAGCTCGGGTATCCGCACTTCGGCAGCATCTGCTGGGGTCGAGGGGTGGTGGAAAAGCAGGGATAACCACTGCAGGGTCACAGTGGGATTGCAGGCAGCCCGGGGTGGGGGATTCCCTGCACACAAGAGCTTGTAGTCTGGCTAGAAAGGCAGACAACAGAAAAAGGAAAGAGAGTTCATGGTTTGCCAGAGTTTGGGCAGGAAAACCCACAACAGAGCTTGAAATTAGTCCAAATCCACTTCGAGAGCAAAGGGGATGCAGACACAAAGTGCAGGCCAAAGCTAGTGCTGCGCTCTTGGCTCAAAGGGGGATGGCACACTCGGTGCTCAGAGCAGCTCAGCACATCAGCTCAGCACATGCACTATTTCCTAGGGGGAAGCAACCCATCAGGGAGAGTTTTGGGGCACAGCGATGTGGCTGAGCACATCACAGGCTGCGGTGGTCCCCAGTGCATCCTCCAGCATTTCATCTCACCATAGGTGTTTTCTGTCATTAAAGCTTTAATCTCAGCCTGAACCCCTCAGTGGGTGAAGGGGCAGCGTGGTGCTGGCTGATGCCAGCTCTGCAGCTGCAGGAGGAATGAGCAGTGCTACCCCGGGCCATTCTGGTCCACTATGGTCCAGCTGAGACTCTCAGGCTGTCAAAGAACAAGGGATCACTCTGCCCAGGGAAATACAAAGGACTTTTCCTCCCACCTTGCTCCCCTCTCAGCCATGCAGAGCGCCCACCACCTGCAGTTCGCACAGTAATGAGCTTATGGGCTTCTGCAGCTCAGACCCTGCGATGAGCTTGAGCACAGGGCAGAACCATGCTGTGGCCTAAAGCCATCCCTAAAGCTGCTGGTGCAGAGGCTGCATCCCTGCTGATGGGGATATCATCACCTTCATCCCCTGCGGAGTGCCCTCAGGGCAAGGTAAGAAGCCAACAGCCAGGCACACAGCACTGAGCCTTGATCCGACAGCACTGAGGCAAACAGACACAAATCCGCACATTTTCTGTTTGGATCACGTCTGAGGACAGGCTAAGACTTTCTTTTGGGTTTCTGCTAACTTTCCTCTGAAAGGACCCTTAGAAGAAGGCAATTATCACAGTGCCATTAAGGCTTTCTCCATTGCAAAGCCGGATAACTCACTCGGAGTCTCTCGAAATAACCTTTAAACAATAGATCCTGTCTTGTTTACTGAGCGTTTCCAAGCTCAACAGTAATGCATCCAGATGTCACCCGTGTCTACCGTGGGCCCGACTATTTCTGGAAACACTCCAAGGGCAGATTGCTTGGATAATGTCACATATTGTTGCAGAGAGAACGTGACAAGTCTCCATCTCTGCGATAAAAGCAGAGCGGTGTGCCCAGGGTGGTGGGACGCAACCCTGCTCCTTCCCAGCACAGTACTGGACAGGTACCAGCAGTTCACGCTTTGGAGATGGGAACAGTGTGTGTGTTCCTGCCCAGCACAGTACTGTGAGCTCACAGAATGCTTGGATTGGTGTTTGTCACTGGGGATGGTTTTGGTGCTGGGGGAAAGATGGTGAAAGAAGCGCTGGGGACAGCTGGTGGTGGGGAGCAAGCCTTGATTCAGCTTGTCATTACTCCTTATGAAGCTGAGCATCAGCTGTGCCTCACTGCGGGTGTGATCCCTGTCTGAAAAGAGAAGGAGGCCAAATCTCCACACTTGACTCACCTCAGGTCTGCACTGCGCAACACCAGCACATGGCCGGGGAGCAGCCGGCATCTGCCCCCAGCTCTGCTGAGAAGCTCCACGTGGGATGGCATGACATCAGCTGCAGGCACTGCCAAGCCCCGAAGTCCTCTGCTAACAGAAGAGGAGCTGGGAGCCAGGAGCACCTGGAGGCTGAGCAGCGTGTCCCCAGCAGTGGCTTTGTCACCGCTCCTCAGCAGCGGCCTTCCCACGGATGGATGACTTCTCCAACAAGCATCATCAGCGGAAAACGCATCGCTTGTGCTCTGCAGAGACAGCCCTTGTGACTTCGGCCTGATTCAGCCCCATTCCCTGTCCCCACGCTGTGTCTGACACAGGCACATTGCAACCCGCACCATCCACAGCAGCCAGGTCCTCCCCTGGTGCTCTGAGCTGCCCTACATGGGTCACAGCCCTTATTAAGCTGTCCATGGATGATTCAGAATGCTGTTACCACTTTTCATCTTTCTCCAACCTTTGCAGCTGACCTCTGCTCGGGGCTGCTCCTGCAGGGATCGCAGGGCTCGGAGGATGCTGAGGTCCCTTGTTTGGATTGGCCCCAGCTGTGATCCCAATGGGGCTGGAAGGTCTGGGCAGAGTCAGAGACCATCACCCTACGTATTTTTAGTCCCTCTGCCAAGCTGCGATGTGGGAACATGATTTTTTTTAACCAAAAGATGAACAAATCCTGCCTACTGCAATAAATTAGATCACGAGGAGAGAAGGAGATAGACAACGACGTGGGGTGAAGTGTAAATTAAGAACGGGAACGAGCGGCATGCTCAACCCAACACCTGCCCCCTCTCCTCCATCCCTTCCCTGCTCTTTTTCAGCACTGTCACATCACCAGCCCTGTCTGCAGGAGCACTGCCAGCTACAGGCACCTCTTGGATGGCCGTGTCCCCAGCCGTGGGGCAATGAATCAGCGTCAGTCACTTCAGGGGGATTTTGCTGAAGTTCTTTATCTCTTTGGAGCACCAGCACTATTTCTTAAGACTCCTTGTCACTACACAGGAACACTGACACGCAGAGGAAGGAGGTTACAGCTTTAATTACAGCTGCACGGTCTTTAAGTTGTTTGAAATCTCTTTTCACCGTCTGACAGCTGTAAGTGCATCTCGCTGCTAATTCCAGATGAGAAGAGAAACAGCCACAAAAGGCTTCCAGCAGCATTCTGTTAGTCACACAGCACCGCAACAGGGCCAGCATCTAAAGACAGCTGTGGGGACAGGTCGAGCACCGAGTTGATGCACAATTTACATAAACCCACTTTCCCTTAACTGCATTATAATTTAGCTGCTTACTCAGTGAGGACATCAGATGCAATGACTGAAACCCCAGTCATGCCAGTACGGTCACTCCAGTGAGGTCACCCAGGAGCACTGTCTGCACTCTAAGCATTGGGATGTCAGCCAGGTTTCCTAAAATGACAGCCATCCATCATGGAAGACTTGAGCGCATGATTTTACCACGGAGGCTTTATGCTGATTTCACGCCTCATTTTTAGGCTGGAAGACAATCTGTTGAACCTCAGAGTGCAGTCTTCCCTTACCTTTAATTTATTCTGTCAGAAAACTGTCTACCTTAATGAGTATGAGCACACCCCCACTACCTTCCAAGTTTGGTGATCTGTTATGTCAAATATAAATAATCCTGTCTGAAACCGCTCGATAGGGGGAAATGAAAAGCCATCTTCCCTCGGGGGATTTCTCTCCCCCACAGCCCCCCCATCCTGCAGAACAAACACTGTCCATGTGCTTCTGCGAGCTCAGCCTCAGCCAGCTGCTGTATTAACCGAATAGTGCTCAAAGCAGCAGATCATCCTGCTGTCACCTTCCTTGCGTACACCCCCTGGGTTTCTCTCCATCCCCATTGCTCTGGGGTTGCTCTGCTGTCTGACCTGGACAACTTGGGGGATTCTGATGTCCTTTGGAGGCAGGACAGTAGATAGGAAGAACCCTGCTGGCTGCATGGCTGTGGGTGAGTGCCCTGAGAGAGGCCAGCTTTGTCCCCAGACCACGCGTGTACGAAAGCAAGCTGTCCCCAGAGCAGACAAGGACACGACCTGAGCGCTCAGGTGGAGGAAAGCATCCCACCCCAGCCTGGAGAGATGCTGCTGTCACATCCTCCTTTGTAGATACAGCTTTAGAACTAAAGATGCTGTAGGAACAATGATACCAAGCTTGGAGCATCCCGGTGGTGTTTATCATCCTAAGCTAAAGCAGGGACTGGACTGGTCTCCCCGAGACAGGCTGTCCGGGAGCAGATGCTGTGCAATTCCCCGTGCCCATCTCCCCCCATCCAAACCCCCCAGCAGCCCCATGGAGCTCTCCCCTTGCAGGCATTCCCCCAGGACCACCACCAGCAGCAAACCACCCCAGCACTCAAGGATGCACCAGGAAGAGAAGATGGGGAGGGGGGGAAGAGAAATAAGACGGGGAAAAGCACTGCTGAGGGCCCTCTCCCCCCCGGTGCACAGGATGAAGCACGGAGAAGGAGAGCAACGCCGGTGCTCTCCCGTTTTCTTCCCCTCTTACCTTCAAGCGGGGGGAATGGTGCTGGATCGCTCAGGTGAGGACAGCGTCGTCTCCTGAAGTCTCCAGCTCGGAGAGCATCAATGCGGGAA
>VXAB01009128.1:2139-52390 GCA_013399175.1 Odontophorus gujanensis
CTGAGACTGAGACACTCTGACCAAGGGAATCCATATTCCCTGCTCTGAGATTTCACATTGGACACTTACACCCTGGGCAAGAAGATGGATTTTCACAGGAATACATAACTATTTCTCTTATTCAAACACGTTATTATAAATGCTCAAAGTATTTTAAAATCCAAATTAGAATTGAATTGCCTTAGCTGTTGAATGTCAGGTCTTCTCTTCCTCTGAACTATATCCAAGTTCTTATGGTTTTTAAAACATTCTAATTAATGCATTGCAGCTCATTAAGTAGCCATAGTGTCTGTTATTCAAAAAAACCTATACCCTATAATCAACCCCGAAACCGTGGTGGTTACTGACTGGGGCATACCACTGAAGTAAGCCAAAAAGAAGTTACTGCCAAACTCTGCTATGTATACATGAAAATAATCAGTGGGAGGAAGAAAACAAAGCAAAACAGAACAGAACAAATATGTTAATTACAAGACCATTTTTATACAGCATGCAGCATTATAGAGCTGTGTAACTGTTTCCAAGTACCTGACAAATTCCTGCCAGGAGCACCAGTTCTTTCATCTTTTAGATATCCTTTTGCATACTTACAAAATACAAAATGTCTTTCTCTCTCCAGAGCCTTAAGTCATCCCAAAGAGATGTAAAAGAAACAGTGCTAAAAAGCTAACTTGCTTGTGGCAGAAAGTATTTTAATTTCCACCAAGAACCAGCGCAGCTAGCTGCTGAATCCCCAGGATGGTGGTGAGACTCTCAAAGGTCTGGAGAGCAAAGAAGCCACCTACCAAAGCAGTGACAACTGTCTGCAGCCAGCAGATGCTCTCCAAGGTCCAAGAGCTGCCCCGTGCAGCTTGGTGTGCTGAAGCAGGTGCTGGCAGTCAGCCTTGCAAAGCCACTGAAATGTCCTCCAGAGCGATGGTCAATGGGCAACCACTTCAAAAATGAAGGCCAGAGGTGCCAAATAACTGTATTTACCCTAAATAAGGAACAGGTAGATCAAGTACTCATCTGAGTGAGAAAAGAGACCAACCCCATTGTTAGACCAGGGCAGATGCTGAGGTTCTGCCTGCTGCCCTGCCTCAAGGCCATGTCTCCTGCACGGCTGCTGTCCCAGGAAGAAGCCATGAGTAGCACTCTTATTCAGCCCATTTACCAGCCAGTGCAGCCCAGGGAACCCAGCCACCACCAACAGTGCGCACAGAAAGGCAGCTGGCATTAAAGCTTTATCAAGAATAGTTACTGCAAAATGTATGATACCTGTTGAGAGGTGAGCAATTCGAGCCCGGCTCTTTTTAAAGGTTTCTAACAGCCATTTCAGATCAAGGATATCTCATTACCTGATGTATGAAGCCTGCAGCTGCTCCTGGGCCAGCCACTTCTGCGAGTTTTCAATCACACCAGCAAGCCCGCGAGCATCAAAGCGTTCATTCAGGCATCACCTGCTGCCCATTGTTCATTACAAGCAGATGTTTCAGGCATTCTCTTTACACAGAACTGTCTGTGAGAAGCTTGTTTTTGTAGCCACGTGCGTCTGACCCAGTGGGCAACCATGCATTCTCAGGAGGTTTCATCCAGAGCAGATGCTGCAGCTGCCTGCCGTAGTAGGGACAGACACTGGTGGTCAGCGGCATCACCTGAGGATGATGCTGTGTTTTGATCCCTACCTGACACGAGGTCCTGGAGGCACAGCTCTGGTTTGACTAAAGCAACGTGTCTACAGCAGAAACAACACCAAAAGGAAGTGAGGAGGGAGCCAGAGAAGATCACGCTGAGGGACTGCAGCCACCTGCTGCAGGTTGTAAACCAAGAATCATAGAGTCATTAAGGATGGAAAAGACCACTCAGATCATCTAGTCTCACTGTCAGCCCATCACCACTGTTGTCCAAAGTGCAAAGTCCATGCCCACTAACCCACCCCACATCAGAGACGCCCATCAGCCTGTCAGGCTGCTCAAGCCCAGCCCCACCATTTGCAGGCTCCTGAGGCTGAAGTCACACAGGTGCAGGGCACGACACAGGGAAAGCATACGCAGAAAGGCCACCAGGACCGGATGCCTGGAGCAAATACGGCAGCCAGGCAGGGGCAGCTGCTGCAAAGGCAGAGCTCCAGCAGCTGCAGACATTGACGGAGCTCTGCGGAGCTGCTCTGAAGGCAGTGGGAGAGAAATGAGAACAGGAATCAATTACAGAAAAGCAGATAGAGCTCGTACCTGCTGCAAATGAAAGAAAATTGAAAAACGGTCACAGCCTTCAAGAGTAATAAAAAGGAAACGGTTCGCTCTGGGTGAGAGGCTGGAGCAGCTCCTGCGGAAGCACTCGGAGAGAAGTAAGGGGGAAGGGACGCGGGGAGTAAAGCCCGAGCAGCACTCTGACAGCATCAGCACGGCCACTGCACCTCTAGCAATCCAAAAATGAAGGGAATTCCTTGCCAGAAAAATCTGGAAAGAGCTCCACAGCAGCAGCACAAAATCAGCTGTGGGATCCATCAGATGAAATGCCTATGAGCAGCGAGAAGTGCATGCAAGGGAGGTGGGACATGTGAGCCATGGGGAGGTGGGTCTGAGCAGGGCAGACACAGTGCCCGGCACCACGGTGGGCACAGCGTGGGTCTCCCAACCCACCTGCACAGACCGTGCCCTCAATGCCCTCTTGTACAAAGAGCCTTCAGATAGCACTGCTCAGCTCACACAGCGCACACATCCACGCTGGTTAGAGGGAGATTGACAGCAAATAATTAAAGTGCTAAAACAACTCTCCGGATATTTCAGTGACTGACAGAGCGGTGGAGATGTGGATGTGGCAGAGCACAAAGTAATTACACACATCTAGGCCCTCACTCCTGGTCCCAGCTGCTGGCAGCTCCCTCAAGTCGCCGCGCTGGTAGCCAAGTTTTAATCACTGTTAAATCACAGCGTATGACTTGTGCTTCGGAGCACTTTGTCAACATCAAAAATAAATATTATTCCCACAAGGAACCCAACTGGCCTCTAATTAGGTTTCAGAATATAGCAATTAAGGTGTTAACATGCTGTCCAATGATGAAAGCCTTCATCCCATCAGCTCCTACAAGATCAATGCAACCATACGGTATCAGATAGTCACCCATTTATTTTCCTGGCAAATGAATCAATATGGTCATTTTAATGGGACCAACCATTAAACAAATGTTATCAGTCCTGAAGAAAACCCAAAACCAACTGTACACAGCTGAGCAGCATTCTTCCATGGCTGTAAACTTGGTCAGTGCTGGAATTTTCACTGCAGATAAATGACACTTGGGAAGCAGCAGCACTACCATGACTGCTGCAGGACTCTGTGGTCCCACTTCCCCTTGATCCCAGGTGGTGCTGAGGTGTTCTGATTTTCATTTACTTTATCTCCTGCGCTGAATACTCCAGGTCTGTGTTCAGGTTCTCCTGGACCAGGCAAACTGGGTCACAGAATCACAGAATGGCTTGGGTTGGAAGGGACCCCAAGGATCATCAAGTTCTTTTTCCAGTGGAAACTGCTCCTAAACAAAAGGCACAAGCAGATAAATAAACCGGTCATCTTTGCAGCTGCACTTCCACACATACCAGTATGCCGAAACCATGCCCGAAAAAAAACAGCTCAGTACTTTGCTCTCCTTTGAAAATCATTTCTCCACCCAACTCAGAAAGTGCCTTTGTAAGGCCACCTGTCACTGGTGAGAGAGAGATCAATGTCTGCCGTGCTAATTTGCAAATTTCTGTTTTGTTGATGGCTGATTATTGCTGAATTCTTTCAACGCTGTAGGAAACGCTGAAGCACTGCAGCAAACAGCCTGACCTAAGCACACGCAGCTCCTCAAGGATTGATTTGCACAGCACAGGGGTGTATTTCCAACAGCCATCATGCAGCCCAGCCCCACCTGTGTGCTGCTCAGAGAAGTGCCACTTACACAGAATTTTGCTTAGAAGATGGATTATTCTTTGTACGAATAGAAAGAGAAATAAATTCCAAACGCCCCATATGTTAACCAGTCCATTTTCTGGTACAGCACAGGTGTGCTCCCCGTCACTCTCCTGAAGCACAGGAAGACAAGCTGCCATTGTGTCAGTGCTGGGCTAAGGGTCTGGTGCTCACTTGGCCCAAAGAGCACCCAGCTTTCCAAACAACGCTGGGAAGTCCACCATGACCAGAGGATGCCCAGCACAGCATTACAGACAGCCCCCAAGGGCTCTGGTTTCAGCTGGGTTACCACAGAGCAGCAATCACTGAGTTTTCTATTTCCCTAATAATAAAGCCATAAGAGGATTGTGTGGTGTCACCAGCTCCCGGGGAGGCAGAGGCTGCTGCAGTCACATGCATCAAGTGAGCACAGAATGGATGCTAGTATCACTGCAGAACTAAACAGACACGCTCGTATTTTCACTTAGTTGAGAAAAACTGCCCCTCTCAGTGCTTTATGGCTTGGTTGGCAGAGAGAAATTTCAGTGGCGGTGCAGAGAGACAGCAGCACATGGGACAATGATGAATATTTACAATACAGAAGAGAATATTTAGGTAGGATACTGAATATCACCCATAAGTGTGAGTGGGAACCATTAAATGTCTGAGACCTCATATTATCACCAAGAGTGTCACACTGAACATTCCAATAATTGTCTGTGTAGCTAACGCAGTGGAACAGCTCACATGAAACACACAGCCTCAGAAGCCAGCACCACTCGGCGGATCACAGCTGTCAAACAGAGAGGATGTGATCCAATTTCAGACCGATGTCTCTGTGTCCATCTGTGGGTAGCGCGGGGCAGGCCCGGCCCAGGCTGCCTTCCCTTGCAGGTTGGAAACAAAAGCCCCAGATATTTAGCAGGATACGTTCCGTCTGGAAAAAAAGAGAGATCTTAACGAGGAGTTTTTACCCTTCCTTGACTTTATTTAGCAAGTGCCTGGAGGAGAGCTGCTCTCTGAGCCAGGCAGTTCTGCATCACTAACAGCTTGGTATTGTTTATGCCGTAATTAGGTGCTGAAGAAGCACATCAGTTTGCAGAGAACGTACCAGCAGCTACAAGCTGAGAAAGAGTAAATGGGCCTAATTAGTCACTAGACAAGGAACTAGATTAGCAGATTCTTACATATATTTAAGAAATGCAAGCTCTTCATCCTCCCCAGTGAACTTGCTGGAGAACTTGTATTTATAAAAAGACATTTGCACAGCTCAGCAGGTCAATGACCGCTGGCCCCAGCAGCTACAGCTGCACAGCAAGCTCGCCCTGTTGGCCAGTCCTGCACCACCCCATAACAGGTTTAGCAGCACCCCTCTAGGAATGGTGGCAGTTACCAGGACATCAGGCTTCCCCTTGGGGAACATCTGCAAGCTGTCCTGCAAAGCTTTCAGCATGTGACACTGTGCAGGATGACACCATGTCATTGCAGAGCTCCCAGCATCTCCCTGCGCCCACTGTGACCATTGTAGCCAAAGCCCACCAGATCCCTGTTGTATGGACACTCAGTGTTTGCTAAGAGGGGACAACCTCAATTACTCCATCTTGGCATGCAGTACCCCTCCCATGGGAAACAAACTCCCTCAGGCAATCAGCAGCTTGTCAGTGGCAGCCACATCACACGCTCCATGGCAATGGCACTCACAGCTGCAACTGGACAGGGAACAGCTGCCCTGCTCAGGGCTCAGCATTCAACCAATCCTGGTCCTGCATACAGCTCACCAGCATCACTGCACCTTAACTACATAACAAATACCCTAACTGCATACAAAGGACTGTCCCATGTCACCATTTTTGCAAGAACAATTTCTACTGACCATTTACATGTGTCCTAATTGCACCCAACAGCCTCGGCAGGTCCTTGGAGGGGAAAAACATCTACTTCTGTGCAGAACTCCCACCTAGAGGGCTCCTGGTGGACCAGCACTGAACCAGGAGGCCAGGACAGAGCTTTCACTGCTGCTGCGAGAGCTGGGATTGGGCAGGCAGCCCTTGTACTGCCACAGCAGCACATCAGACTGAAGTATGACAGCACGTTTTTCAGCATGTGTGCTGGAATGGACTCGCCTCACTGCTAGGGGAAAGGGTTTGCACATCAGTGCATACTTGTGAGAAGGGAACTTTTAAAAACAAAACTGTATCCTGATCTTTTCAACAAAGGCCTGGCAACATCTCCAGTTAATTAAAAGCCATGCTTTGAGAAGTTGCATCAGAAAAAAACATGACCCTGCCAAGATGTAATTCATCTGTGGTGACTGGGAAGTTTAATTAGTTCGTAAGCTACATCAGCTAACTTAGTCACTAAGTTCATGGAACAAAACCAAGCTGCATTTCAGTACAATCACACAATCATTACAGT
The DNA here is from genome assembly GCA_013399175.1 of Odontophorus gujanensis. Taxonomy (NCBI): domain Eukaryota; kingdom Metazoa; phylum Chordata; class Aves; order Galliformes; family Odontophoridae; genus Odontophorus; species Odontophorus gujanensis. The sequence continues at coordinate 8,464 of VXAB01009128.1, forward strand.
TGAAAGAGACCACTATGATCATCTAGCCCAACCAGCAACCCATCAAATGCAGTTGGTGGAAAGGACATGAGTATGGCCACAGCAGGAACAGGTTGGAGGAACCATCTCACAAGTGCAGAGCCATGTTTAGATGAGAGAACTGGGATGGTTCAGTCTGGACTGAGGAGGCTCAGGAGACACATTATTGCTCCCCACAGTGACTTGAAAGGAGGTTGTGGCAAGGTAGGGGTCCGCCTCTTCTCCCAGATAACAGCGATAGGATGAGAGGGAATGGCCTCAAGTTGTGCCAGGGGAGGTTCAGGTTGGATATTAGGAAACATTTCTTCTCAGGAAGAGTGGTGAGGCAGTGGCACAGGCTGCCCAGGGAGGTGGTGCAGTCACTGTCCCTGGAGGCGTTAAAGGGATGTGGAGATGTGGCACTGAGGGATGTGGTTAGCAGACATGGTGGGGATGGGCTAATGGTTGGACTTTTCCAATCTTAATGATTCTGTGATTCCCTTCCATTAGCACCTCATATGTGATTACAGCAATGCTCATTGCATCCTTCTTAATGTAGCTGGAACCTCAGCACGGCCACTTCTCAGTTCTGAAGGATTTTAGATACTGCTTAACAAAACTAATTTACTTTAATTAAACTCATTTATGTTTTATAGACAAAGCAAACCCCAGATGGAGCGCAGAACTTACAGATAGCATCTACCCAAGAGATTCCAGTCCTGGTTAACTCTGCCAGCTGATAGCCCCATGTAATTTAAGCAATAATTTTTACATGACTGAATCTGATGAACAGTTTTTCTTTGCAAAAAATGGCTTCCTGTCAGACATGGACAAACGCAGACAATACACAACACACCCTTGGATGGGATCGACCCCTCAATACTGCCTTAATCACAGCAGAACCTTCTAGCAGCCCTGGGAAGAGTCTTGATCCTGCACTGGGATTTCTCATCCATTGATGTTTGTAACAGGCCCATTTGCCTTTAAGATTTGAGGAGCACTTCATTACAAAGGTGTGCACGTGGTACAGACTAAAGCCTTGATAGCAATTTTTATGATTTACAAGGATGTCGACAATGCAATTTTCTAGCATCTAGTTCCACCTTTTAAAGATAAAACTTGATCCTTCCGAGAATAAAAAATTAATCTGAAAGGATGAGATTAAATTCAGAGGAGCTGCAAACACCAGAGAAGAGAGCAATAAAACAAAGCAATCTAATGAAATACGGTCAAAAAGGGAAGGTAATAGCCTTTTCTTACTAAAACTATTGATCAGAAATGTTATCCCATAGAGTTGGGCTGCATTCTGGATCGCACAGCTCGCAGCACACTGGGTGCAGGGTTCAGCTCCACTCCACTGAAGGTCCCAATGAAATGACAAGTGATGCTCCTGCCCTTCACTGCTACCAGCCCTCTGCCCAGCCTGAAGAACAGATGGCAGCGTGTTTCTGCTTCAGCACAGAAGCAACCAGCTTGATTTCAGGGTAGGAGCATGGACCTCCAGCAGAAGAGCAGCAACACTCTGAACCACAGAGGCCATTTCTGCACACTGCCACAGCTCAGCATCCTTGCTGCAAAGCGTGATCAATCTCACAAGAAACAAGCATCAATCAGGTCAAACTACAGAGCAGCACAATAAGGAAAAATATCAATTTGCAACCTTTTACTAAGATAGGTTTTCTTCTTGTGCTTTATATCAGATTTTATCACATGTATCCAGGATGATAGGAACCCCCAGGGTCACTTCAGTATCCTCAGATCTTGCACTTTTTTTATGCTCTGAATTGAATGTTCTCTGCCATAGCTCTCCGGTTTTTAATGTTTTGCTTCAGGCATTTCTCTCTTTATGAGCCTGGCCAGAGAGCAGGACACGGCTCTCACTGCTCCAGTTGGACTCAGTCAACTGCAAAAATTACTTTTTATTTCCATTCATATCATATTTAAAGGAAAATGCCCATTAAAACGGTAAAAATTAATTTGCAGCCACTTAGGTCAGAGCCTAGATTTCTCACGCCCTTCACCCAATTTAATGTGCTGCTTCAATGAGCTCTTTACAAAGCGAAAACCTAACAGAAAGTTCTACGACGCTGAGGCAAAGCAGCATCTTTGCAATGACACATTTATGTGCCTCATGAAAATACTGCAAGCCAGACACCTTCCACTGCTAGCACATTTTGTGTCCACCTATTTAACTAATTAATACCCAAAAAATCTCAACACTGTCAAGACTTTCACCTTCTCAATGCTATAACTTTCCAGTAACCATCCAAAAGAGGCTTGAAATAAATTGTAATAAATTATCCAGTAAACAAATGGTTCTGCTATTTTGTATGTAGCAAACCAAACATTCAAGACTGAACAAAAGCCTGCATAAGTGTATCATTATATATATGGATCCATGTAATGTATAGCCTCAGAATTAGCTATATGTACCAGATTTCATCTTAGCATTATACCTAGCTATATATCAACAACCTAGAATTGCTCTAGCAGCAGAAGGAAATCGATCACTACTAAGGTAAGGTACAAAGGCACACTAATATGAAAAATCATTATTTAAAACAAGATTGCCTGCTTGGTAATGGAAGAATTAATCCTTCCATTTCTTGGGAAATGCTTGCTGCCGTAGTCAGACCTGGCTACATTATGCAGTCTCCAGGAGCAGTCCTTCTGTCTCTGCCCTCCCAGGAGGGCTGCAGGAAACTCCAGGATGCTCTGTCAGCATCACCTGAAGGCCAGGGCCAGCACAAAATGCAGTTCAGACTCTGCTTTTCTTAAGGCACAAGGGATTTAGGATATGTGAATTCCAGTACATAAAGCACTGATGAAGTCTTTGATTACACGAGCCAAACAATAGCCGTGCTTCCATTTCTCCAGTGTCAAGCAGAGACATGAAATACAAACTTGCAAAAGCATCAGGGAATCACAGAAGGGCTTGGGTTGGAAGGGACCTTAGAGATTATCCAGTTCCAAGCCTTCTGCCATGGGCAGGGCTGTCCCCACAGCTAAGCTGCCCAGAGCCCTATCCAACCTGACCCTGAGTGCCTCTAGGGATGGGGCACCCACAGCTCCTCTGGTGAGCTGGGATTTGTGCTGGTATTATAGCACCACGTCACTTCTCCACACCAACAGAAAGGGAAACGAGGGGTGATGTCCCCAGCAGGGACATGTCACAGGGATGGGCTGGCCCCACTCCAGCTGCCCTTCAGCCATGTGCTCAATCTTTTGGCAGCAGACCACTTCTGAGAGGTTCACAGGTATGAAATGCGAAGAAGCTCACTAGAAAACACTCAGTCAAGCCCATCCTTGCACTTCTGAGATTAACTGTGCTTTGTCCTTTTTCACTTGTTGCAGAACACACAGCTAAAATAAGGGTTGGTCAGGAGCTTTTCAGACCAGATCTACAGTTCACAGGAATGATAGCTCAAAGCCACCATCATATGACAAGCTGTGGCTTCTCTTGTTCTCTAGTCCCAACCCTTAGATGCACTCACATGGAGCACTTGCCTTAAGGAACCTTCCCTCTTCTTTTTCACATGGCTCCATTCCTGTGGCAACTCCACCCAAGGTGTACACCTCTCCTCAAGGACAGCTGCATTTGAAGCAGGTAAATCCAGTGAGAACTGAAGAAACAATGACCTTGTTTCAGATAATACAAATACATTTAAAACTCCATAATCCCAAAATACAAAACAAAAGGCATTTAAAAAATGTATGCAGATAATGAAAACACTTCCACTACATTTAGTTTGTTTTTATTCTTACTGTTCACTGGGAAAGAATACTTCCCTTGCACTTGCACGTGTAAATAACCATGTTCCATTAAGGAACAGTAAATCTTGTGTTTGTTCAGCTCATGTACTCCCAGCAAACTATGTTCAGTCTTCTCAGTGCAACAATCTGAGTGAAGAGATGAGTGATGTGAAGCCAATGGACCTGTAAAAGTGCACTCAATCTAAGAACACATCAGAATAAGACACATACACCACCATATTGCCATCTATTTGCAGCTCATTTTCGAACAGCTGTCTGCTGTTGATGTCCCTTGCTCAATCCTGTGTTTCTTGTCTTCGGTTGCAGAAGCAGGACCTCTATTAGCCCAGTGCAGAGGCTTTTGCTGACAACGTTCATCACAGCCCCTGCAGCTGTTCACATGATGAAGTGTAAGCACAGACACAGCAGCATCACAGCGGATCCTTCTTCATCCACAGATTCATCAGTGATACTATTAGCAGGTTGCAGTATTTTCCAGGCCCACCGTGGGACCACAGACTAAACAACACTGTGCCTGGGATGCCAAGCAGGTCCCATCTTTCATGTTTAGTATTTGTGAAACTCAGTCATTTCTTCTTGTTCCTCACCGTCAGGAAAGAGCAGATGGCAGATGTGCTCTGCCTATAATATTGCTGTGATGATGCCCTGCCTGCTGGCAGAATGGGAAACACCACATTTGGAGACAAGAATTTGCAGTGTATTTTCAGTTCTGAGTAATGGAGCTACAAGATAACGGGGTACAGTAAGAGGAACAAGGCTTCTGCTGAATTGATGCTGGCAGATTTCTGTAATAAAAAAATGGAAAAAAGTGATATTGAAGAAAGGAGTGTTTACTTTAATGTGTCTTCATATAGGTGGGAAGATCAAGACATAGCCAGCTTTTGGAGACTTCAGAGTGCTTTGTGATTAACTGAAGAGCAGCAAAAGGCGAAAGCCCTGAGGCAATTGTAGCTACTCAGTGTTTTACTCACGATTCTGCAGCTTACCATGCAGACTTTGCTAAGACACATCTGCTGAAAACAGATGATCATCACTTCACATACCTCTTCCCTGTCAAAAACAGTGTCAACGAACTAAATGTGGAATTTTTCTGCTCTCCCTCATTTTCTCTAGAGCAGCCTTCCCTTTGTGTAGCTCACTGCCTAGCTCACTGCTGAAATGTGTAAAATTCGGTTTTGATCAATCACCACATTGTCTGTAAACATTCAGCATGTTTTGTTCTTCTGAATGATGTGCCAACACTGTTGGGGGAGGAGACAACAACACGAATGCAGCAAACTTGTCTCATAGTTGGCATTTGGGTACAAGCAAGAGATGAAAACCTACCTGAATAACTCAACATTTGGTACTGTGGTAAGATCTTGTTTTGCACTGGGGAGAACAGCTGCTGCTTCCCTTCCATGGGAAAGGACCAACAGCAGATGCCCTGTTGCTGCTGCTCACTTTGATGCAGCAGTTTAGGGAAACCACACACAAGATCTCCAATAAACAGCCCTGGTTCAATGGGATGAAACTTCAACATGGCTAGAAAATAAATAATCTCTTCTTTGTAGTATTTTGTCTACCAAAAAACAAACAATCAAAAAAACCCAACCCAAACCAAACCAAACAAAAACACCCTAATTTAAGGCTGCAGTCTTTCAGGTGTTTCTGCCACATAACCTGCAACATGTGACTGACTGCATCAGGCAGTACTACACTCTGCTTTTTGGGGTATCACAGTGTCTTCACTCAGATGGGATTCAAACCCAAGAATTTAGATTCTAAAAGTGGTTTTCTGAATTGCCTAACACAAGTGACAGAATCATAAGAGAAAAGGCAGCTGACAGATGAATAAATGCTTTCATAACAAAGCCAAAAGATACACCGTAAGTCTATACCAAAGCCACAGGAATTTTAATAAAATATTTTAAATACATGTGCATGATACACATAAGACAAAACATTTTATTTTTAAGTAGTAAGATTTGAGCTGCTTTAGAAATCTTAGTACACATGTATCTTCCAAAATAGCAAATCTGACACAGTCAAGAAAGGAGCCTCATTTTTATTTAAAGCAGGATTAATTAAAGAAAAAAAAAAAAAGAATTGCTTCATAATCTGGAGATCTTAAATTATAAACATGTTATGGGAGGGAAGATGACATCTGCAGATTTAGGTTGGAAAATGGGTTTAGAAAGTCTTATAAATCAAACTACACCTTGTCTATAATCAACAAGGAGCTACGAGGCTAGCCCATTGTGCCGGCCCACACACATCTTCACCCACTGCTGTCCACATGGTACCCACCAGATGCCATATTCACCTAGTGTAGACTACCAACAAAACTGTGAATATGTCCCAAAAAAGAAAACACGCAGGAAAATAATTAGCTGTGACTGTTGAGCAGATGTAGTACAAGTTCTTCATCCTCTGCCAGAGAGAGCCCAGTATCCAATGGCAAGAAGGGATCCTCCTCTTGGCTGAATTTTGCCTTCTTTCGTTTTTGTGGCATTTCTCCTGCTGCTTCACTGTCACTGTGGCTTCTTCTCTTTCTTCCACTCTTCTCCTCAAGTTCTCTACAGAAAAAAAAAATCAATTACTCTTTTTTAACAACTGTGGTAATCAATATCATCATGTAATCAAACAATTCATTTTAAACAAGGCAAATTTATGTCAAGATAAGAGCAAACAAAATTACAATTCAGAAGAGTAAAGCAACAGAAGCTGATGAACTGTGCATGCCTAAATTAGAACTGCTCTCAGACCGAGGTGCTGGTGAACGCTCTGCTGTCTTAATTGATTACAGTATATCAAGATATCACCATCAGCCTTATCCAATATTTACTGCCTTCTACAGCGACAGACAACTTGACAAAACTGATCTAGTGATGTGTCAGCAGATCTTGACATGCGTTCAGGATCGCCTATAATAAATCTGCAACCACTATAAAAATATGAGAATTGTCATTTCATTGGCAAATCCTACCCTTACTTAGTGCAGTTTTGATTTGAGTCCATCTCATTCAAGCCCCTCTTTCCCACTCTTTCAGAATAAGTCCTTGGATGCTATTAACCACCTCTTTGCCGTATGAGGAATAGACATACCCAAGCCCAGTTGCTTTCCCTGGTGAATTCCTGTTCCTTCTGCTGCTTTTGCTAAGGTAGGATTGAGCTGGCATCTGCAGCCTTCAATCCGGACCAAACAGCTGTGTATGTTTTACTACTGCCACTTCTGTCACACAGAAGCAACAGGAAAGCTCAAGCACACAGCTTTCACTGAATGACAGAATTATAGAGGTGGGAAAGGACTTCTGGAGATCATCAAGTCCAAGCTCCTGCTCAAGTAGGTTCCCTACAGTAGGTTCAGCTCCTCACATCCCACACTCTGGATGGGCCTGGGCCTTGAGTGCACCCCAGCTGCCCCAAATTATCACAGCAAAGCAGGAGCACCTGGTGGCCATGCAGCAGGCTGTTCCCTCTCTCCATCCCACCTGCTGCCAAGGAGCTGCTAGCTCCAGCCCACTCGTCACACACAGAGAGAGGAGGAAAAACCTGTGAGAAATACCTTACATTCTCACAATTAGAAGAAATGATTCAGCCTACACTGCCGTGGCTCTTCTCCTTTCGAACCAGAAGAACCAGTGTAATGCAACAGCTGATGATGATACGTTTGAATACTTTTCCTGAAATTGGGACATTTCAAACGATTTAACATCTTGTCATTTTAGAGCGGTCATTTGCATGGGGGTGGCTTTTCAGGGCTCACAAAAAAGGTTTGTTTTACACCTTTTCTGGAACAAGGACAGCTTTCTCACCCTGCAGTGCTTAAGACACTCTGTAAGTACAAAACCTACCTGGAGAGTATACTAAAAGACCCTCAAGTGCTGCTTCCATGTGGCCACTGTGGGTTTGGGATGGTACCCTCTTTGATCAGAACAGATTATGGGGGTTTGCTTTAAAAGCAATAAGGCTGAAACTCCATTAAGTAAAAGCAATCCTAGCTTGTTTGCAGAAGAGCCAATTATTTCCAGCATTTGAATTGACTCTGAAGCCTGCTTTGCATTCCTAATTGACTAATGCTTCATCTAGGACACCAGTTCAAAACACCTCAGCAATTAAAACAACACAGACATCTTGCAAGTTATGAAACAGACTTCAAACATCAAAAAGCTACCATTTCGCTTTGGAGTTTAGATGTTTGCAAGGTGTCAAATTTAAACATTAAACACATTCAAAAGCAACTGTGACGCTTCTGATTTTTCCACAAACAAAAACACAGTGTCAAGAATTTTCACTGTAAACTTCGGGGTAGGTTGTGCTGAGTCAAAGTGTTTCTTGTTATTATTGAGGGGTCATGGTGCTGGATTAACAGTGTATTCTAAATATGTATCTATACATCAGCAGCAAGAGTATTTGCACATTAATTTGACCACTATTAAGCTGACTATATTAAGCTGTAAGCTCAGGAAGTGAATAAGGAGGAACGTGTAACACAGGAGAATAGCAGAGAAGGCACTGAGTGACAAAGAGAGCTGCAGGGCTGTGTTTTCACAACGCACAAAAAGTAGAAGCAAGACAGAATTTGATAAAGGATACTCAGAAGAAAAAGCAGAGAACAACACCACAGATGTCATGTACTACTAAGAAGTTCATAATTTGGAGATGTGAGATGAAAGATAGGGCTGTGCCCTAGGTGTGGAAAGAGGCTAGGAGCTGCTCTGGTTAAGTACCTGAAGGGGGCCTATAGGAAATCTATGGAGTGACGTTTTATGAGGGCATGTAGCGACAGGATGAAGGGAAATGGTTTGAAAAAGGCTGCAAGTAGCAAACTGAAAAAAGATGCTGGGAAATGACCAGGAGAGATATCTGCCATCACGACACCAAGCTGCATCCCATATCCATTCCATGCTTCTCCTTAACTCTTCAGACAGAAAGCCCTTTGGATGAGGTGTAACACATGTAATTCTCAGGTGTACGTGTAAAAGGTGCAGGTTTGTCGAAGGCACTTGTGCACTTGTCAAAATCATGCACTTGTTGTCAAACAAATTCCTTTGTGGCCTCCCTTCAGGGCCACCAGCCCACCCTGCAGAGATGATCTTTTATGACTGGTCGATTTCCACAGTCGTAAATGGCTCCTTACTCCTCACATAACCTCACACTGATGCACTACCAGCTGGTGTCCACTGCAACAGCCAAAATAAAATAATTCTGAAGTGAGTTATTTTCTAACATAAAAATGTAGTTAGAAAGCAAATCCTCAATTCAGATCCAGACAAAAACCAGTGTGCCTCTTTGTCTCCTACTTACAGCACTTAAAAAGTGTCACGTACAGCTGGATTACAATTCCTTCCTTACACCATCTGGTGCAATTTAGGTTTTCATTGCTGCAGCAGCCAGAGCTGCCCACATTGGCTGCAGCTCCCAATGGAAAGATTTACCGTGTTACTGGGCTATGTTTATGGAGCAAAGATATACCAGGAGTTGATTTGTCAACACACATGTTTTTTCAGTCACCATTTGCACAGCTGTAACAACAAAAGAAGGTACTGTTCTTTGACAGGTAACTGTTATTACACAAACACTAAAAGCACATTTTATGAATCCAGCCCCTGAACTGAATACCAGCATAGATGAATGGCATCTGTGCAACAGGGATCTACATGTAACTAAGACTCTGACAGAAATACACCAGGGAACTCTCAAAAACTAAAAACTCCCAAAAAACTACCAACAAATAATCTCCCATGTGTGTTTTGAGGACAGACAAAGGGATATTTTTACATCTAATTCCTGGTATTCAACTTGCCTCTGGACATCAGATTAGATGGGTCGACCACTCACTGGATAAGGAATTGCCTGGATGCTCACATTCAGAAGGGAGTTGTGATCAACGGCTCCATGTCCAAGTGGAGACTGAGGACAAGTGGTATTCCTCAGGGACTGGTGCTGGGACCAGTGTTATTTAACATCTTTGCAGGCAACATGGGCAGTAGGATCAAGTGCACCCTTGGCAAGACTGCAGATGACACCAAGCTGAGCAGTGCGGTTGACATGCTAGAGGAAAGGGATGCCATCCAGAGGGACTGGACAGGCTTGAGTAGGTGGGCCCATGCCCTCCTCATGAAGTTCAACAAGGCAAGTACAAGGTCCTGCCCCTTGGTCAGGGCAATCTCAAGTACAGATACTGGTGGTTGTGCGGAGAATGGCTTCAGAGCAGCCTTGAGGAGCAGGATTTGGGAGTTTTGGTTGATGAAAGATTCAACATGAGCTGTCAATGTGTGCTTGCAGCCCAGAAGGCCGACCATATTCTGGGTTGCATCAAGGGAAGCATGAACAGATCGAGGGAGATGACTCTGCCCCTCTACTTTGATCTCAAGAGATCCCACCTGGAGTACTGCGTCCAGTTCTGGAGCCCCCAACACAGGAAGGAAATTGAACTGCTGAAGCAAGTCCAGAGCCATGAAGGCAATCAGAGGTCTGGAGCACCTCCCCTGCAAGGACAGGCTGAGAAAACTGCAGCTCTTCAGCCTGGAGAATAGAAGGCTCTGGAAGGACCTTATAATGGCCTTCCAGTAGCTGAAGGGGGCCTACAGGAAATCTACAGAGTGACATTTTATGAGGGCATATAGCGACAGGATGAGGGGAAATGGTTTGAAACTGGAAGAAGGTAGATCTAGACTAGATAGCAGGAAGAGATTCTTTCCTGTGAGGGCGGTGAAACACTGGAACAGGCTGCCCAGAGAGGTTGTGGATGTCCCCTCCCTGGAAGCATTCAAGGCCAGGCTGGATAGGGGCTGTGAGCAACCTGGCTACAGCAGGGGGGTTGGAACTTGATGATTTTACAGGTGTTTTTCAACCCAAACCATTCTATGGTCCTACGATTCAAGATCTAGGCACCCTCTGCTCTGCAAGGTTTGTCGTTTTGAATCAGCCATTTGACATGATGCCTCACAGCCACATTGCCACTGATTAAACAACAGCAACTCCAAGCTCTCTAGACCCTGCTTCAGTTATCACTTATCAGAGCTTGCTTTGGAGTTGAGGTTTACCAGCACTTGAAAACAAACTGCCCTTGTCACCAAACTACACGCCATGAGCTGAGAACCCAAACTATAACACAGCAGACATAGATTCTTTCCTGACGAAGCATATGTGAATAATGAATGAATCTGTTAATAAAATACAGTTTAGAAAAGTTAGCAATAATTTATCTCTCAAATATTGGCATTTTGCTAATCAAACATGTTGTGCCACAAACTTCCTTCCACGTAATAAATTTTAATTTGCAAGGCCATGGCAGCAATCCTAATGAAGATTAATTACTGCAGTCCCTTCCACAAAGCCCAGTGCAGCTTCTTTCTTATTTGCTCTAAGAATGCTACAGTACAGAGAAATGGTAATGAAAATATATTGTGCAGTGTTATTCCCTTTGCTGGCCATTCCAATGATGTAAATCAAAACCACTCAAACTAGATTTGTAAAAAAACAATTGCAGGAAAAAGGAAGATTAATCTATTTGTAATGGAATACTAGTGTAATTGTACTAAAAGCAAAAGATGGGCTGAGTATGCCTTGGAGCTGAAGTACTACAGTCTGGAACAAGAAAAAAATATTCAAACCAAAATAAGACCAGTAAGACAATAGCTTATCATTTTTTATTACTGCATTGAAAGCATACATAATCTGATGGGAAAAAGCACCCAAAGCACATAATCAGTGTCTTGTTTCTGCTCTGTGGCCACCTTTAATTCTCAAATGTTCCAGTAGAGAGGCAGCAGTGGGTTCAAATTGAATAGCTGAACCTGTACCAGCCCACTCCTGTCATGAGCATTGCTGACCATAAAGGAGCAAAACAATCTATCCCCAGACCACTGGAGTTTCCACTCAATGGATCAAGGCAGAGTAATCTGAGTTTATACAACAGTTTGAAAACTGAAATTATTCAGGGATTGATTCTCAGAAACATCAAATATCACTGCTCAGGGTCGAACCTGCTCCAGCTGGAAGTGACCATGGCATCAGTCAAACCATTTTGATATGCTATATGTCCATCCATCAGAGTCTTAACACTCTGAAACATGCTGCTGCTTTTGGAGATACAACCTAATTTCTGATCTGATTTTATCTACCATCCAGGCACTAAAGTGTTTTGTTTTTTTTTTTATACATTTACATTCCTGGATAATCACAGAATCATAGAATCACCAAGGTTGGAAAAGACCTAAAAGATCATCCAGTCCAGCCATTCACCTATCACCAATAGCTCCCACTAAACCATGTCCCTCAACACAACATCCAAACCTTCCTTGAACATGCCCAGGATCGGTGAGTCCACCACCTCCCTAGGCAGCCCATTCCAGTGCCTGACCACCCTTTCAGAGAAGTAGTATTTCCTAATGTCCAGCCTGAGCAAATGACAGTTTAAAACACTAGGAAGTAAAGTTTCAGCTCTTGCACATTATTCTCAGCTTTTTCTTGAGCTTGTTCCCACTTTGCATCATTCATTCAAAACAGTGGCCACCACAGGCTGGTAAGCCTCCCAGCCATGGCTTCACTTCATCTTCTTGGTTCCAGCAAGAAAAAGCTGCTGTCTGTACAGAGAACTTCTCCTTTTCCTAAATTCTGTTTACAAGACTTCCTCTCATCTTAGAATCAGAATAGTTTGGGTTGGAAGGGACCTGTAAGATAACCTAGTACCAACTCCCTGCTATAGGCAGGGACACCTCCCCCTAGACCAGGCTGCCCACGCCCCATCCAGTCTGGCCTTTCAGGGAGGGGGCATCCACCTCTCTGGGCAACCTTTTCCAGTGTCTCACCACCCTCATAGGAAAGAATTTCTTACTACTATCTAGTCTAAATCTACCCTTTTCCAGTTTCAAGTAATTTCTTCTCATCCTGTCACTTACAAAAAGTCCCTCCCCAGCTTTCCTGTAGGCCCTCTTCAGGTACCAGAAGGCCATTACAACATCTCCCTGAAGCGTTCTCCAGGCTGAAGAGCCCAAATCCTCTCAAGCCTGCCCCCATAGGGGAGGTGCTCCAACCCTTCTTTTGGACCATTATTTTCCTCTTACTTACCAGAGCAATTATTTTCTAGAGCAATTGCCTCCTATTTTCTTTCTCAGTACATCTCTTATTAAAATTAGGTGCTCAAGAAACATGCAGATGTAGCACTGAGGAACACCGTGATGATGGGTTTATAGCTGGAATACATGATCTTAGAGGTCTTATATAGGTCCAATTATTCTATGATTTTTTAATTCTATTAATACTAGATTCTGAAGAATACTGCAACAGATGTTTTAAAAAGTATTGTTACTTCTTCAGCCATATGTGTAGAGAGTATAGCCAGGAGTTCATCATGGTACACAACAGTAACGTGTGTGTTCTTATTGAATCTGTGGAACAGACTTCTTTCTGGTGAGTACATAATGTAAAATCTATTTCAAGAATGCAAATAGTCATATTAAGGCTCCTTTTGAAACAAGTTTTGAAAAAAATGTATTCTATATACAGTGGTAAGAAAAATACCATGTCTTTTCTGAATGGGGATGCAAGTACAACATACCTCGTTTACTAAGATGAAGCACTGAATGTGTGCTCCCAATCTCAAAGCTCTCAATAATGATTTAAATAATATGATACAAAAATATGTTCTGTAAAGTCTGAAGCATGAAAGAAGTTTCCCTGGAAAGATCTCTACCACTAAATAACAGCCTGATACAACAAACCATGGAGTCACAGAACAGCTTGGGTTGGAAAGGACCTCAAGGATCCATCAAGTTCCAACACCCCTTGCCACAGGCAGGGCTGCCAGCTGCTAGATCAAGTACTAGATCAGACTGTCCAGGGCCCCATCCAACCTGCCCTTAAACACCTCCATGGATGGGCCATCCACAACCCCTCTGGTAAACTCAGCAGGCACACCTGCTTGCTCATTCTGCTCAGGTGGGATGGAGGAGGGAATAAGAAATATAGAAGCAGGAGAAGCTGGGTGTTGAGATAAAGACAGTTTAGCAGGTAAAGCAGAAGTTGTGTACGCAAACAGTGGTGAAACTATGTATGTATATACACATATATTAGTTTTCATATATACATATAAATATGTTATATATATATATTTAATTTCTCATATGCATACATGAAACACACTTGAATTTCACAATATATAGATTAAATTCCCTACTCAAGTATGGAAAGCAGTTCTGAATGGGTTCAAATGAGGGAAAAGTGATGACAAACCTGTGATAAACAAATTCTTTCTGTAATTGAATTTCCTCTATGTTAAGTTTTAGTATAAACTGCATCAAGAATCACATACAACTTAGTATCAGGTTTACATACGATATCAGTATCCAGATTTAATGTATTCAAGATTGTATCAAAAATGTAATTTGCCCATAATTTTAAAAAATATAGCACAGTATACAGCCAAATGGCTCTGACTGCTGACTTGCACATGACAGCTGGTAAATTACCACAAAATCACAAATGAAATTGTACCTGAACTCAGATATTTCTCCTTTCCCCACAAGTTCATGCTGATCTAAGAGTTAACATGATCAGTTACACCCAATAAAGATTTAAAGAAGGTAATGATGAGGTCAGTCCCAACTTTCTTCCTTCTCAACATTTTTATTTAAAGATGTTGAGGGATTAGACATATCAGAAACTCAATTTGACCACAAAACTGTTTTTTAAGAAATCTAGACACTTTTCTTCCACTCTATTTGATGCACTTAATTTTTTCACCTCATTAACAATTTACATTGATAGCCTTAAACGAATATGAAGAATGTTGCTAGATAGACAAAAATTAATCTCATAGTACATGCTCGGTATCATTAGTTGCTCAGCTTATAAAGGTATTGCTGGAAGGAAACTCCACTCAAGGGCAAAATTAACTAACAGTTTGTATAGCTCCTCTAGTTTGAAATAAATGCTGAGATGGGGATGGAGGGAAATTTCTAAATTAGAAAGATATGGATTTGATGAGTGGACAAGGAACTGGTTGTGGGACCATACACCGGATTTAGTGCTCAGTGGCTCAATGTTCAGATGGAGAACAGCGATGAGAGGTGATACCAGCAGCCAGTTTCTCCAGAAAAAGGCTGTGGGAAACTGTATCAAAAGCCTTGCTAAAGTTCAAGTAAACATCCACTGTTTTTATCCTCTAAGCATGCCAACTTACCACAGAAGGCAGTAAGTTTAGTCAGGCAGGACCTGCATTCCATAGGTCTATGCTAACTGGGTCTGATCACACGGCTGACCTGTAGGTGCTGTATGATGGCACTGAAGGTGAACCACTCTATAACCTCCCCTGGCACTGAGGTCAGACTGATAGGCCTGAAGCCTCAAGTGACAGCCTTCTTGGGATATGTTACCCCAAGAAACACTTGGAACTAGCCAGGGAAAGCTTAAACCTCAAAACTGGGGGGAAAAAAGTCACCCTAACTAGATTACAACTCCCAGAGCACTAAACAGACAGGACAGATTTACACATGTACTTTAATCAACAAATATTTCAATCAAGGAAGCAAAAGCAACTTGCAACTTTGTTGTCATTAAATGAATGCCAAAAAGCTTTAAGCCAGGAGGGTTTGCATGGTAAAAATGAGCTGACATTGCACGTGAAAATAACAGAATTCATGATTTAGCAGATGATTTGCAGGAATGCTTTTCAAAGTACTGAGTAATGTTAAGATTTTAATGACTATCAGCTACATTTTCAAAAAAATAAAAATAAAAATATAAAATTTGTTTTATTGGACGTTCCTTGGCTTCTCTTATTCAAAACTTTAAATATGTTCTTATGTGGGGTGCTCCAAAAGTAATGCCTCCTATTTATTTTCCTGGAAACTGAAACAGCTACAAAGAGCACAATAACATTATCTGACAGAGCAAATTCTCAGATATCAGGTTTCCTACACTTGGTTGCTGATCAATCCTTCCCACCAGTGTGTTAGTACATCTACTTAATGGATTCCAAGAATCTGCCTTTCAGAAGCAACATACTAACTAATAAACAAGTACTGCTTTATGGCCAACCTCTTGTCAAAGCCCTACTTCAGACTTTTCCAATAAACTTATTCTTTTCTTCTTCCAAGAAACTAACTACCAATGACCACCTCTTATCTTATGATACCCTCCCCGCTATTTTTTAATTATTATTATTTTTTTTAATCTGGACCAAAACATTACTGCTGAAGTCAGCTCAGAAATTGCTCTCAAAGGCAAAACAAGAGAATGGCATTGCTATAGTCCCATTAGTATCCAGAAATACTTCTCCTGGCTCCTTTCTTAATATTCTACATAAACCAAAATTCCTAAATACACTGTTTGTCTAGTCCCCGTCTTACTGCTAATGTCAGCACAGAGATGGTATCTTCCAACAAAATGCAGTTCCACAGCATCTTCTAGCTCAAATCACTATTTTATATCCAGGTATTACTCATCAGAGTTTCATATATTAAAAAGACAGTATTAATCATATTTCTGAAATTATCTGGGGGAAACTGAGAATACAATCTCATTCTATTAACCTGATTCTGCTCCAAGCAATATAAAAATACCACTAGAGAGTGCATTCATCAAGTATGGACTGATACATTTAAACTCTAGTAACACATGAAAAGCAATCTACAGACAGTCTTACACAAACCTCCTCAATAAATGCTTAATCTTAAACCTCATTACAGGAGAGCATTTTAACAAATTATGCTTCTTCCTCCCAGCAAAAGCTAATGGGCAGAGTCAAGATGTCAGAAATACAGTAGGAACTGGAAGAACCTTCTTAAGCATTGGTTTCTCGTTTGCTGCCCCCTTTTTAGAAAGCTATTTTCATGTTTTACACCCAGCCTTTTCACTCTTTCTACAAAAAGTAGAGATACTGAACCAAGTTAGGGAAGTGAAAGCACAGAAGGAACTATAACACAACAGTTATCCTCTTTCACTCCTTCCACAAAAAAACAAGCAATCTACTGCTGCTCAGGAAAACCACTGCATTTACCCATCCTTGTCAGTTCCACTGATCCACACATTGGTGAAGGCTCTACAGTGGTTATGGTCACCAGCTGTTTACTTAGGGTTATCCAGCCTGTAAATCCATGTCCCAGTACCGTTTCCTACACTCTATCCCCACAGTGTTCACTCACGCTAGGGCTAACGGCAACGCGTAGTTGCTAACACATCTGATTCAGATGTGAAAAGTAAGAGATTTCTAAACCTAGAAGAGGTTTAGAAGAGGGCAAAGATCTACACTCTCACTTAACAGCACTAAGCATCAACAACATGTTTCTGAGTCTGTAACACATTAGGTTGTTCGTCAGAAACACACAAATGGACTTGTTACCATGAAGCCAATGACAAAAGCCACACAGGACTTCACTCTGTGTCCCCTGGACTTCTGCAGTACATGCTAAAGAAATGCAACATATTGCAATAAACTATCTCAACCTCACCCTGTGCTTTTCTGTTAAATTGCAAGGAACAAAATCTCCAGTTTTGTATAATTAAAAATATGGTTTTAAATTAAAAACAAAAGTTTAACGTTAATTTTGTTACAGTAACTTGGATCTCACTTCCTCCATTATGGGTCTGAGCAGCATTAACCCATACAACTTAAGTTTCAGCACACATGCATTTATTTCATGTAACACTGGTATAGAAGGCTCATCCAAACCCTCAGTGGTCTTCAGTGTTTTCTCTTCAAATAGAGCCTGCATGTGACAAAAGAGAAACATAGTTCTGAAACAAATGAAACCTACAGGGAATTAGTCAAGATACTGCATGGGGAATGTTCTCACTGAGATTCCTTCAGCACTGACCGAAAGCATCTTTCTCATACAGCTTCACAGAAGGAAATTATAGCCTTTAGCACATATTTCTGTTCAGTACCTACCTCACAAACTCTTAAATATTAAGTAGTAGAAGCAACAGGATAACTGTAAAATGAGTTCCTAATATGTAATGAGTTCCTAAACACATAAGTTTCTAAAAAACTTCAAAATCAATGTGGAAGATATGTACATACCTATAGCTGTCTTCACTTTCTGTATCTTGTTCGTTATCAGAATCTTTGTATTTATCAGGATCTGGAAGAGTACTCGGATCAAACTCATCTTCACTTCCACTGTGCGCAAGAACGGCCACTGTTTCCCCTTCAGCCTGTCAGGTGACAAATGGAGAGTTACAAAACAAGCAAACACATCCACGACCCCATTAACAGAGACACACTATAACAAAATCCATTCACCACACCTGAAGGGCATCACTAACATACCAGGAAAACGGAATTGTTTCTGCTGCCAACAGTGCTCTTTCTTCAAGACAGTTAAAGGCTGAAGAATATTATTCAAAAAGAAGCTCAAAGATTTACATTCAAATTCTGGATTAAATCTACCAAATCTGAAAGATTTTGGTAACGTCTAATCAACAGTCATCCAAAGTGTTTAATACAAAACTCTACAGTCTCACAGAAGCACTGGCAAAGGGATGTGAGCTTGAGGACACATTAATCACTTCTGTAAGTGGTTATAAAATACACTGATTTAAAACTTAGGCAGTCTTCCATGCCAGTTAAAACAAAAGTGTTAGAATTTGAGTGGAACTAACTGTCCTATGGGAGTTTCTGCCATACACCACAAGTGATGTGTGGCCTTGAAACTTCCTCCCAGAGCCCACCATCTCCCATCTCTGGGGCTCAGCTCACCTCAGTCTTGCAGCCCCTTCTTTGGAAGGCAAGCTTCCCCAGGGGTGTGAGAATGCCTCACTAATTCCTTAATGAGAAGGCACTGCAAGTACACAGGCCTGAACTAACAGCACCACATTTGTATACGTTACTATTCTGAACAGGCACTAATAAAGCAGACAGTTTGGAGGGCTTACGAAATTGCATATGCACACAAAAACACACACAAAAAGTTTAAAGGCAATTCTAAGAGATAATCCAGGAGATCTGAGATTCACACATTCTTATAGCGAAAAGCAAAACAAACAAACAAAAAAACCTAAAATAATGAAACTGTAATTAAATACGTCACTATCTTTTGTTTACATTTCTAAACAATATCCCACCAGCTAAATTTTCAAAACAGCACTCACTTAAATGATACTTTATTCTATGAATAACTTTCACATAATATTTGAAGTTAATATTGTCCTGATTTTTCACTATTTCCATCCATCTCTGGGCCAAAGTAAAATCACTAAGGGTATCATCAGACTCAGCAGCACTGTGAGCTACCTGCAGTAAAACAGCCACAGACTGAAAAGCATGCTGTTAGCAGGAACTTCAGGTACAATCATTCACAACAACATTTAAAAAAACAACAATATTTTTTGCCTTGCAACAATATCCTCCAGTTCATCTTCCAGTACAACACTGAAAAGCACTATTAACTAACAATGTTATTCTGAAAGTTACTTTTTCCTAAAGAATTACTGTATTTGAAAAGCGTTCAGCATTAAACTATGGCCAATTTCAATTTATTTTAAGCATTTAGTATTTGCTCTTTACTTGTGCTTCTGTTCTTACAATAGAAGTGGTGGATAAGAAATACATATATAAAAAAAGCAAAAGAGAAACAGTATTCAAAGTTGTGATATGGAACAGAATATTTCTAACACATATATGTGACACTGCAACAGAAAGCCAACATTTACTGGCAAACATCTTTTAAGACAGCTGTTAACTTCTCAGCTATGTCAGCAAAATGTTGATACTGCATCAGCTCTTAACGTTTTGTCTGGAGGAACTAAGGCTCTCGAGCTGGGGTTGTTCATCCTGGAGAAGGCTGTGGGGAGACCTGAGAACGGCCCTTCAGCACCTGAAGGGGGCCTAAAGGAAAGCTGGGGAGGGACGTTTTATAAAGCTGACAAGGGGAAATGGCTTTAAACTGGAAGAGGGTTGATTTAGATTAGACAGTACGAAGAAATTCTTTATTGTGAAGGTGGTGAAACACTGGAGCAGGTTGCCCAGTGAAGTTGTGGATGCCCCCACCCTGAAGGCATTCAAGGCCAGGCTGGATAGGGCTTTCAGCAACACGGTCTAGAGGGAGGTGTCCCTGCCTAAAGCAGGGGGGTTGGAACTAGGTGATCTTAAACCCAAACCATTCTATCATGAAACCATTCTATGATATATGTACATGTGAGACAAACACTCACAGAGCAAACCTTCACTTTCATATCCACTTTTCCAGCAAAAATGTTGCAGATGTATTCACAGTAATGCTTACTATTACAAAAGAAATAATTAGCAAAGATGCTTCTAATCCATCATGAATCACAAGGCTGTATTTCTTATAAGCACTGGCTGTTACATATTCATTAAAATATTTTAAGTCCCTGAAATTGTTAAGAACTTGAGCGTGAACATTTATCATCCACAGCTGAACAACAGCAAACTCATTATTTTTTACTCTTTATTCAAATTTCTTATCAACCAGTCAGGAAGAAAAAAATCTTGTGACTTCACATTATTCACCACAAGGACAGGAGGAAAAAATGTCAAATCACAGCATGAGGTAACACCTGTAAAAATTCTTTAGATAAAACTTACAAATAGCATTCAATTTAGAGAATTGCAATTGGATCCTTCTTAGGGCAAGCACTATCAAAGACAACTGAAGAACAGATTTGTACTGTCTGTAATTTATGTCCAAGGTTAGGCAACAGTTTGCTTTGCAGAATGATTTATTACGAAGTTCTACTGTGGACAGAAACCTATTCACTCATCAAATCAGGATAGTCAGGAAAACAGAATTCAGTGGCTCTTACCTTGCTGTTTTCATTCTGTCACAGGGTAACTAGCTATCTTTCACAATACCAGGAAGGCTACCCCTTCTATTAGGGGTTTATTATCAGTACATATAAACTTTGTGTGAAAACTTCCAGTTTTAATTGTTATGTTATAACAATCTCTCTATGAAATACCTCTCATTGCAAGACAACACTACAGAAAAAATTCCTATGCAGGAATATGGAAAGTTTGGATACCTCACTGCCATCAACACACTGTACCACAGTATTCACTTCAAGAATTTGGAAAGATGCATAAGGTGAAGCAAACAGGGCAGGTTCCTCTAGAGCTGCTGCCCTGCTTCAAGATATGGTACCTCCTACACAACACTGATTTATTTTTATTACAGATGCAATGGCAACTGAGTTTCTTTATAGAGAAAGCTGAATACACGAAGATCAGGCAGATCTGTTAGGAAGGCTGAGAGAAGCCTAAAATGAAGAAACTGATGTAACTTTTTAAGGAAACACACTCAAGGGATACACTTCTACTGAACAGTAGAGTGATGTCTTCCTTCTGCCTGCCACCCATTAGGCATTCGACTGAGAACTATCTACTGCTGTGAGATAAAAAATGCAAAGCTGAAAAACATGCTATGAAAATCTGTGGATGCACAGCCAACGCTGCTTTACCCGGGATTTAAATTACACAACACATTTATTGAGTTTATATTTAATTTAACTGATATTTATTTATTTGATTAAATTATCTGGAGTTGCAATTTTTATGTTAAACCCTCTGAGTAATTTATTAGTCCCTGATAACCAAATTGGGTGGGGGAGAGAATTATTTCAGCAGTGTCAATTCTGTCCATAGCACTTCGGATATAGAACAGTGGTGGAATGTTTCTAATCATCTGAAAATAAGAGTTTAAGGTTTGTTTAGAAGTTGGTCAGACTTGACTTCCCTTTCAGCAGTAACAAATTATACAACATTTATTATTTATTATTCCTACTAAAACATTCAGTTCCTTTAGAGGTATGTCACCTTCGTTTTTTGTTAATACTGTGGTCATCTTAGTAAGCAGTTTGTGATTTTAATGCAATTCAAAGGTAAATTTTAAATCCTGTCACCGTGGGTACTCTGTACAAGTACACAACTTTCAAACATATGCTATCTTTACTGACCTGACAGCATTCTGAAGTATACTGACTTTCTTCTTTTTGACTATTACGTTTCAGATATCATGAGTTATAATGGAGTACATTCACAGTGATGTTTTGTAGTGTCCCCTTTAAGCCATCTCTTACTCTGCATTCACCTGATTGCCTTGGGGCCTTTTCTTCATAGCCTGAACTCCTAACCAAGAACACCATGCCCCATGTGTCATGTAGTTCCTCTGGTATTGCATTATCTACATTACCCAAAGGAATACATCTATTCTGGTAGTTTACAAATAGAAATGCAGTCTTTGATGTAGCTGGGGTGTTTGATCCAGTAGTTGCTTTGAAGATCAAGGCCAAAGCCATAGATGATACTGGAAACTGACTGGGAGCCAGAGGAGCAAATTAAGTGCAGACCTGACATAGAAAGAGTTGCTTAAACCATTACGAAATGGGGCAACAACACAGACCACTGGTTGGTGATGACCCCAGCCTTCAAAACCTAAACTGAATGACAACAGCTCTAACTGGAGGTGATGAACACCCAGACCACCATTTCCACTGAGACAAGGATCTGGTTTTAGATGATTTTTTCTTGCAAGCTAAGAGGGAAAACTGTGACCAAGTAATGTTAATTTTCTCCGTTATCGTTCACTGCCACCTACATCAACACTGAATGCTGATTCTAACAGGTAATCTGCCCTTTCCAAAACTGGTTTTCCAAATCCTTCTAGCCTAGTTTGTTCTTGTGGATAACTAGAAGCAGCATACAGAAGGGGAGAAAAAGCAGAGAACAGGTCATTGTAACAGGGCTTTCTGTTCGCACCAGTCTGGTATGAAGCACACAGAACAGTTCAAGGCACATGACAGAAAGAAGTTACAAACAAAAGGAGTGTCCAAATTCCATGGGACTGGACAGAAGGGCTGGTAACCAAAAACTGGAGAAATCAGGGCTGCAGGTTAGACAGGAAGACATAAAAACTACAATGACGGAATTTGCATTCGCATCTCTGGAAGGAGTATCAGTCTTGTGTTTTGGTAGAAAGGACAGACAGCCCTTAGCTTCATCAGCAAAACATTCACCCTTCCCAACCAACAGCAGTTACACCAAGGTTCAATTTTATCTATTATTTCTTTTAAGCAATATGACATATTATAAAAACAAAAATAGCATAGCTTAGCCACAGGTACAGCTGAGAACTGAAGTAAACACGAAGATCACAAAAATTTCCACACATCCTCTTCTGGCTTTTTGATACCAGTAAAGCTTCTGCAGTGATCACAGTAATAAATACACATTTTATCTTGGTCTCTATGAGGTACCGGTATTCCAGTATCAGAGTTAACAGCAATATAACAAATGCAGATAGAGAAAGACAATCTGTTAAATTTACAACCACAGACTTGTCAATGTCAGAATAAGACGCTGAGAACTTCTGAATCTACCCAAAGACTGTTCTTTATTTCAATGTATTTACTCTTACCTTTATTTGAATTATAATGGTTTTGTCTCACAATTGGGCGTTATGCTTTTAAACTTTCATTTGCCCCTAGGATGCCCATGTGGAATCCTTACAGTAAATAACATTTTTCAAGCTGTTATTAGCCACAGCTACCAATGTGATTTAACAACAGGGCAGACTACTAGAGTTCACATATGAGATCTCAGGATAAAACAGCAATACAGTTAACTTAAACACACTTCACGCTACCAATATGCAAATACAACTTAAAAGACATTTAGTTATTAGGTTGAATTAACATAGTAGTAGCTTAATCTTTGCTTAAATATACAGGTTCCAGCATCTGCCAAGCCAGCAGCTGCACAGAGATGTCACCATACACACTAAGTCCTTGTCTGAAAGAAAGCTGGTGCAAAACATTTGATAAAACAAAAGCCTCAAAACAGAAGCCATCTAAACTAATTCTATTTCAATACCTTTCTAATGCTAGGTGGCCAGGTATCATTTTGCTTGCAAGTGAACAAGTAGTGCAGGAATAAAAAGGGAGGGGCAGTTATTTGTTGTGCCTCACAGAAAAAAAAAAAGTCTGAGAAAATTGAGCATGACAATATACGTGCCCAAAAGTCTAAGGTCCTCTCACAAAAAAATAGAAAACCACAGTGCAGAACACAGTTTTTAAACTTACACTCTCCACATATAACCCTTACATTTCTCTCCCTATACAGCACTCACAGCTGTCAGCTCAAACACAGAAAAGTACTTCTCCAAAGCACTCTGTGTTCAAACACTTCAACACAGCAGTCTTCTCAACATACACCCACAGAGACAGTTCCTACACAAGAGAATTTTCTTTGCATCACTTTATGGCTTTTTTGAATGAGCCAGAAAAAGCTGCATCCTCTTGATATGCAGCACAAGTACCCCAGAGCCACTGCCACATCACAGCAGGGACTGAAAGCAAAGACCTCCCCGGATTGGGCAGTTGGTGTATCTTTCTAAAACAGACACACAGTAGTGACACAAAGGAATCAGAATGGAAACCCTCTAAACTGCGTAATTCTGTAAACTCGTTAGTTTTCCTCTTTTCCTTGAAACAATGGATTTGTATTCAGTGAATGAGAAATTGAACACTTGCAGCACGTGCTGGGTAACATTCCTTTAGACAAGACTATCATGCCTTCAATGTCCTGGTTAAGTCATTTACTCTGAACACTTGTACAAAAAAGGAATGTAAAACCGTGCGCTCAAAGGGAGAACAATCTGAATTAAATTCTTGCCATGATATTTATTCCAGCTATTACTGGTGCATTTACAGGCAGAACTGAGGAAAACAAGCACTGCTGCTACAGCACTGACTCAGTTGCTTGCTGTGAGAACAAGAAATTGTCTGCCTTCAGGACCTATTCAGCATCAGCAGCAGTTTCACGTTTGTTCAAATGCACAAAGAAGTACCCAGTAAGAGATACTGCCAGCAACGATGCTGTAGACTCATTTATTATTAATTTTGTTGTTGTTGAATCCATGTTCCCAAGCCATGGATTGCAACCTTATGCTGCAAAATAAAATGGAGAAGACAACTTCTTGTGGGCAGAGTATAATGGTTAAGCAAGAGACAAGGGAGAATGGACAACTACAGTCTGATGACAAACAAGGAAGCTGGCTGGGGAACATGTATGGGCTGCAGGCACACAGCAGCAGGAGGCCTGCCCATCCCTATTCCCACAGGCATTGCTGCAAAGGGGACCTTGAACAAAGGTCTCAGAAAGGCTTTTGAGGTCTCACAGCCACCCATGGGCAGCTTAGTTAAGTGAGAGGAAAAAAAAAACGAACAAAAAAAAAAACCAAGGTGGCACTGAAGAACTAAGCAAGCAGGCAGTAAGTGGTGAGAACTCCTCACACCATTTGATGGCTGATGGATGGGCACAGAAAGTTAATGGCTACAGAGAGGCATGAAGAGAGGTAATTCTGCAGCAGCATTTTGAATAGATACTAATGAAGTAAAAAGGCATTCAAAAGCAAAGCAGAGATGACACTACACCAGTTGAGACAGAAAACAATATTAACTATGTAGGCAAATAGGAAAGTTATTTTTTTTTGAAATGCCAAGTAAGAAGAATGAGAAAGATCAGAACAAAGCAAGATCTACAATATATCCTTCTATAGTTATAGGAGATAATGTCTTCCAACTAATTGAAAGAAATAAACAATTTTTCAGGTCTAAAACAAATCCAAGCAATTTCAAAGCAAAAGAAATAAAAATAATAATAGAAAATGAAGTTAAGAATAATTTCTGTCACTTGAGATAGAATATAACAGCATGTGTGCAATAGATCTGGAGAATGGCAGAAGAGAGAGAAGCTACAGAATGATTCTCTTCCAGAAAAGAGAGAGTGAATGACTTGTCATTTGTGGAAAATGAAGGGACATGGTTTTGCAGTGGACTTGCATTGCTAGGTGGATGGTAAAGCTTGACCTTTAAGGTCTTTTTGAATCTAAATGATTCTGTGACAAAGGTACAGCCTGAAGTGAAAGATGCCAATACGCTCAGCAATCCTGAAAGAAAACAGTAGGATTGAACTGTTTTCTTGAGAATTACCTAACTCAAGAAACATCGGGGAAACAGACTACCATTTTCACTTGGACAGAAATTAGAGCTGAAGCAGAGAGTCTCATTAGTACATGAGTTCATCTTCATGGACAAAGTGTTAGGAGCGTACATGGGCTCAGGAAATAGGTAGATAGGTTACAATATGAAAAATCTATCAAGGGATATTAAATACAACTGTGCTGTGCCTTTGTCCTTGGAAAGTCTAAATCTCTACAGCCAGAGAGAATAACAAGTGCTTCCAGTGAATGAGTAATTTTGGTTTCAGTAACTGAAATACAAGTGGCATAAAAAAGGAGAGAGCAGAAGATCTGGCACCTATCTGTAGGTACAATTAGGGTATGAAGGACTTCGGCTCCCTGGAAGCCCCTCCATTTACTTACAGCAAATCAGCCTCAAACATGCCATAGTCATGAAAGACATCTTTTAGCCTAGGAATTTTTAAGCTAGGACATTGCAATTTTCAGCTAAGGACATCTTATCCCTTGCAGTTGCTCATTTGTAAGCTTGTTCATTTCAACAAAATCTGAAAAATATTTATACTCCATAAATAATGCATTCTATCCATAACAAAAGGATACAGTACATGGTATGATTGATTACCTTGGCATTTACTTCTTGTGAGAATAGCTTTTGTGAAACATGGTTCTACTGGATCCCAGAAAATTACATTTTGGCAAAACTGTCTGAACTATCAAACTTAGGTATGGCTAGACATAATGCTATTAATACTGCACAGGCAGGTATGAACTGTAACTTTTTAAACTGCACCAAAACAACATTATCTGCTGTCAGAGTGGGTGGATCAGTTTACATCAGTAATCTAAATCACTAACTATAATCCTGATTAAAATCAGCAAAGATTTAATTCACACAGTAGTATACACAAGCAACTAAATTCCACTTTTGGTTTTTTTTCAGTGTTTTGGGAATTCGTTTTACATGAAATTCTGTACTATTTTTTGCTATTTCAAGTCCCTGTTTTTCTTTTCTCATCTTCCACAGTGACATTAGCAAATGATAAAAGAGCCACCATCTATTTGATAAATGATTACTAGTAATAGCAATTACTGTCTCATTCCATCCAAAACTGAAACAGATTTAAACGAAAATTTTAATTAAAATACCTATAAAACAACATTATAAAATGTTACATAGCTAGTGTATATTATTTAAAAGTTACTACTGATCAATATTTCAAGTTGAACCATACTAAAACACAGCCAATATTTGGAAGAAATTAAGTTTATCCAAGCGAGTGCTATATTTTAAAATGACATTTAGCAATGTATACATTCTCTGTTGCTAAAAATAAATTCACTTCTTCCTACCTTACATTACTTTGATACAGTTAACAGCTTCAGATCTAATTTCTACTCTGAAACTGAAAGAGGATAAAGAATAAGCTGAAGAACACACACAGATACCTCAGGTTGAGCAGTTCCTCAAGTACTAGTAAATTTAACTATACTTAAAGCATACCAAATATAACTAAATGTAGAAAAGGCTATTTCAGAACGAGGGAAGTACACACATATTATGAAAACATGGTTAACTTAACTGCAGTGTGGATTTTCTCTAAATCACATCACTTCTTGAAACTATATCAGTAACTTCGTTTCTTGAATTGTGTTAGATTACTTTCATAGATTTACATAAAATAGTCTTTATTATCTTAATTTAACCTATTTCTGTTTTAACTTCTCAAAAAAAGTACATACCCAATTTAATTTAAAAATATGCATTTAAACAATGATTTTTGTCTTTTTACTGAACTTCTGGTTTTCAACCATTATGTTCTTGATTATAAGACACATCTGAAGTAATGGTGGTTTGGTTGTTTTCCCTTCTTTCTCCCAGACACTTGCAAAATATATACAAAATGTCAAGGAAAGGGGAAACAAGGGTAAATGTTAGTCACACTGACATAAAATTAATCACAGGATATTTATAAAGGTGTCAGTCTACTGCTCATTAGGAACTCCATTGTAAACAGCTCACTTGCTCTACTGACTTCTTGGTGTTATGTAATCTTGCAATGATGATTTGCCATACATTAGTAAATACTGGAAACAGAAAAAGCAAACTGGAAATAAGACCTACTGGTTTGACTGTAGACTTATTGCTAGTTTTCATTAATTTATGAGCGACAACAGAAACGGAAGTGTGAGCTTTTATTATCCAGATGGATTTCCATCCAGGAAAGAATTCAGCACAGGTCCATGATGTACTTTCTGTATAGGTCACAATGAAAATCATCATCTTCACTACAAATAAGAAGTAATACACTAAAAAGCATAAGCCTGATATGCTACATCATATGAGTTCACAAAGCTGTTATTCTGTGAAGAAGGTTTTATGCCTTCATTCTCCAGAACCTTTGCTTCAATTCTGGTTTTCAGATACGCCATAAGAAGGCCCAAGACAAGAACTACAAGGACTGCTATATCAGTAACTTCTTGAGACTGACAGCAACTGAACGCTGAAGGCTCCATTAATCTCATTACAGTGATAATTTCAAAACCCTCAGAAAAATACAGTTAAGTGCTCTCTTACAGCAAGTTCCAAGCAAAATCCAATCAATGGACTTGCTCCATAAATCTGTCTCTCAGTTTCCTAGATGGAATAGTTCTAATTCTGACACAGAAGCCTCTCAAGTACAGACTGCAGTGCAGCTGTGTCAGCAGAAAACATGCAGGACTTGCAGAAGAGCAGGGCTGGTGGCCACTGCCTCCCTCCCCTTCCACAATGAATTAGTTGCAGTTGCATCTTTCCTATCTTTGTTTTCAAAGCCTTCAGAAATGAGGATTCCAAAATCTGAGGATTCCAAAATCTCACAAAAAACTTATGCTGCTATTCAGGTAACCACACCATTGGAACATATTTTCCTGTGTCTATACTGAATTTCCCTGTCAGAAACCAGTTACTTTTGCAACAATCTGAGAACAGATTGTTCATTTACTATTCAAGTTTTTGAAATATTTCCTCAATTTCTCTCTTCTAGGATCATGCCAACTAACATACAGCTCATCAGCCTGGGTACAGCTTTCAAGAAAACTTTTTTGGCCGGCTGAAAGCTGGAATGCAGAGCCACTGTTTATCCTGTTTCTACAGCAAAAATCAAGACTACCTTCTGAATGGGTCTCCAGTTAAAAATGATCCATCTGCCAGCTGGTTTGGTTCCCAAACAGCAGAAAAACATTTACAGACTGATCAGTCTGAGAAGAATTTTGAGCAAAATCAAGTCATAATTACAATTTTAATATTTGGTTACTGTACCATACACTCAAATTTGGAAACTCTGCAAGGAGACCCAGGATTCAGGTTACCAGGAAGTTCTGGAGATCGTGGTTTTATCACAAAATATAAACAGTAATCCAGATAATGCATCAAGACTGTAAGTGGGTACTTTAACAAATTGAAATTCATAGGTATGTTCTACCACTGGCAGAAATAAACTTTATCCAACACCTGCCATATGATACCTTGGACTTGCGTAACTTCTTCCATTCTTGACCTAATACTTAAGAAAGACAGATAAAAATCAATCCTTTTTGGGGTTACAACTCTTTTTTTCATTTGTTATACTAAACAAGGATAAACAAACATATAACTTCTACAAAAGCATTAAGCATTAATGCAATTTTAAAAACATAGCATTATTGCTCCTTCTGAGAAACGGTACAGCTGAAGTGCCTGGTCCTCCTTACATAAGTCACACATCCCTCCACAAGGAATACTTAATCTTGAAAATATACTTTCTGGCTTTCTTCATGACTACTACCCTTTACAAAAGACAAGTTTAGGATTTCAGCTTTATGGAGTTACTGAAATTATTTCTGCCTCAACAGAGCCACCTGATCATAAAATCCAGTTGTGATATGATTGTACCCACAAACCTATCTGCTCAC
Organism: Odontophorus gujanensis; assembly: GCA_013399175.1. NCBI lineage: Eukaryota > Metazoa > Chordata > Aves > Galliformes > Odontophoridae > Odontophorus > Odontophorus gujanensis. The sequence continues at coordinate 38,094 of VXAB01009128.1, forward strand.
ACACCAAACATAAATGTGTTATGCTTCCTTTTGAACTTGTAGTTTGACAAAATTTTGAGGGTAAAATTTAATGACCTGTATCAACTAAATAAATCATTTGTTATATCACATTCTACTTGGCATACAATATTATCACAGAGAACATTTGCTTGAGGTACTGTTAAGTGAAATTCCTTGTTACATTATGCATGACTCCCCAAAGCACTGAGTACAAAATATCCATCATGAAATTCAGAATATATAACTAAAATTAGAAAGAAGTACATTCAGACCTGTGATCACCATTATGACATCTCCAGTTATGAGCTTTAATTAACCTTGCTTTTTGTATTACATCTATTTTTATTAAGTAGGCACACTATCATGTTTTATACAGTATGCATAACTAAAAAGAGATAAAGTTATTTATAAATGCCTTTTCTTAAAGCAACATCATATTTCAAGGCATTGTTCTCTTCACAAGCACAGTGAAATGGTAATACCACTGAATACAATGCAGCACCTCCCTCAGGGTATCAACCACCACACTGGCAAACTATTTCAGCACCTGGAGTAATATTTCCCATGCAGACAAGTTGATAGATGAGGTCTTTGGATGATACATAGCATGGTTTACTGTTTTTGTCAGGAAGTAAATTATCAAAAAATGAAAACAAAGAGATCCCCTAACTGCTTAGATGCACCAGAGTATCCCTCAGACTCCCAAATTCCGGTCTTCTGGTACTGGGGACCTCCCATCACTAAGGAGGAAAGCTTCCACTCCCGGAGTATTTCCCCACATAATAATAACATTAAAATACTTTTCTATAACTCCCTGCTACTAGATAAATACAAAGATCCACCCAGATGAAGCTCCAAAGGCTAAAATTGTAACTGCCCCAAACATCTCTTTTTCCTCAGGAGCTACATCCTCCAGAGCAAAGGCAGCAGAACTGCATGGAAAGCAGCTCAGAAAGCACAGAAACAAGGAGCTGTCAGGGAAAGGTGGATGCCCTGCAGCCACAGCAGGGAGAAATCCTTTCAGCAGACCAATCTCACCCATGTTCCCAAATCTTCCCTGCTGCATTCTCTCCAACACACAACCCATGGCACAGCTATTGAGTCCCTTATATATACGAAATGTATTTAATCTAAACACAGTCAACTACATCTCAGCCTGGTATCCAGACCACGGACTTCTGAGCTTTACACACCATATTAGCTTGTACAGACACACAGTGAGAATGCCTGTAACCTTCCCTAGACAGGAAAAGGCACTGACTCAGGATCTCAGCTTTCGGAGCAGAAAGGAGCATTCAAACCACAAGAAATTGCAACAAGTTTATCAGTTGCTCTCCCTCCACAGATATAAACTGTTTCAAGCAAGTCCCAAGCAAGAAACAAGATTAGGTATTGTACTCTTCTGCTTTGCCCTTGTGAAGCCCCATCTGCAGTGCTGTGCCCAGGCCTGGGACCCCCAGCACAAGAACATGGAGCTGGTGGAGTAGGTCCAGAGGAGGGCCACAAAGATGAACACCTCTCTTATGACGAAAGGTTGAAGGAGTTGGACTTGTTCAACATGGAGAAGAGAAGGCTCTCCACTTCACTATGGCCCTTCCAGTACTTAAAGAGAGCTGGTAAGCCAGAGGGAGACCAACTTTTCATGATCTGATAGTAATAGAACAAGGGAGAATGGTTTTAAACTAAAAGAAGGCAGATTTAGGTTAGATGTCAGGAAAAAATTCTTTACTCAGAGGGCAGTGAGGCACTGGCACAGCTGCCCTGATTGCTGCGGATGCCCCAACCCTGGAGGTGCTCAAGGCCTGGTTGGATGGGGCCCTGGGCAGCCTGACTGGATGGGTGGCAACCAGCCCACAGCAGGGGGTTGGGACCGAGTGGGCTTTTAAGGTCTCTTCAACCCAAACCAGTCTATGATTCTATGATTACCTAAAAACAGTATTTCTTAAACAAGCATGCTCAGCATCCTTTGTTCAGGATTCAGCTGTTCAAGATTCAGGATACCTACCCAGACTATAAACGAAGACCTGTGACACAAGAGAAGAGTTTTTAACATTGCAACACTTCTCTCCACAGCATTTCTTGAAGAATAATTTTCTTCAGAGGTTATTCTCTCTATATTTGTTGAACAGTTGTCATTAATAGAGCCTAGCATTCAGTTTTCATTCAGCTGGATAAACACCACTCCAAGACAATCTAAACTAAAATTCCTTGCAAGCAGCCTATTTTTACTTGGAAATCCTAAATCATTTTCTCTTCGATCCCAATGAAATGCACAATCAGACTTACTGGCTAACCAACATTAAGCAGAAGCTGAAAGTAACTCAGAAAAATGCCTTTATTAAAAGACCAGAAAGCAATTTTCCTGCTCAAGGGAGAACTAATTGTTATTCAGGAAACCAACAACTTCTAGTTTATCTGAGCAACTTTAGTCCATTTCCTTGAAATCAGACAACTAGAATGCATCATCTCCTAATGTTTCAATACTATTATCTTCAAACTGTGCTTTAACATGTATTTTCTTTATCTCCAAAGTAATCTCTATCACCAGAAAATTCTGTTTTTTCATGTGTATTTCCTCTTTTTTCCTCAGACTGGCTAGAAACCAGAGGCTGCATACAGCCATGTATTAGTGCAAAGAATTCCCAACACTTTCATGTGCTCAAAGAAGCATCTCACAAAGATTACAGTCAGAGACAAATAAAATATACAGTGCTTATTAAAAGTTTCAGAGAAGTTTAGATTTTGCACACAAAATAAGCTCTAAGTCTTTTCATAGTATTTCTTCACTATTCCATCCCTATGACAACCAAATTTTGTGTACACGCTGATGAAATGCTGTTTGCAACTGAAGAGCACAAATAAGAGGAAGTAAAATGCCTTAAAGATGTGTGAGAATAACGTGAGAATTAACACTAAATAATTAGTATCAGAATAAAATCAAACTCTGAAAACCTATTTTCCTTCTAGCTTTGTTTGTGCTTTGTTACTAACATGCTAAATCCATTTTATTACAAGCATTGCAGTGTACTGCATTTTCAAGATTAATTAATTTCACTTCTCACATTTGATATCCTAGAAATTCAATCCAGAATTTTTCTGGAGACAATCAGTTTCTCAAATTTGACTTTGTTATTCCTTCTGACCATTTCTATTTTGATATGGCTTGTGTAATGCACAGAGTAGTCATCTTCTTTTTGTTAAAGAACACAAATTATACTCCATAGCTTTTGAGAATGAGAAGTGAACAACAGTGAACCTCTTGCATGCTAAATAAAGCCACTGACTGCAAGACATACGGGACCTACTGCACCAAAATGTTCTTGCTGCTGCACCACTGACATCTCCGAATTGGAACAAATGTGGCTGATTAAACTGGAGCAGAATGAAGACAAAACTGAAGTGGAGATTTTCCAAAGTGCTCCATTTGCAGAGACTTTACTTATGAATTTTATCTGCTCTCCAATATAGGCAGAATGGCAAGAAACGATGTATTGCATAACCTCTAATAAGGCAGAAGAGGTTTCAAGTATTCAGTCCTAAATCCGTGACTTCTTCAAAAGGTGAAATAATTAAACAAACTGTCTATATAAACACAAGATAATGCTACAGATAGCCCAAAATGGCATTTTTGAGAAAAAATAAAATAAAATAAAATAGAGTCATCACGGAACATTCACATGGAATAGTTGAAAACAGTTAATTCTGGAACCCTTCCAAAATGGAGCACACTGACATTCACTTTTTTTTAATCAAACAGTAAACTTGAGTGCATTTAGTGCTACCCAGTGTTCAAATCCCTGTGTTATACTGATATTGTGATTTAAAAGTATATTATTTACAAGACCTGTTATGAAGAATAATATGATATATGCAGTTTTCAGCAGATCAGACACTTTTTCAGGTTAATAAAACACTTGTGCAACTTCCTGACTCTTCTGACAAGGATGTCAGAAAAACAAAAATATCCGAAATTGCAGTTGTATCTGACATTTCTCACATATGAAGTGAGAATCAATAGAAGAATTTACCACAGCTATCCTTCTAAAAAGGAGACAGACTAAACGCTCATTATTTTTCTCACTTGTACAAACAAATTATTAAACAGCAATTTCTCAATATGAATCACACAGGATGGAATTGCTAAGAATAACAAGAGGCAAGGAGGCAAAGGGTCAGGGGAGGTTCACTCTGTTTCAAGCAGCATACCAGTCCCCAACATATGCTGTACACTGGTTGCAAACAGCGTTGCAGCTGGACCACATCACTGTTCCTTTCCTCAACCTGAAGCTTTCGCATTCCTATCCTCACCTGTATGCATCAGAAGCATTGCAAGAGCAGCTATAGCCCAGTGCGTGGACCTGGGCTGCCAGGGCTGTTCTGATGGCAAAGACACCACAAAGAAATGGATGCCTGGTGCTCCCACCTCCTCAGCACATGGACTGGGTCAATTTTCCAGAATAAGTGACAAAAAATGAGCAGCACATCCACTGAGACTTTTCATGCTTTTGTAGCTTAAAATTCTCCCCAGCCTGTCCAAAATTGTCACTGATGATTCACTCGTCCAATTAACAAAAAATAATTCATCCTGGTACACAGACTCAAGATTTCTTTAGGGTTTTTCATTACCAGTTGTATTATTCTTTTTATTTCAATACATTTATGTTTCATCTGTTAATAACAGCAGTGATTTACTAAGTCATATAGCAGGTACTTAGAGAACATTTATACAGCAACATCAATTAGATGCTTTCCTGTAGTCATGAATTTACATTATTTAATACAAATATACAAAAGAAAATAGAATGGACTAAACTGGAAGAGCTCCTTATGTCAATGAATTTATATGAAAGAAACAAAACTAGGTCTATTATCCACTGCAACTGAAATCAGGCATGTTTATATCTGCAGGAGTACTTCCAACTAGAGGCAAACATCATTTTCAATAAGCAAATAATCTTTTCATCAATAGCTTCACCTTAGCGAAAGCTGCCAGAACCACAGTAGGATGGGAACCCCTGTGATCCAGAGCAGAGCAATTTGCAATTGAATCATTCACCTTTATTCTATAGATGAACTTTCTTCACACAGCTGCAGTCTGACACTCCTATGGAGATGATCAGCAGCAGTTCTACGTCAGAAGATTAATACAATATCTAGTAACTCATTCTTAATTAAACAGACTGACATCTCTCCATTAGTAATTAACATTCACAACAGAAACAGAAAGCAGCCAATTTCCAGTTAGGATTGGCATTGGGGAAGCACATTTGGTTTAATCTGCCTAAGTGAAAGCATAAAATGCAGCCATGGGTTGCAAAATAAGACAGTCGTGTCCACTTTCCCGTAGATGAAGCTAATCCCGATTACATCCATGCAAATACTGTTAGCTCATTAGAGCAGGAACTTCTGGCAGGGCCTCACAGATATTTTTAAGTGCTGAAGCTGGCACATTAACACTCAGATATTACACACAGCTGCTCAAATTTCCAACCTAAGCTTCTAAACACTAGTCAAGACAAAGCAACTGCATTTTAGCATGCAGATCACTGACCACATTCCAGCTCATGCAGCAGCCTAAAACTGAACACTTGCTCAGTGCCTATTCATGTAAAATTGTTCTGCCTGTAAAATTTTTAAATCCATTGTAATTTATAGTGCCATGCAATTAATCCTAGCTTGGATGAAGCCCAAACGAACACTAGGCTCAACTGCACTTAGCCAATTACTTCAATCAATATATGCTTTTAAAATAAATCCTAATTATAAATGTTAATTAGCAGAATATGCAGCTATTCACAGTTACTTAAATACTAGCAGGCAGCTTTAAGATCAAAGAAATTTTTCACTGATTAGTCACAAGCTGTTTAAGTTAAGTTAAGAAGTTAAGCACTTCTTTCCTAAATACACAGGCAAGTACTATAAAATAAAGGTGCTACTTTAATGCAAATAATATTTACACTGACTTGTTTAAAGAAAACAATTCTTCAAAAAAAGAAAAAAAAACAATTCTTTTCAAAAAAAGAAAAAAATGTGCTGTATTCCTACAAGTCAATGTACAGTCTTACTCATGATGGGCTACTAGCAAATGCACTTCATTTACAAAAGTCACAAGGTCACTTTTTTCATTTCAGTCTCCTTACTGGGAGATGGGAGGAAAACTATACATTCAAATTACTGAACTAAACTGGAGCACCTGAGACAGGCTATGCCACCACCAGCTTGGCTTTGAAAGCACATTCAAGATGAGTCCTGCTTCCTCCAGATGTCTGAATGTCTTTTATACTAAAGTCTTTTATACTAAACAGACTGTGATTTAAAACTCAAAATAAAAATAAATAATAATAATTTTAAAATCATCTTATATTAAAGGTGAGTGAAACTACTTTAAAATCAGATGACTCCACAACTGTATCAGAAGGCAGCAGCAGAGGTAACTTCAGGTTGGACAGAGGGACAGGACAGCAGGAAAAAAAAAACTAAACCTAGAAAAAAGATTTGTGGCTGAATTTTACTACCATCTTGTTTCACAGTTTTCCACATTTTAACAACCTGACTTCCTAAGATATTGAAAATATTACAAGAATATCATCAATCTCAGCCCTTCCCCAAAGATCTAAGATTTTCAGTTTTGTTCTTCATGTTTCTTCACTCTAATATTTAGCTTAAAGTAAGGTCATTATTCCACTTCCACTGTTTTTAAACTTTCTTAATAGTTTACTATTAATTGTCCATTAATTACATTAATGATTGAGAAGTCCCTCTACTCTAACACACTGAAAAATGAACAAAGCCATTCAAAAAAGCTCAAGCCTCCAAAATTACTGAAGGGATTTTAAATATAAAAACCCCAAATACAGAAGCTCAGAAGGTGCTGTGTACCAGTCCTCCTTGTAGGAATCCCATGGTGTCCCCTCCAAGAGGCAGCGATGTGAACCAGGGATGTATTAGCTACTGTATACTGCAGAGACATTTAAAGAGCTGTGTTATACAGTAGATTTTTCAACAAACTTTTTAAGAAGAAAACAAATTTAGAAGAAAAATTCAAAACCGTTGCCAGCTTGCAACCCTTTCAGTGTAGTTCTGATTAATGTAGCTGCCATTAGGACATCTGCAAGAAGTGGTTTAATTTATTCAAAAATTATTCAGGACAACATTTGGATGACTGGAGGCTACAGCAGCACCTCTGACCAAACACATTTGCATCAAGCCACTTGCTTTACAATTACTTTTTCCTCTGTATTTCAACATACCACTACCTGATTGTTCTGCTTTATTTTCAAGTGGAGCTGAATTCAAATAGGCAGTCACAAAAAATGAGGAGAAAAAAAAGTACATTTTCTGAGCACTCAGGTTCTCAACATCGAGAAGAAATCACCTACCAACATGCAAAAATAACCCAGAAATGAAATTAATCAATTTGGCTCTTTTTTTTTTTCCCCTCATAGTACACATAGTAGGAAAAGTAACAGATTAAACATCTGTTCCTGAGTATTGTATGTGTAACTGAGATTACAGAATACAAAAAAAATGCGATTGAAACAAGTGGTTGCTATTTCTATTCCATCTCTGATACCAGCCAAACTGTGAGCATCATATCTAGAGCTACAATATTCACAGTATGTATTAGCAATACCATGTCAGAAGTACCACTGCTGATGGATGTCTGAAAGGCATTTTAACTTTAATAATACTATGACACTTTATATCTTGACATGTTTCAATTCCTTTTCATTTGCTATCCTCAGTGTCATCTGGTTCACTGAACCTCTTCCCACAACTGCCCTTAGGGTAATTTCAGCCAGTGGGAATTTCCCTTAAGACAGTAACCACTTCTAGAAATCAAAAGTAGAGAAAAATTGTGCAACACCACCTTGTGCTCCTTCAGCATTTTTTTGATTTCAAAATAACAATTTCAACTGCAATTAAATTGTTAGAAGACAAAATCTAAGACAGCACTGAAGTGCAAGTAAAGCAGGCACGGGAGAGGGTTGTCTTGGTCACTGGATCCAGCATCTCACAATGGTAGCCAACTACTCACTAACGAAATTCTGAGAGGATGCTCCACCTTTAGTCACAGAGCAAGGCAAAAAAGAAATCTTTATTCCTAATGACCCAGAAGAAAATACATAAATAAACATTTTGGTGACTGGTTAAATCCTGAGCTCAAGAATGAAATGCACCCATGAGGTACTAATAGATTTTAAACAATTCTTATCAATGTTGCTTAATTGCTTCTCTGCAATTGTTAGAGAAGGCAGAAAGAAGTAAAGAACAGAACTAACATTCAAACATACTATTATTATATTAAATCAATGTAAAATGCGTACAAACAACTTGTTTTTCATTTTAGCTCTAACTTAAACACCTGACCAAAGAAACAAATCCTGTGAGAACATCTCATCATGATCCTTTCAAACGAAATTTTCTGATACAACTCCAACTGCTTGAGAAGGGAAACAGACATCCTTGATAAGAATTACATTAATTACTTTCCACCAAATATATCAACTTTTTTTTTCCAGTGACAGCCTTGCAAAAGAAAGAAAGTGTTATCAGGAATGCACTGCTCCTGATCTTCTGGAAATCCTCTCAACATGTTTAGGTAACTTCAAACAACATCTTGGACTATGGAGTTCCCATGCATCCTACATTCTAAAGAAGTCTCCAGAATGAATGTGTTGCTACCACTGACTGAAACAATGACACATTACAGTCCCTCATGGATTTAAAAATCCATTCAAAGTTTTTTCCTACTTTATCCAGTTTTTTCCACTTCACTACGACACAAACCAGCATAGTTGTTTGAGGTTCCAAAGTGGCAGTGAGCTATCAAAACCAATTTGAAACGTAAGATCAAGCTGTAGGTGACCCTGCTCATTGGAGTTGAGTTGGATCAGATGGACTTTTAACAGTCCCTTCCAACTCAAACTATGATTCTACAATCACACTGGAATGAGATAGCACACCAAAAAAAACACAAATCAGGGGGTAGGACTCAGTGACCTCTATAGATCCCTTCCAACCCCTACAATCCTGTAGGGTTTTGGAGGGGCAAAAGCACTGAGATAAAGCCATGAAAATAAGACTAACTGCATTCACTGTATTCTGAAGGGAACGTGTAAAAAGACTGCCATTATATATATATATATAATTATTTTTTTAAATAAACCCTTGGAACAAAGAAAAATTCTTAAAGATTTCCATAAATAATCCTACTACTAGGAGCTGACCATGCTTTACTGGAAAAGCAGAGCTCCATCTTGCTGTGTGAGCTGTACAGCTGCTGTGCTCAGCCTCACCCAATGGCTGAGGTCTGAGCCCTCACTCTGTTTCACACTGCCGAAGAGAGCACTTCACTGCCAGTCACTGAGTATCACTCAAGTCCTTACAGCACATAAAATGCTTGTATGATTGTCATGACATACGCTTTGTCTTTATTTGTTGCTTTTGTTTTTTGTTTTAATTCCATCCTTACATTTTCTCTCTTTTTAGAAGCCTTTCAGATAGCAGAGAGGAAGGACTGATAAGTAAGCAAGCATTTGGGAAACCTGCATCACCTCCCTGCTGCAGCCCAGTCAGAACCAAAGCACACGTGCAGCACCACTCTGCTCTTTACCCACAGGAGTGGAATAGAAGTAAATCCTGATCACAGACTGCTGTGAGCAAAAGGGCATAACAGATCATGAGGCACTCAGTACTACAGTCAAAAGTTTGCAGTACTTAGACTAATAAATTGTTGTAAAGTATTTTAGTCTATCTATGTGAGACACATACAAACAGCATTTCAGAACTGAAAGCTAAAAGATGATTTAAAAATACAATCTGCAGACTGAAGTACTATTATTTCAAATGAGACTTCTATCTGCCAGCATTAAAAGCTCTAGAAATGCTTCACATTAGACTAAAAGCACACTTGCTTCATTTAACAGCTCCTTACAGTGAAAAAGCAGTTTTAAGGCTGGTTTATTAAGTATGGCTGGAATTAGAGAGGACATCTCCTGCTTCTCCAGCAAGTGAGATGGGTGTTGGTAGCACAGTCTAGGACACAGTTCACTACTACCCTGCGTAACAGTTTTTCAGTTGACAATATCTTAGTTCAAAAATATACTTACAATGCATTTACTATTATAAAATCAGAAAAAAAAATATAGCTGAAATGGCTGATGGGTGAAGAAACTTCTGATGTATTCTGCATCATATAGTCCTCTAAAAGAGTGATATGAAACACACTGAAAGTAGTTCCAGTAAAAGGTGAAGGATATGGGTGAATCAAGCTGTCATTAGAAGTCACAAAAAAAACAAGATCTACACAAAAAATGCTGTATGATGTTGTTTAAGACATAAATCAGAGTAACTAGCTCACTTATTTAAAACTGTTTTAACATTATTTCACACCAGTACAGAACCTGTGAATCCCTAATCTTTAAAGTGCATGCACTGAAGTTACCTGTCAAAGGACAGCATTATATAAAGACAACTCCAAAGACGCCAGGCATCTTATTACCAAAGGTAATTTTGGAGATCAGTATGTAGAGGTTTGATATACAAATCCTACTCAAAATCAAGACTGACAACAGATCAAACTAAAAAAACAATGCCAAGCTTGACAGTTGCAATTTCCTGCTGAGTGTTTGAAATCATTCACCTGTTTGTATTTGGGATATGGCATCAAACGCCTTCCACACTGAAAAGATCTGCAGCTGATAAACATTAAAATAAAAAAAAAAAAAAAGGATAAAACTGCAGGACAATTCTGTTTACAACACAATTAACTTCCACCATGGTCAAATCATCTTTGTTCAAACATCACATGTAACTACAAAACACTTCTTTGGAATACTTCCAGGCTTCAACAAATAGGAAAACTCCTGCAGCCACAACCTGGTCAGAAAAGAGTGTGCTCTTCCTCCCTGCATCCTGCTGGTCAGATTGCAACCAGAAAACAGAATACATGAAGAGACCACAGAAGCATTTCTGACACAAAGAGAAAACATAACGTTTATGAAAACTGGTCATTTTTTAGGATTAACATTTTAACTGTAGTCTTAAAATGGAAAAGCAAGTAACAGCATGATCTGCATGACTCACTGTAATAGGAGCAAAGAAGGAACTAAAACTCAATTTTAAAACAACCCATACTGGCTAGAAACCTTACCTAGCCTTTCTCTGAAAGTTGCCAAGCAGAATCTACCAACAAAGAGTAGCAATGGGGCTTGAATCAATCATTGTTACAGTCTGCAACAGTTAATTAGGAGGAGCCCAACAGGCACGCATAACACTGACACCACTGGTACAGCGATGTCTTCTGCTCTTCCTCGGCCGTAAGCTTTCAGAGCCTCTCTGCATCCTTACAGCAACAACCCATTCTACCACATTATCCTATAGAGGCACACAGACTTGCTCCAGAGCTGGCAAACAGCACACAGCCTGGAAAGGGCACCGTCAGGTGCTGCCTGTAACCAAAGAGCAGGCACACTGAGTCAGCCATTACCTTCGTTCTCACTGTAAGAAAGCATATCTGAACAAAATCATTCTCATACCTCCTGTTTACATCACAAGTTAAAAATAAACAGAAGCCACATCCTTTATTACAGAAATCCATGTTTCTTGAATACCTCCAGGGCTGGTGATTTCCACCACCTCCAGCACCTGACTACTCCCATGGAGAAGAAATTTTTCCTATTATCCAATCTGAACCCCCCCCTTGGTGCAACTTGAGGCCATTCCCTCTGGTCCTATTGGTAATTATGTGGGAGAAGAGGTCAACCCTCACAGTGGTTTCAGATCATCACTAGCAGCTCTGTGCATGAAGTTAATAGTTAACAGGCAGTTAATAATCTGCCGTTGAGATAGATCAGAGTCTTGCATTACACAATGATTTCTTTGTATTAATATTCTTTTTACTATTGATAAGAAGAGGTGCAGTGATATCTTGTCAAATATCTTCTGGTCAGTCTAGTAACCTGAAATATTTTCATACTATTGTGAGTGTTCTCAGTGACATAGGAAAATAAAAAAAAATTAAAAAAAAAAAAACCATTTTTACAAATGCAGACTACATTAATCTTTTTAATATTCATTTGTGTTGCTACCAAGAAGTCTTCCAGGAGCTTAATTCACTCTATGTCTGACACCCCAATGCAATTAGCAATCTGTAAAACTATGAACCTTCTCAAGCAAAGACTCCTTCTGAAAAGCAGTGCCCAATGAATTATACAGGCACTTGCCTTTCGAATGCTTACCAGAATATACAATACAGGAGATTTACTTTAGTACCTGGAGAACTTCATTCTTATGTAATAAGGAATTATGTCACTCCTTTTTAATGAGTTGATTAATAGAACCTCTCCGGGCAACCTGTTCCAGTGCATCACCACCGAGTGAAAAAATTCCTCCTAATGTCTAACCTAAATCCCCCATCTTAGCTTAAAACCATTCCCCCTTGTCCTATCACTATCAACCCATGTAAACAGTTATTGCCCTTCCTGTTTATTCACTCCCTTCAAGTAATGGAAGGCCACAATGAGGTCGCCCCAGAGTCTTCTCCAAGCAAAACAAGCCCAGTTCTCTCAACCGTTCTCCATAGGAGAGGTGCTCCAGTCCTCTGATCATTTTAGTAGCCCTCCTCTGGACCCACTCCAAGAACTCTGTGTCCTCCTTGTGTTGGCAGCCTCAGGCTTGGACACAGTACTCCAGATGGGGCCTCACAAGAGCCTCCTCCATCTCCCTGCTGGCCACCCCTTTTTTTAATGCAGCCAGGGTACAGTTGGCATCCCAGGCTACAGGTGCACTCTGCTGGCTCATGTCCGGCTTCCCATCCTTTCATTGCACAGCAATCAAATTAGATGTCTCTGAGCAGAGCAATGGCTATCTAGTCTTTTCATGAATGAACACGTTCACATAAGGAAGCCAGTATGCTGCTGAGGACAACCTCAAGCTTATTCTGGACCTTTGTCCCTGTAGCAAATCCTTAAAAGATTAATTAAATACAGGAAAAAGACTTCCCTACCACAGTATGGATGAGTTATGTAGTCACCAGCAAGAGAGAACTGGACAGAATCTCCCCCAAAATACATCTACTAGCAAGTACTCTTTTTGCAGTGTAGGAATATGATGTAAGAAGTCCATTCCTAACAGTCAATTGCATCATACACTTGCACATTTGCACACCTATGGTAAGCTCATCAGTGAAAAAGCTTCAAGGTTCATAAATAATTTTTCTCTCTCAAGGCTCAAACAGTGGACCTCCCTTCACCAAGGGCCAAATCCCAAAACCCTGACCACCTCAACCAACTTTTAGAGACATTATGACTTTGGAGAAACTTTAATGAAGTCAAAAAGCAGCATGTTTTTTAGCACATCATCTTTCTCTTTTCTACACGATATCCTTGAACTCTCTCTGAGTTCCAGTATGACCTAATAAATAGAGAAGACCTAACTGGCAGAATTCAGCATAAATTTGTTGCGGGTAAGATCACTCAGACAGCTTACCAGCCTCTGACTTTACCACTTCTAATTTTAGCTGTTCCTTTGCTTTACATCTGTCAACTGGGACCTTTATGTAACTTTCGCATAATTTAACTGGGAAAAATAAAACTATTTAAAGAAAGAAGATAATGTATGTAGTAGCGTAGTGCTAAGACGGTTTCTGGAGGAACAAGCAGGTGGCACAGTCATTTTTTTTTCAGTGCCAGATTTAGCTACTGCCTGCTATATGCTCACCTCCTACTGACTGAAAACACCAAGGTCTAACTCTAGAAGTGGAGAGATTGCAGAAAGGAACCAAATGACTGAGTGTGCTATTCAGGGAAGAGATGGAAAGGTAGGTGGAAAGAGATCTCTTGAAATCTCTTCACCCATTTCCCATGCAAACTGGTCTAATCACCACCATTATTAGATTAGTTCAGTTGAGGTTTTGGTACACCTAAGCCTGGAAAATCTCTAACACAGCTGTTCAATTTCGCTAAGCAACCTGATGGAGTTCAGCAGTATTCTCAATGTAAACAAGCTTTTCCTAGAATCCAATTCGAAATTTCCAAGTCATAACTTTCAGCTGTTGCTCCTTGTTACAATGTCTACCTTCTTGTTGTTGTCCAGATTGTGCTTATATTCTACGGTTCTGATCCTTAGACAGACCAGGACCAGAGAACTGCACTTCTACAATGTAGTGAGCAGTAAAATGCCGTTTGTTAATTGCAGACACAGACTTATATCTCCTTCTATGTGCTTTGTGTACACTCCGCTAGCCTACGCAGCCATACCTGATTTACATAGCAGATAACAAAGCAAGGGGGGGG
>VXAB01009128.1:52427-118448 GCA_013399175.1 Odontophorus gujanensis
GGGGGTCCTATTGCGTCACATCCCCTCAGCGCCCCTTTATCGCCTAATACAACACTTGTGACCAAGAAGGTTAATGTTATCCTAGGCTGCATTAGAAAGAGTGCTGCCAGCAAATCAAGGGACCTTATCCTCCCACTCTGGTGAAGCCACATCTGGAGTACTGTGTCCAGTTCTGGGCTCCTCAGAACCAGAAAGATAAGGAGCTCCAAGAGATGCCAGGGAAGGGCTACAAAGATGATTAAGGTCCTGGAGCATCCCACCTACGAGGAAAGGCTAAGAGGGCTGGGCCTCTTTAGCCTGGAGAAGACTGGGAGTAGATTTTATTAAATATCTTAAGAGCGGGTATCAACAGGATGTAGCCAGGCTATTTTTCTGTGGTGCATGGCAACAGGTTCAAACTGAAACACAGTTGGGAAGGAAAAGACCAGACACCCCTAACAATACTCTCTTCTATTTCTTAGAGGAACAGTACTTTGTGATCAGCACAGGAACAACCATCAAAAAATGCAAGAACTTACAAAACAAAATGAATCAGGATACAACATAATTCAGAAACCTGCTAGGTAAAAACAATGTCCCTGGTCAAAAAGAACAGGAAAACAGTAGTAAAGTATACGATCAAAGCATAAATTCTGAGCAAGCATTAGTATGAATCATGCACAGTTGACAGCAAATTCTGTCTAGCTGTGTTTTTTGTCTGGATCAAGCTCAACCCAATTGACACAGCCAAACTACAGAATGCACTTCTGAAAGAAGGTGAAATATGAGTGAGAAAAGAAAGGTGGTACAAGGGTTTACCTGTGCACAAAACAACCACACAAAAACAGTTCACTTCAGACAAGACAAAGGTCTAGTCCATGATGGCAGCCACACTGTACATTTACAGAAAAGGTATGAAAGAGGGACATTCACACGCCTCCCCATTACATCTTTCCGGCTTCAGTGCCTCACGGGTGCTGGTCTAGCGAAGCAGAGGAGCATTTGGGCAGCTACAAAGCACTGATACCTCCCTGAACTTCTTTGTTCAACTCTTAAACAGAATCACAGAACAGTTTGGGTTGGAATGGACCTTCTAAGATCATCTAGTTCCAGCCCCATTGCTATAGGCAGGGGGACATCTCCCCCTAGACTGGATTGCTCACAGCCCCATCCAGCCTGGCCTTCAATGCCTCCAGGGAGGGGGCATCCACAACCTCTCTGGGCAACCTGTTCCAGCGTCTCACCACCACCACAGTAAAGAATTTCTTCCTAATATCTAGTCTAAATCTACTCTCTTCCAGATTAAAACCATTTCCCCTTGATCTGTTGCTACATGCCCCCGTAAGAAGTCCCTCCCTAGCTTTCCTGTAGGCCCCCTACAGGATACACTTTAAACTGCAGATTTCTTATTATCCAGTCATAATATGATCAACAACGCTACAATAAACTTGTAAATATTAAAATATATGTAAACGTATATATATGTAATTATTTTTCTTTTGTTTCAAACCCATTGTCAGTCCATTCAACAGGCTCCAGCACTGCACATGTTCCTTCAAGTTTAGCAGCCAGCATCCCAAAAAACAAATCAGGATAACACAATATTAACCAAAGAATGGGATTACCTTTTGTATTATTCACAGAACTTTGCCACACATACTCAAGTGCTTGGAAAGAATGAATTTCATAAACTGTATACATCTAAGTTAATCGATAGCTTTAAGGAAGTGGTAAATACTCTAAGCACTACTTTCGCGGATATGTGGTCTGCCAGAATATCAGGTGAAAGTGAATTATAAAAACGCTAATAACTTTTGACATCTTTAGTAGTACATGAAGTACCAGATAAAATGAACTGCTTGAGATTGCTGTTTAAATGAAGCCTACAGATCTTTGAGTTTTCAGTTCAAACAGCTGCTAATGTAAATCACATACATGTGAGTTGACTGTGACTGTAATTAATCAGCCACTTTCCCTTGTCCACCCACAATTTCTCTTGCTTAACATTTCAAAGCTTGGTCAAATCGTCCAACATGAATGAAGATAGCAGTATACTTGTGTAGACTAACTCTAATCCTATTACATGCTGCTGACTGAATTTTGAAATCAATTCATGCTTATGAACATCCATTTGAAAAAATTATTTTTGATGTACTTAAGTACTGCACTCATAAACAGTAACCCGAAGATCATACAGTTCTTCATAAAAGTACTATGTTGCTATCCACATAACTACGTACAGAAAATCAAGTAGCAATTAGAAGGATTAAAAATGCTCTTTCTGCATTGCACTGAGAATCTTCTCCTCAATGGCAAATCAGTGGTAGCTGTCTGCTTGGCATAACTGCTTACAAGGCAGGTCTAACTATATGGAAGTATTTTCCATAAAATGGTCTGAATATTGGTATCAGTGCACCACCACAGCTGCTACCAAAGTGCAGAAAACCATTTATGAAGTCATGGGACATTTTTTCTTCTCATGTCACAGACAAAAAGGCATCTGGTCATCTCACACCAGTTTAAAGGATCCGCTGTCTACATTCAGTATCAACTGCCTCACAGGTAAAGGTTGGAAAGTTCTGCCCAAGAGGAGACAACAACCAGCACAAAGCCCTGTAACAACAAGGTCCCCTTCTCAACTGCTGCTCTGTGTTGAACAATGTAAGAACATAAATCACACAGACTATTGTGGATACAGTTCAATTCTCAGATTGCAATTGAGAAAATCTCACAAGAGAAGAGGTAATGAGACTGCAGGCAAATGGCAAGCTCACAGCAAGGCAGGTTGTAACCTATGAAACAGTAATCACTACTAAAGACCGTACGTGTAAGTGGTTACCACAAAACAAACCTATTTCTAGATCTTAGGGAATTTCAGGCACCATTTCTGGACCTCTTTCTGTTAACACCCATTCTGAGCTGCAGGAGATCAGCACAGCACAGACTTTCATGACTACACTCCATCTCAACACAATCCAACTCCAAGGAATTGTACCTTTAATTCCTGCATAAACTTGCTAAAAAAAACATGTCATATAAGTGCATGTCAGTAGTTCTAACAACGCTGAAAAGATTATTTATGTATCACAACTGCCCATCCAAAAGAGAACTCTGGTTTCCTGGATCCAGCTCTCTTCCCCACATAAATACTAGCAAAGACCAAAACCTGATTCTTCTAGGAAATAAGTCAAATGGCTGTGCTGCAGACTCAACAGGGTCTCCTCCTAAAGGGTATGCAAAAATCAAGCACTCACTACTTGCTAGAAAGAAAGCTGTTAGCAACAGTCCAGTTCATAGTTTATATGGACATACTGTTTGTCACAATGCTGTTCTCACTATGAGCAAAGGAAAATACTAAACTGCTGAAAAAACGCGCAGTCTCCAGTCAGCACACACTAAGCAAGCTCCGAGCTAAATATCTGGTTCAGCACGAAGGACAAGGAGGAACAGAATCATCGAATCATCTCTTATAATCTGCATCACCGGATTTATACAGAAAGGGACAAGCACTGCCAACTTTCATCCTGGTTTTTCTTAGTTTAAGAATGATTAGCTTTGAACTCTTGCTGATGTTCTTTTAGCAAAAGGTTTCTTGCCAGAACATGAATGTGTGCAAAGAGCAAGAGACACAGCTTTTTTCAGCTATTCCTAGAAGGAAGGACTGGTAGACCTGCAAAATCCAGCCGTGCTAAACGGTTCAAGTCCAGCAAAATACAACCAGTATGCATTTTCTTGAAGCAACGTCAAGAAAGTATGACACTACATAAAGAAAGAAAGAAAAAGAAAANGATTAAACTTATGATTTGCCACAAGGAAAAGAAACTTTGCAGAACTGGAGTCAGCCACAAAGACATCAGGAGTCCTAATGGACTCCTTCAAAAAGAAGGCTGCTCTGTGTTTGGGACGTACTGGACTCTCAAAAAAAAATCACAGAATATCCCAAATTGGCAGAGACCCACAAAGATCACCTGGACCCACAGAGGCCCACCTAAAAATGTCAAACCCTATGTCTGAGAGAGCTGTCCAAACGCTTTTGACCTCTGGCAGCTTGAGACTGCTCCAGTGTCCAACCACACTCTTCGTAAAGAAACTTTTCCGACCCTCCCCTAGTTTGACATATCCTAATTACAAGATGTTTGGTTTCTGACTGCAGCTGACAATGCTAAAGAACAAAACAGCTACAGCAAACACTGAATACTGTTTTAAAGCATGGAATATTGCACTAACACAGATTTAGTATCTCTGGCAAAAGAGGAATCTGACAAAACACAAATCTTTAAAAATGGTCTGAAAAAAATATACTGAGAGAGTCATCATGAGCATTTTTCCTTTTCTTTTAACACTCATGTAAAATTCAGCATAAAGCAGCTGGAATCTTGGTGACTACGTGACCCTGGAGAATTCTGAAAACAGTCATCACAGGAATTTTAAAACACTGGCAACTGCAGTCTTATCACTCAGAATGCAGATAATGGTCTTCTGATTGCACGAATCAATTTTCATCACTAGCAGCAATTACGACTGCTGAGAGTAGCTATAGCTGGCTACGTACAATGCTGCAAGCAACACAAACCAAGAATATAAACAGGGCTGATACTGAGAAAGAAGAGTTGCTTAATTTAAAACTAAGTACACTTCCTTACTGCATGAGGATGTCAGCATAATCCAAATACATTTGATTACCCCAGCTCACCAGCCAATTAACTCATTTTTAAGAAGTTTATACCTGAGATAAGCAGCGAAACTGAATCTCAGCATCTGAAACCTATGCCTTAAAAAAATAAAAATTAAAAAANTAGGAAGAACAAAAACCTTTACCCAAAAATACTAAGCACATTTACGAAGAATGCTCCCAGATAATGTTATTATCCTTCTTCCTGCTGTTGCTCCTTTGTTTGTGCTCCCAGTTTCCACAACACAGAAAGTAACCTAACAGGGGTAGCAGCACTTGGAATGTAGCTCCTCTTTCTGAAAGAGGAAAAGGGATGAAGAAACAGCAAAAGGTTAAGGGTCTTAAGAAACTCAAAAATCACAAAAGACGGGNAAATAAAAATTAAAAAAAAAAAAAAGCATTCAAACACACTGGGAAATTTGGGAGGTGGCGCAGAGTAATACCAGATGCAAAATAAAGAGGCCTGAACAGTTCTGATCCAGCTTATTTATGAAATGCAACCATCTGCATAATATTTATTGAGCCACAACTGAGGCACCTGAATACATGCGCTGCTCTCAACAAAACATGCTCTCATTAGATTGCGTTCCTTACCTAAGAAGACTTACAAATACAGAAGAATTTCAGTTTCACAAGCAAAAGCTTGGTATGAAAGCTGCTGTGAGACTTAGATCATTAGATACAGGTTGTTTGGAGTTACCCACATCTTAAAATCTTCAAATCATACCTTATCTGATCCACATCTATACACATCTAAGGTGTGGGAGGCAAAGGGATGAGGCCAGACTCTTTCCAGCAGTGGGTGGTAATAGGACAAGGGGAAATGGTCACCAACTGAGGCATAGGAAGTTCTGTACAAATGTGTGTGGGAACTTCTTCCCAGTGCAGTGACAGAGCACTGGCACAGCTGCACAGAGAGGTGGTGGAGTCTCCTTCTCTGGAGACGTTCCAGACCCGCCTGGACGCCTACCTGTGCAACCTGGGCTAGGGAGCTGCTTTGGCAGGGGGTTGGACTCCATGATCTCTAAAGGTCCCTTCCAACCCCTCCAATTCTGTGATTCAGGATTGAGGGTAAAGATAGAGAATATGATCACCAAATTTCAGTTCCCTGCTATTTGACTGTACTATGTTGGTTAAGGCATCAAAGGATGATGTGGAAACACAGAGAATAACAAGTTGATCAGTTGCCAAATACATGTACAGAACACAGCAGATGCTAGAAAAGTTTAAAAACTTGTGCCTTGTAGGGAGAGAATCCAAGCACTAGTTACTAGACACACAACAGCATGCTGCTCCAGCACTGTTCCTTTCTTCTTTGTTGGAAAGGGCAAGGGAGGGGCAAAGAGTGTTCTGCACAGGTTGAGACTGTTGAGGATGCATCCAATGAGTCAAGAAATTGAACAATAAATTTTGGAAGCCAAGAAGAGAAGATGCTGCTGATTTGTGTATGAATTCCAAACAATGTTAAGTGGCTAGTTTCTTTTAAATTGTACACTTGTCACCTTAGCAAGAGAGCATTCTGAAAAATTAAAGGCTTACATACTGATGAACTGTGATCACAGCACCTTACACAATTTCCTTCTAAAGTTCTTTAATCAAAGAGGAGGAATATAGAGCAACATGACAGAAATACAGAAAGTCCCAGGGTGCTCTTCTTCCCTGTATTTAAGTTTACAGAACATAGTGCTGTGCAGTTAGCATGAAACATCTAATCAATGATTAAATGGAAATGTGAAGCTCAGGTGGGAATGTCTTTGCCCCTGAATATATGTGTTAGTACTCTGCAATACAAAGAATCACAGAACTGTAGGGGTTGGAAGGGACCTCCAGAGGCCATCTAGTCCAACCCCCCACCAAAGCAGGCTCCCTAGACCAGGTTTCTAGATACAGCTACTGAGTTGAAATACATTGCATAGATCATGAAATGTGTATTCAAATGGAAAAATGTAAATCACCTAAGCTGCTGGGGTTCAGTCATTAGCCTAGGGAAGGCATCTGTACAAGATGAATAGAGCCCTCATCACTCTGTCTGTGCTCCAGCATACTACCTCATGCAGGGAGGAACATGATGGAGGAATCCTGTTCCTAACATCCATGGGCACAAGGAAGGAGGAAGAGGAATAATATGGATTTCCTTAAGGCACAGCAGAAAAAGAAGTCAAACAGTGACTCAAATAACTACTCAGTTATTTCCTGATCCTAATTCAAGACCGTAGATGGAATGCTGCCAGAGCTCTCTTTAATTCTAAAGCTATCAAGAGTTAATGGCAACTGTATAATCCTAGTAAATCAGAAGAAAACCCACAGGATTCAAAAGTAAGAGAGAAATTTATGTGTGTGAGAACATATTTATTTCAATTTGCAATCCAGCAATTTTGATCACCTAAGCCTTCAATAAAAAAATATTTCATTTTTTTCCAATGCCAAAATGTTGCTGTTCTGAAATAAGCAAAAATATTCAGTCTTTAATGTGTTGAAAATTCTGAAGCTCAGCAGTCAATGTAAGTCTCAGATAGTTCAAATTTCAATTATATCAAATGTATATGGATAGTCCAGAAATAAAAAAAATCCTTAGAGAATAATCACCTAAACAGTGTAAACTCAGAGCTTCAATACTGAAGAAATTTCTTTAGTATTACCATAAAAATTAAAGGAAGTTGCTTACAGTGAAGTAAGACACTAACTTGTATTCCCTATCACAGCAGATACAAGGGACACACCTCCTTTTCCTCTGTGCTCACAAATTCATACTAACATGTTGCATCAAAACCCATCCCCAGAACAGTAACCCCAACCCCACTCCCAATAAATAAGCAAATAATAAAAAGCTTAAAGGTAAAACATTTCCTCTGTTTACCATAAATCTGAAAGTAAACAAAAAGAAAGCACAGGGTATAGGTATGTCAGACACTGTAATGAAAACACATTTGTTTTAGTACATTGGACATCTATGCTACTCCAGCAGACCTTCAGGGGTAAGAGGAGGTCCCCTCTAATCTTTGCCTTTTCCAAAACTATGAAGAAATTGCTTCAATAATCATTAAATCATCAGTTAACTGGGTGCAGAGCAGTAGGCTGTCACTACATACCACTTTGTGAATACCATACTCACAAAATTCAATTGCTATGGATGCGTCCAGTTATTATAAATGGCCACTTATAAACCTATTTAAAATTCTTTATGTGCTGATGGCTGCACTGAAAAGATTCACAGCAGCATGCAGAATTGGAAGATCAATTCCTAAGAATCCTTCCTTGTAATATGTTCAGAGCTACAGCACAGAAATATTAATTTAATCATAGCTATTTCTAATTGCAGAAAAGGCAGGGCTTATTACAGCTTTACTTAAAGCAATTTAAGTGCCATATTAACTGGAATCATCAGCATGATACTTTTAATGAACAAAACACATTTAACATTTTCTTACAGACATACAATAGCTATTTTCAAATACTAACTTAAATATTGTACAATACGTTGATTTTGAAAATGTTTCAGTATACAGACAGTTCAGAATCAGTTATTTATTTCTTTTCAACAATTTCAACCTGAAACAGTGATTCTGTTTAAAAAAGTTTAGAATTACTAAAGCAGTAATTAAAATGTTGGTATTCAAATTGCTCTGCTGATTCACAGAGCTCATCAAGAAAATTCAAAGCAACATGAACACAAAGTTGTAATAAACAGAGCTACTTACAGTTTCTGGGATATGCCCACAGAACACAAGAGTTAACACAGAACACTGAGGTTAATTAAACTGTTGTAAGAATGACTTACTAAAAGGGATTTAACTCTCAGGGTAATTTCAGTTGTAAACCCTCCACGCAAGTGATACTGGAAGACTTCACAGCTGAGTTAACCAAGCCCTTTGCAACAATTCACTAGCAGTGATAAGACACAGACTGTCCTGAGGCTCTTCTGGGACATCACAGAATCATGGAATCATAGGNTGCTGGACTCCTTCCAAATGACATGATAATCCCCTCCTGAGATCTTCTATGAGCAATATCTCCACATCCCCCAGACCATCAGAAGCATTTAACCCAGAAACGCTGCTCCAATTTCAGAAATCCCAGGGAGCTAAAGCAAAGAATGGTTCCTCAACATTACCTGCCAGTCCATGGGAGGCAATCCAGAATTAATGTACCTGTGCTGTTAAGCAGTGGCTCACAGAGATGCAGGATGTCTCACAAGACTTCCTCAAAAACACTAACTGATAAACCCGCCAAAGGGATTTGGGAAACTATTCAAGAGAAGCATGAACCAAATTCCCATACATCTCTTTCCACACTGGAACTACTGAAACAACCAGAGCAAATCTGGAGTCTACATCCTCAAGAGGGCTACATTCTCAAGGAAAAGGAAAATCAAGGCAGAAGCAGAGCTGTCAGTTAACAGAGTCATATCCAGTAGCCCTAGGAATTATATACAGCAGATGCAGAATTTTCACATCTTGATTATATTTTTCCAAATGGACTACTGACAATAGATTCTCAAGAGATCCAATTCCATCCCACTGCTACCTGGCACAAAGATTTCTTGAGCTACATTCAGCCAGTTTATCACAAATCCCTTGGAATATATTCAGGAAGAAAAGAAAATAGGGTGTTAAAATATTTTTCTGGTTAAAATCTCAACAGACCGTGGCATAACCAGCAGAAAACAGAATGCTACACTGAAGATTATACCTTGCAGTGATGCGATACGCACAGATATCTTGTCTGAATTTGTCACAGGTTTATCTTTCAAGTATGTGCCTCCTGCTCACCCAGGTGTATTTTATAGATGTGCTCACACACATCCCTTCAATCTTGAATACCAGGATTCCTAACTGAATTGTGACTCCTTGAAAAATTTTAAATTATAAAAAGTACATGAAGAATATATTTAATAAAATACATAAAATCTGATACACGAATTCCAACTCCTGAGGGAGTAGCAAAACATGCTGGAGGAAGAGCAGGGAAAAAAGACAAGACATGAGAAAAGCTAAAACATAATTACTCTGATGCTGCTGATGATCCTTCAGTGCTCTTAAGTCGCTCAGTAAGAAATAATTCATATGAAAAAGTGCTTCTGAAGACGGAGTACCTAGACCTTTCTCCATACTCAAATGACACCAGTTTTCCTGCCTAATTATGATCCCCATCCTCAGTTGTATTTCAATCATTTGACCTCCTTAATCTATTCTAAAAGAGAAAAGCCCTCTCACTATGGAATACATGCTCAAAGGTAAATTTCTCTCTGTTTTAAGCAGGCAACATTTTCCTTACAAAACTTGAGGTAAACAGCCTCTGGTACTCTAGTAAGTTGTTTTTCACTCAGACGACAACCACTACATCACCAGCTTGTACAATGTACAAAGTAAATTCTTAAAACATCAAGTGCTTGGGAAGGCTGCTCTCAGAGTGACTGGACACTAATATGTTCAAGAAAACAGATACAGGAAGGCAGCTAAGTTGTTTACCTTTATTTTAATTTTAACATCTAGTACACAAATAGCTCTTCAACTTCTTCAAGATTGCCAATGGTTGAAACGATTCACTCAACTGTAATGACTAAGCTTTACTTCCAAGCTCTTCCTAGCAGATACAAATGCCCTCTTTTGGGGGCTAGTTATCATTTTTTGCATTGTGTTGGGTGTTGTTGGCTGAGGATCACAAAGAACTTCAGTAACAGAGCTGGAAATAGCACATTATCCTGATACTCCTTGTCTACTCCCTGCCGTGCATCCAACAGATGCATTCAGCTGCATCTGGAAAATGCCTTTCCTACAAAAACATTTTTCTTAAAAGCAAGAATTATGAAGTGAGGTTTTCTTAACACATCAACAGTGCTCAGAGGCATACGAACAGCAAAACAGTAAACTCACTCAATGAGAACTACAGTCACATTTAGCTTCATTGCAGCTAACAGCTGCTTGCAGAGAAAGTTTTTAAATGTCAGGGGAAGCCTAGAAGGGAAGAGGCAGTTTTGGGCCCACGAGGGCCAGCCACATGGAGCTGCTCTGTCACTTTCCTATAAGGGAGCAGTTTTAAACTAAAAAAAGGGAGATGCAGACTAGATGTTAGAAAGAAAGTCTTAACACAGAGGGCAGTGAAGCACCGGCACAGACTGCTCCGAGACCTGTGGATGCCCCATCCCTGGAAAAGCTTGAGGCCGGGTTGGATGGGGCCCTGAGCAGCCTCAGTTGGTGGGTGGCAACCAGCCCAGAACATGGAGTTGGAACTGGGTGATCTTTAAGGTCTCTTCCAACAGAAGCCATCCTATGATTCACTTCCGCCCTTCACTCCCACGGCTCAGAGACACGCCGTGCCGTCAGGCCACAGGTCAGAGGCAGGCAACCTGTGTTTCTGCTTCTGCACCCTCATTTATTTGTACATCAAAAGACAACGTGAGTACAAAATTTTCTCAAGATCACTTTCAAGAGGACACAGAAAGCAGTATGTAGCTTTGATAGAGGAATCAAGGACTGCAATTTTATCAGTACCAACTAAAGACAAACATCTGCTTTTTTTCAGTCTTGAAACACTGCATATGTAAGTATCTCACCAAATTTTCCTAACCTGGAAAAAAAATAAATAGCCAACAGGGAAAAAAAAACCAACCTACGTTTCCAGGTTCTCTTTAATAAAGAAGAGAGCTCTTTTGTCTGATTTCACATCCTTTTACATTCAAATTCAATTAATGGTAATAAATTCCAAGAAATACTTTCTCCAAAGCATCCTTTAAGAGCCCTCACTTCTTACTTGGTTTATTTATTGTGTGACAATTTATCCAAGGTGGAGTCAATAACACTGTAAGTACCCACTTCCACGTTCCAGCACACCCAGTAGAGCATGTCAGCTCTATCAAATCATGAATTTGATTATTAAACCCCATTTGCAGAGCCCATCCCTCATGCCTCAAAGGCTGAGCAAAAACTTCCCTGCAATTGCTGTGGGCTCCCGTGACATCGGGAGAAATAGATTTCATTTTCATTCTGGAAAAAAAAAGCCAGACGCTGCCCAGTCAGCAAGACTGGACAAGAATTAGTAGGACAACAGGGCAGGAATCACACCAAACAAGAGAACAAAAGTCATAATTACAAATTATTATTTAATATTTAGAATGGAAAAGTAAATAGGAGTTTTGGTCATGTCAGACCCAGCAGGCTGGGTACAAGTGAAAGATGATAAATGAGACTCTATAAACCAAAGAATTTATCTTATGAGAGAAGCAGTTAAAGCAAATAGAAATAAAGTGGGTAGAAGTGAAACAACAGATTACGACCCTGGCTGCTTTGATGTGAGTGGATGTTCAGAACTGTTGATCTAATCCCTTTCTCCAGCTGTTGGACTGCATTAATATGTAGTTAAAAATACCTTTGCTACTTTTTGGTTCTCCATATTGCTTTCTCTTTTGAGAAAATTCTATTAATTGACAAAGGAACTGTGTCTGGCAGATAAGTGGGTCACAAACCATATAGTGAAAATGGAGAAGTTTTTAAATTCCTGATTTAAGCAGCTTATGTTTGCTAAACTTGTTTCTATCAATCGTTTCTGTTTTACTATTTCCCTTTCTTTTTTTTCCTCTGAGTGTCTCATAGGAACTACTTGAGTCATATCCCACGCAGACTATGGAGAGCTTCATCTACAAGCTTTTGAAAAGCAGGGAGTGTTCTTAATTAATTCCTCAGACACCCAGCAGCGTGAAACTGCCACCTTTATCTATTGCCTGCTGCTCCCTTGCATGTCCAGGAGTGTGACGTCCAACTCCAGGCTGTCACAGTTGTTCCCAATGGAAACATCTTCCCTTCAAATGAGTCCCACAGAAAGTGACAGGATTTGACTGTACAGAGTTCTAGCCAAAAAAAAAAAAAAAGGCCAGCAGATTTCATGGAGGATAACATGAAGCTTCAGAGGTTTGCCTCTTCTTGTACCAAGCAAGCTCAGGTCTTAAGAGGTAAAAAGAAGTTCAAGCAATGACAGGTTTACATAGCTGGTACTCTCACAGAAAATCTGCCAGGCTGAATCTAGCATGCCACTATCACACAGAGGAAAGTGCATCAAAACATGTTCTCATCTTATCCAACTTCAGGATGTGATTCTGCATTTAAAACATCCTGTACATATACACACACCCAGAGCACAGATAGACCACTCTTCATTTCCCATCATTAAGGGGAGATTCATTTGATTGGAGAAGAATAGGACAGAGGAAGTACATCAGTAAGCACAGACTTCTGCTCAGAAGAATGGCCTTATTTTTACAGCTGCTGAGTAATATGATACAGAAGGATTTTTTTTATACCTTACAAAGAGGCGAAATGAACACACAGTCAAATATTTACGAATGTGATACAGTCTGATCTGATTGGTGTTTTCTTCCTATATTCAGATGTTTATTAATCTTTTGTTCCTTAATTTTTCTGCCATGCTTGCTCAGTACATTAAAACTATGCCTCTCTATACATTACACACAGAAACTACTGCTGCTTCATTGAGGAATCACAATGCCAATGGCTCTCATAGCTCATCCTCCCTGAAGAGACAAATAATTAATCCTATAACTAGGCCTTCCATCTAAACTGCACTTTCCACTTCAGAACTACAGTATGAAGTATCTTCCTATACTTGTATCTCCCAACACATGGTTCACCTTGGAAAAACACAGAACATTAACCATTTTCTTAGAGGAATAAGATCTTTGCTAACTGCTGAGAATGAACAGGAATGCATGCAGCATAGGAGACAGGAGGTACAGTATGAGAAATGCCATGTATTCCTCAGCCCATATTCTGGAAAATCCTTCCAGCTAAATGAAATCTCAGGTCATCACAAGCCACAAAATATGAAAAAGTAGAAGAGCCATCAGGAAATTAATAATATATGTATATGAAAAAGGATAGGAAAGGGCTTGGGCCTAAAAGAAGGCAGGAATAAACTTCAGTGTAAACACCTGCAGCTTAAAGAACAGGTTCAGCAGCAACAAGCTGAAATGTGATTTCACCAAAAATCTTCCTGCCTGCAATACTGCAGCAAGTTATAAACACGTCCAGGTATTTACAGGAAAAAAAAAAATTCATCAGCACTGCAGCTGAAATGGAAACTCACTCGATATACAGAATAAAGAAGCTGCAATTCCAAAAGGTTTCCACGTATTTACAGGTACACACACATACATACTTCCAAACCTTACTCTGTATCTTTCCATAAGTCATTGCAACTACATCACAGTAGGTAAAAGACACAAGATAAGCAAGTAGAAGACATCTGTATAGAGTCACTGATCAAATCACTGCTTATTAAAGAAATAAATGCAGTAACTAAAAAACAGTTTTAAAACCACAAGCATTAGCTTGATCAAAACCAAACACAAATCCTTACCCGTGCATTCTTGTTCCTGGCTTCTCTCCTCGCCGCTTTCTCTTTCAGCCTTTTCTCCTAAAACAAACGAGAAGATCCACAGTTTTAGAGAAAATTCCCAGCC
This sequence comes from Odontophorus gujanensis, assembly GCA_013399175.1. NCBI lineage: Eukaryota > Metazoa > Chordata > Aves > Galliformes > Odontophoridae > Odontophorus > Odontophorus gujanensis. The sequence goes on from VXAB01009128.1 coordinate 66,551, forward strand.
TGCTTTTCTACTAATAAAGATTTTATTGGAAACACCTAGATATTTTTAATGCACACAAATTATAATAGTGGCATCAGTTCTAAACTTTATTGATGAAAAATGATATTCAAAATGATCTGATTGATTTATTATTTCTTATTCTTGCTTTTAAAGGAAATCAAAATGATTCAAATTTACATTTCATCTTCACTGAAACTCATTACTCCTGAAGGAAATACACAATGTTTTGACAAAGTTAGTACTTTTCCAAAACAGGTTAGGTAAAAATTGCCCCAGAAGATCAGTTTTCTAATTTCTCACTGTTTTAACATGGAACTCAATCTATTTAACAAGCAAAAAATGGTAATTTTCCCTACTTCAGAATTGCTGAAGACTGAAAGCTGTAACACATTCTCAATAGCTTTCTTATCTCTATTATTAAGTAAATGTTACTGAAGAATTTTTGCTAGTAACTGCATCAATTCAAAAGCCATAATAACATCAAGCTGCTTCCACCAAAGGCAAATGAGTAAATAGCAACGATAAAATTCATTCAAAGCTGCCAGGCAGATTTCTAACATCCCAAAGCAGCCAAAATATTTAACATATCGGACACTAATCACCTTGTTTTCCTCTTCTTTTTGTTATTGGATTTGTTTATTTTTAAACCAACTGAAAATTTTATATGCTGTCAGGTCTTTGAAACTTAACAATCTTTCAATTAGCAATTTCATGAGATAATTCAGGTAAGGACACCTGCGCCAGTTAGAAAAGGACACCATTCCCTATTTTCCATTTGTCTTACAGAACCACAGAATCACTAAGGATGAAAAAGACACTTAGTCCAACCATCAACCCAACCCCACCATGCCCACCAGCCACATCCCTCAGTGCCACTCCTCCATACTTTTTGAACATCACCAGGGATGGTGACTCCACCACCTCCCTCAGTAGTCCTCCAATACCTCACCACTCCTTCCGAGAAGGAATGTTTCCTTGTACCCAACCTGAACCTCCCCTGGCACAGCACAAGACCATTTACTCTCATCTTGGCAATGCTAACATTGGTTACTCAGCCTTTTTACACTAGCATAAAAAAACTTAAGTGACGCATCTCTCTCTGTTTCATTGAGCAACATAAGCCGTTCCTAGCATCAGCACGTAAGTCCACACAAAAGAGGACACCCTTTAATATCAGCCCTGGGTCAACACCTGAGTACAGAGGAAGGTAAAAACCATTTCATGGCATGAAGTTGCATTACAGATCACTTTTGGGTATAATGAGAAAGCTCCAGCAGTTCTGGTACCATATCATTGCAATGAAAGAGCAGGTACCATAAAATTAATGAGTAAGGTGATTTGGTCAGGAAGAAGACTGATGCCAGTGTCACTTCTAGCTGAGCACGCCCATATTGAAGCTATGACTACCTAGAGACCATGCATGGTAAGGGACACTGATGCAGAGCACTCAGCTCTCTCTGGCTTGCGTTTCTTTTGGGCAGCACTCATCCTCCTTCCCTGTGCCTTAATGCCGCACTACTAATTCCCAACAGACCTTCCCTTCGGTGCTCTTGAGGGTCATCCATACATTTCTGCTGCTGTCACTTCTGTTGACAATGGACAAAGGCTTACTTCACCATATAACACCAGTGCCAAGTCAGTTTAAACTTTCCAACACTTCCACTTTACCAAAGCATATAGGAAGGGACAACCCAAAGCTGCCTGGGAAAGTAGTATGGATCACATGTCATGCTGAGAAAAGCACAGCAAACTCCCAAGATTTTAAAAATTGGTGTCTGAATTCAATTTCTTTTGAGACACCTTTGAGGTATGTGCCATTTTCTGCTCTTCCAATTGCCCAAACTACTGAAGCATTCTCGAAGTCTGTAGAGATCAAACTCTCTTTTCTAAAACAAAACTGAACAGATGAAAAGTTCAATCCCAGAAGAAGGAAGTGAAAAAACTGAATGAGGTTTGCGTATCTCCACCTTACAGTTTTCCAGTGCTGCAGTTGATACTTCTGCACACCAGCACCTCAATCTGTCCAAGCCTAGCCACAACAGCATTCAGCACACGGTTCATAGATTCATAGATACATTAGGTTGGAAAGAACCTACAAGATCATCTAGTCCAACCATCCTTCTATCACCATCCCTACCCACTAAGCTACTAAATCAAATCCCTTAGCACCTCATCTAAACGCTTCTTGAACAGCGCTAGGGATGGTGCCTCAACCACCTCCCTAGGCAGGCCATTCCAGTGCCTGACCACTCTTTCAGAGAAAAAATGTTTCCTCAAATCTAATCTCAATCTTCCTTGGCGCAACTTGTGGCCATTCCCTCTCGTCCTGTCATTAGTTATATGGGAGAAGAGGTCGACCCCCTCCTCACCACAACCCCCCTTCAGGAAGTGGTAGAGTGCAATAAGGTCTCCTCTGAGCCTCCTTTTCTCCAGACTAAACAATCCCAGCTCCCTCAGCCGCTCCTCATAAGACTTGTGCTCCAGACCCCTCACCAGTTTTGTTGCCCTTCTCTGAACACGCTCCAGGGCCTCAATGTCCTTCTTGTAGTGAGGGGCCCAAAACTGAAGACAGTACTCAAGGTGCAGCCGCACCAGAGCTGAGTACCACAAACACGAGTCCACTGCATCTCTCAGCAGCCAAAACATGAACAGAGCACTGCAGATTTATGCTGAAAAAAGAATCTTGTTTTCCAAGAGCGCAAAATGGAGATGCTGGGGACTCATTCACTTTGGTCTTACCCATAGTTATTATGCCAGAAAATCAGCCTTAGGATATACACTAAAAAGCAGTATTTGGGGAACGGTTTCATCAAGCAGTTTTGTGCTAGTCACTAACTGCTTTGAAGTTTAGACTGCACTGTTTGTAGAACACAGGGACAGCAACTGTTCAGCCTGTCTTCCAAAAGTGATTTGACATCTACCAAAACATACAAATATACAAGCTCAATATTATAACATGATCAACTTACTGATGTATGTTTACCACAGTCTGAAAGCATAGCAACCAGCAGAACCAGAATTCACCATTTTTTTTTCTAACTAAGCAATTTTTATCCAGCTATTCAGATACTAAAATAAGGATTTTTCATGTAATCATATTTTCAACGGACTATTACCACATCTACCACATCTACATCAAACTGATTTTGCCTTTATCAATATCTATTAGTTGCATTAAACTGATTCTAGATTTTAAGAACATTTTCTAAATAGCCCAAACATTTATCATTAAAACCCAGCAACTTTTACTACCAACTTTCTGTATGTAAATTACACTCAACCACCTCTGCCAACCTAATTAAAACAAAAAAAGGCAGCACAACAAAACAGTGCCCTGACTGATAAATGGACAAGGTAAAAAAAGAAAGAGATAAAACAACTTCATTGGAATGAACACTGCGTTTGAATATACAGAAGCACACAGAATGAAGATCTGGCTTCCTTCTGAATTCCAGCAATTTGAAAGACAGTAGTAAATGCTTTTCTTTTCAAATATGAGCTACGTATTTTTATGAAAAAGAGAGAATGGGAAAAAGTTGGAAACATTCAATGAATGTCCCTCATAATGCAGACTTCAGCAGAGACGAAAGGGAATTAAGACAGGAAGTTACCATGTTCCAGGGGGTGTTGTTATGATTCCTATTCTTCCAAGTCAAATTTGTATTCATTTCTGACCATTTTCACCTACACCTTTCTAATGATTTTACTGAGATTTTCCACTTTCTCTCAATCCCTTTTTATAAACTCTTTAGATGGACATTCTTTAAGGTCACCATCATCCTCTTATTTTTCTGCTAAAACAGCGATCCTTTTCAAACCTTATAAAAATGTGAAAGAGAATACAGAGCTAGAAAATAACCTACCAGATATTACAAAGCAGGATAAAGCTGTATTTAAATTGGATAGAACAGAAAATTTTAGATAGTGTCTTAACTACAGCCACAGGCTTAAGCCAATACAGTTGAAATTCCTGCTCAAGGGATTTACAAAGAGCACTGCAAAGACAGCTATGAAAGCAGAAGATTGACATAATGCTACAGAAGAGAAATACACCAGGCAGCACATTATATGTATGCCTCTAAAGAACAGTAAAGACAAGAAGATCTCAAAGGTGCAGAGACTGAAATGTACAAAAAAGAAAGGAGAGGAGATGGGATCAACGTGCCTGGCTACCACAACACAGGCTGTAGGACTGAATCACCTCTTACTATAACGTTCATATCCTGGTTTAGAAAGAACTCCATTTAGATTCAAAAACTTTTCAGTGAAGCTGCTGTTACTAAACTGAACTAACTGTATTTGATTTTTAGCCCCTTCATCTCTCGACTACTTAGAAGGACCTCATGTTCAGGTCTTTACATACATCAATCTCAATCACACCAAGTCTGTTTTCTTTTGCAAGGTGAACAAAACCAAGTCCAGATGTCTCTCAGTATTTAGGCCTATTTTCCCAAACATTCCATGAATAGGCATTTACTGAGATCTTACTATCTTCCCAATCATTTTTCTCACTTCTGTTTGTATATTCAGTGATTCCATCAGTCCTTTAGCTCATGACAGCAAAATTCCACTGCAACAGTTCACACTGATCTGAGCAACCAGAACATCACCCATACCTTTCTTTCTTAAGGTATCCATCCCTGAGGGAAGAGCTGCCAGTCCTCAGATTATGTTCCAAAGTTCTTATTCCTACAAACTTGTTCTCAGTTTCCTTTTCTTGAGCCCAGCTTAGCAAGAAAGCCTTTCTTCATTCCACTAAAAAGTTACTGAAACAGTACATCATGAATCAGGAGCCAATGGTCTGTCATGTTCCAACTGCTGAAATTTTGGTCTATTTAATTTGTGCTGCATTAATTTTATTAAATTTAACTTATTAATCAAAATGCTCAAGTGAAAAGCTTGCGGAAATGTCAACATATTCTACAGATTTATTTACCAAAACAAATTCTGTTCTGATAAAAATACATATAAACACACATTTCACTATACTTACTTTCCACAAAACCTCCCTGGTTACTGATACTCTTTTCATTTAGTTCTTTAGTAAGGAGCCTTAAGCCAGTCATTCTATTAGCATGCTGTGGACTACTTGCAGGCTAAATTACTAGTTTATTATCCTTAAAAGCATATCTTCCACAACTCTCCTGCTGCTTCAAGATCCTTTTGAAACCACTGTAAATAGTATTACACAGCTCAGAGACCTTCCTGATCAGCTTTTAAAATTTTCCTGCAAATTATCAGTTTTTTCCCACAGTTACTGATCTAGCTAAGGAAGACAGTAATTTCAGTGTTCACAAGGATGAAAAGCTTTAGTCTTAATCACATAGTTTGATGATACCGTTTGGCTTCCAACTAAACAGGAAAGAGTTACAGTTACTGAACCCTCCTACCTATTCTGCATTTGAAGTGGCAAAGGAACCAGCTCAGTCCTACCAAGGAGGCAAAACCACAGCTCAAATAGCTTCTGGTTCTAACACACAGAAAAGCTACATTCTCAACTCTGCCACTGACTTTACACTCCTGTTTCCTCTCCACTACTGGATTTTAAAACAAACACTCACAACATTTTTGTGCTTTCCTTGAGATACCAACACTTATTAAAAGGAAAAACTCTCAAGCCCCATGTTTAAAGGCTGAGGTGAAAAATTAATGAATAATAGCAGCCCTCTCTGTTTGGTGAAGTTTGGAATAAGTGAAAGATGCAGATAAACAGTTAAGCAGCCAAGATACTTGATATCTATATATTTGATAGATATTAAAAAGCCCTGAAATTTTGAAAGCTCACTGTCTTTTTCCCACCCAGAAAGCCCCTCCTTCTTAGAACCTCTACTTCCAACAGTTAATTAGGAGTTCACTTTATTTGGCTAAGGGTTTATCTGCAACATTTAAAAAGTGCAGGGATTATTGTCACGCGTGGAAAGAATCTCTACAAGGAGCATACTCAGATTTACAATAAATAAATTCCTGGTTTTGGTGCTGTACAGCAGTTTTCCAGCCCTACTGACCTGTTCTGCTTGCTTATCTGTAGACATGAAATGGTTTCACTCAAGACATTATCAGTGCACCCTGTCTCATCCTGCTGAGGTTTAACCTGGCTGGCAGCTCAGCACTGCACAGCTGTTTGCTCACTGCCATCTCCCAGTGGGAGACAGAAAAAAAAATGGAAATTGTAGGCTGAGATAAAAACTAAGTCAGAAAAGGAAGAAAAAAAGAAAAGAATCATAATTATAATAACAATGTATATATCCTCATCTTTTTAAAAAACATTATTTAAATGCTTGTCAATTTCAGGTTTCAATCAAAAATCTTAACACTGCACTTATAATAACTGATCCTTTACCTACTGATGCTATACTTTAACAGTTGAGGTCATGGTGTCCAGCATGACAGCTTCCAGAAGTGGCTGTGATTCAGAGCCATGTCACTCTGTTGACTGAAATACTGTGGATGCATTTGCTAATAAAGCTTCACTGGTTGATACCAGTACCAGATTTCATTTCTTAGTATTTACTATCAGCTGTTATTTTAGTAGGAGTTATTTTAGAGACTCAGAGTCAGCTGTGCTACAGAAAACCCACAAACAGCTGCTCAAAATTTCACAGCATTTCTTATATACTGGCATCATCGTACCCAAAAGCTGGTTTCTGCCCAGACTATAAAGCCCAGATGTGCTCTGAAATGAGACTTTGTAAATAGCACCAGGGTATCCCACAGGATAAACCCTCCCTGAGGGTTTCTCTCCTAACTGGCAGAAACAGCTCTGTGCTACTTACATGCAAACTCTGTTTGTTTGTTTTTTAACTGCTCAGCTTGCAAGCAACATGGGATCTGAAAATCCTGCTCTAATAAACACACCAGCAGCCTGCACAGCAAGATTAATCTCCTCTACACAATCAGCATGCACATGAGCCAACACAAACAAGTGCTGTCCTCTTTTACAATGCTTTTGCTCTGCACAGGTGGATAGAATAAAAACTAGAAACTGGTGATAACTATTTATTATTATAATTAGTTAAAAATAAACAGAACGAGGGAGGGCAGAACACACATAATAAGAAAATTTTATTTCTGCAGTCAGTTTTTTGGCCATTGCTACATTTTATTTTTGTTCTTAACTGTGTATTTTGTGAGTACTTAAATGTGTTTTACTGTTCGTTTACAAATAGAGATTAGGAAATCAACTACATCCGAGCAGCGGCCCAGCCACCAAAACAGTACTCCCAGCTGAAAGATAAAATTGAACAGACACTGAGTATTATTTTAAGCCAAGGTCCAAAAAGATATTATGTGGTGTACAAAACTGGTCACTGCTGAATACACAAGTTAAAATATCTTCTGGGAAAAGAGGAAAAGCTTTTTGATGCCTTCAGTGATTGATTTGTATTTTGATCTGTTTACATTTGGGTTTAGATATCTATTAAGTAATCTCTTTAAACTACAAACTACATGAAGATAAGAATGTAGAAACCTCATCTGTACAACTGATGCTTCTTTATTAGGCAAGGAAAATGAAACACACAAGTATAGATTGATCCGTTTAGGACAGCATAGGAGAAGTGTGAAAGTTGGGCAACAAAAGCATGAGAGAGATAGCATAGTGACAACCTTAAACATTAAGCAAGCAGCAGGCAAGGACTTAGGGGCAAATGAAGCAGGCATTCTCATTTAAGAGAAAAAAAACTAACTGGCAGAAACTGACCCTTGAAGGGCACTGTTAGAACAAAACCAATACAGGAAACAGGATGAAAAAAATTGAAAACGATTCCTTTCATCTAGCATCTGAGCAAACCAAGCATGTTTTCAGGACAGAATTTTTTTTTTTTTTAACTAGATGTTAAGTACTCTCAGTAACCCATCTGGTTTGAACATATGTCCGCTTTACAAATGTATAGATACAGATTTCTTTTAACAAACAGGTTTTCAAAAAGAAAGAGATGTTAAATTAAGGTAATCAATATACAGAGGCAGTACAGTAAGATTCTTTTCTGTGTGCAAACTGCTGTCTGAGTCAGACTCTGAAGATACACAAATGAAGCCAGTTGAAGTCACGCTTTTTCCCCCACTCTGGCTCTCCCTCTTCAGAGTGGCACTGGCACGCACCCCATCAGGTGTACACAAACCAGCCACTCTGTTATTTCAGTTTTTGCTTTGTCACATCAGCAAGGTGAGGCCAAAAACTGATTTTACAGGAAAACTCCTAGAAGACATCAGAGGACACTTCAGTTTTACGTGTAGCCCACCCAGCCATCATTTTTGAAGTGAAAAGAAAAAAAGAAAAGGCAAGCAGTGAGCACAGTGAGGCCAAATGGATTCTGGTCTCAGACTGGCCAAGGATAGCTGTCAGCCCCCTCAGCAGCACACAGTCTCCTTATCTTAATAGCTCTGCACCTAGCATGGAACAGCAGCAATGCCTGCATGTGCCAGCAATGGGAGTGCTCAGAAAGGCTTTCTAACCAAGTCATCCCCTCCTGATTCATATCTACACATCTCTCCATCTCCAATGCTCCTCTTTGAGCTCCTCCCAGCTGCTGCCCTCCTCCCTCTATATTGTACACCTTCAGCAGCACGTTCCTTACAGGAGAGAGTTGTGTTATCCCCCTGCAGCACCAAACTGACTGCACAGCCATGCTGTGACCTGACAAACTGCAGCTCACCAGGAAGGACTGTCCCACTGCTTCACCTTGTGGGGAGCACAACACTCACCAACATTACTTCCTGTGAAATAGGATGCGCTCTCTCTTCAGAAATAGTGTACAGGTTTGATTTTCCACTCCAAATACTATTTTTCATGAGTTTTTTTGTTTTCCAGCATAATGTATTGCCTAACATCTGTTTTTTATTAGGTTGGATAGGGCCCCAGGCAGCCTCAGCTGGTGGGTGGCAGCTCTGTCCATGGTACAGGGATTGAGGCTGGGTGGGCTTTAAGGTCTCTTCCAGCCTAAGCCATTACGTGATTCTACATGTCTAAATCATAAACTTCCTGTCACGAACAGAAATCATCTGCAAAAGTGAATCAGAAGGAGACAAAGTCTGGAGCTGCAGTTGTAGGGGTTGCAAAAGGTCGGCCAGAAAAAGGAAAAAGCACAAGGAATTCTCCCTGAGAACTTCTCCACATGGGAAAAGTTCAACCAGCACACAGGATGGGAGGTAGGGCCAACAGCTGCAGCATTAGACTGCAAGTAAGCTCCAAGAGCCCAGCCAGGCATGGAAAGAAAATGGAAGGATAACCTCTGTACACACCAGCTGACATCTCAACTAATGGGGATACGATCATTCCCCTGCTAGCTCAAAAACCACCAGCATTACTGCTGTTAAAAATAAATTCACAGTTTAATTCTAACACTTGGTTAATCACATGATAAAAGAAATATTCACCACAGGTAAACTTGTATCTCATTTCCAAGATTAAAAAATTCTAGGCAGCATCATCACACATGAGATTGGACATCATTACCAGTCCACAATAAGTTTATTAAAAAGCAAGACTAATCCCCCTCTGCCAGTGTTTTCACCCTAACAACAGTGTTTTTTCAATTGAAGACTTGAAAAATTGAGTGCAAAAACATCTTCTGAATACTTTATTCGCTTCTCCTTTTATTGTTGTTTATAACATTTTACACATTTCAAAAAGGAGCTCAAATTTATTTCTCTCACTGTGTTGTCATTAGTTTCCATTAATGCAGAATTCTTTTCACATCATCTCCATGGGTGCTACTGCCCCTTCCTTTGTGGTCAACTGCTAAAATTCACTTCGCCACCAAAATTTCAATATGAATTAATTATGTTACAATCATACTTCAGGTTTTTTATATATTTTTACCCATCATATTTTCAATTTTCCCCCATTTGCAAAGGAAACAGAGGATAACAGAATATGAAACTCTTGAAGGAAACCTAATTATAGTGTGGATGCTTTGCAAGTTTCCACACGCCTTAAGGCACTGCAACACATATCTCATCTAATCCAAGCATCTCATGAATGCACCAAAACCTATTTCTGATCATACTGAAAACTGTGCTCATTTAAATGACGTTTACAAGTGGATTTAAAAGCAATGGCCTGTGGATACTTTCTGAGTAGGTCTGCTATTCATCAGAAACGATTCTGAGAAGAAAGTTCATATTAAGCTGACAGGCCACATTCACCTCAAAAGTTAATAATAAAAGANTACAGGAGAGAGTTGTGTTATCCCCCTGCAGCACCAAACTGACTGCACAGCCATGCTGTGACCTGACTAACTGCAGCTCACCAGGAAGGACTGTCCCACTGCTTCACCTTGTGGGGAGCACAACACTCACCAACATTACTTCCTGTGAAATAGGATGCGCTCTCTCTTCAGAAATAGTGTACAGGTTTGATTTTCCACTCCAAATACTATTTTTCATGAGTTTTTTTGTTTTCCAGCATAATGTATTGCCTAACATCTGTTTTTTATTAGGTTGGATAGGGCCCCAGGCAGCCTCAGCTGGTGGGTGGCAGCTCTGTCCATGGTACAGGGATTGAGGCTGGGTGGGCTTTAAGGTCTCTTCCAGCCTAAGCCATTACGTGATTCTACATGTCTAAATCATAAACTTCCTGTCACGAACAGAAATCATCTGCAAAAGTGAATCAGAAGGAGACAAAGTCTGGAGCTGCAGTTGTAGGGGTTGCAAAAGGTCGGCCAGAAAAAGGAAAAAGCACAAGGAATTCTCCCTGAGAACTTCTCCACATGGGAAAAGTTCAACCAGCACACAGGATGGGAGGTAGGGCCAACAGCTGCAGCATTAGACTGCAAGTAAGCTCCAAGAGCCCAGCCAGGCATGGAAAGAAAATGGAAGGATAACCTCTGTACACACCAGCTGACATCTCAACTAATGGGGATACGATCATTCCCCTGCTAGCTCAAAAACCACCAGCATTACTGCTGTTAAAAATAAATTCACAGTTTAATTCTAACACTTGGTTAATCACATGATAAAAGAAATATTCACCACAGGTAAACTTGTATCTCATTTCCAAGATTAAAAAATTTTAGGCAGCATCATCACACATGAGATTGGACATCATTACCAGTCCACAATAAGTTTATTAAAAAGCAAGACTAATCCCCCTCTGCCAGTGTTTTCACCCTAACAACAGTGTTTTTTCAATTGAAGACTTGAAAAATTGAGTGCAAAAACATCTTCTGAATACTTTATTCGCTTCTCCTTTTATTGTTGTTTATAACATTTTACACATTTCAAAAAGGAGCTCAAATTTATTTCTCTCACTGTGTTGTCATTAGTTTCCATTAATGCAGAATTCTTTTCACATCATCTCCATGGGTGCTACTGCCCCTTCCTTTGTGGTCAACTGCTAAAATTCACTTCGCCACCAAAATTTCAATATGAATTAATTATGTTACAATCATACTTCAGGTTTTTTATATATTTTTACCCATCATATTTTCAATTTTCCCCCATTTGCAAAGGAAACAGAGGATAACAGAATATGAAACTCTTGAAGGAAACCTAATTATAGTGTGGATGCTTTGCAAGTTTCCACACGCCTTAAGGCACTGCAACACATATCTCATCTAATCCAAGCATCTCATGAATGCACCAAAACCTATTTCTGATCATACTGAAAACTGTGCTCATTTAAATGACGTTTACAAGTGGATTTAAAAGCAATGGCCTGTGGATACTTTCTGAGTAGGTCTGCTATTCATCAGAAACGATTCTGAGAAGAAAGTTCATATTAAGCTGACAGGCCACATTCACCTCAAAAGTTAATAATAAAAGAAGTTATTTCATGGAAGTTTTGATTTTAAGAAGTTCTTATTTTTTCCTCAAGACCTTTCATCATCAAGATTGCTGCAAAGAAGCCATAAAAAGAGGGATTTTCAATGGAAGAAGACCTATAAAATGACACTTTTTCTTTTTTTAACTTAAAAAGCAATGTTTTTATAAGTCCACCCACAATCTAAATCAAAACACAAACCCACATGCGGGACATAAAAAACTTGTTGAAACAAAGCAATATTTGTACAGCCTCCACAAGCTGTGCTGTTATTCTCACCACCCTTTTAAGGTTGACGCAGACATTCCTCTTCAGAGGGCCCTTTGATGACTGGATTACTGATGTACCCAGCCAGGGTGCAGACTGCTGCCCTTGCCCTATACAAAACCAAAACGCATAGCAGTTTTCCCACCTACCTAAATAATACTTTCAACAGATGCAACGTGTTTTAAAAAATGATTTAAAGGAAGGAATGGAAACAGACCAATATACAAAACAGAAAATTACACTGATCCCCAGAATCAGCAGAAAGAAAGGAATTAAGAGAAGGAAATCCATATCAACATACACCCCTGAGGTGTTTCAGGCCAGGCTGGATGGGGCACAGGGCAATCTCAGCAGGGGGATGGCTGCCCTGCCCATGGCACAGGGGTTTGGGACTGGGTGGGTTTTAAGGTCCCCTCCAACCCAAACCATCCTACAATTCTTTGATCTAGATTTTTCATTTCTGACATTTTGACATAAGCTATTTATATTTACTGGATTAGCATAAACAAGATAAAGTTTTGAGACTGCATTTAGTAGGTTAGGTATAACGAAATCAAACAAACTGCTTATAAAACAAACACTAAAGAATTCCTTTTTGGCAGCAATATTCAGGCATGTACATAGGTATGTTAAATCTTAAAGTTTTGTAACTAAAATGACTAGAAACAAGTCATTATTCTCCCAAGGAACTGTTTAAACACAATGTCTCCTATTCTTATACCCAGAATGGAGATTCAAGGTGCACACAGGCTTTCTGTACATAACAAACATTTGCAGATCAGTACATCATGATACAGAAACTGATCTCTATGGTCCAAATTCTTATATTAAGAATACACTATTTTTAACAAACTTTTTCTTTTCTCTCATCAACCACAGATGTTTTAATATACAGAATAGCAGCAAATTTTAACAGTATCTTCACTCCGGTAACTAACTTGATCTATTTCATTAAATTGTCTGACCTTTGGTAGTTAAAGATGAGAAACAGGTTTGGGCTGAGGTCACACACATGGAGTACCCAAGAAATAGCACTCAATTCTACACTACACACCCAAATTCCAACACACATTCTGAATTTTTCTCATTACACAGAAGAAAAGCTGCCACATTTTTACACTATCCAACAGTAGGAATTCCAAACAAAATCAAAGATTTTGTAAAGCACTGATTACACCTTCTGTAATACCCTGCATCAGTTTGCCATAGGAACTCTCTAAACTGAATGCAGGAGTTACTAGACTAAAGACACAAAGCAACCCAGGAACAGTATTAACCACGTATTCAATTTAGTCCCATCCAAATGAAAGTTTGAAGACACATGTACATCTCTGTTGATTTATCACTCTCTTCAATTGACGTTTACTCCCCACCTATTTCACTCCTTCATTATTTGTGAGTCACAAGTCCTTTCCTCCTTTAGTTCTCCAGTATTCATCAGCTTGCGCTGTGCCTTAGGAGGGTGCAACTATCTTTAACAGTGCAAGAATATGTAGGATCCGATAAGAGACTTGCTTAAGGGCTTACCATAAACTCATAGCACAACTACATGTCAAAATTCCATTCTTGTGGTACAGTTTTTAACCCATTTCGAAGTTTCTCATCATACAGACAGGGCTGTATATAGAACTGCAGATAGTAGCTTCAGTAGCAAGAAATTCAAACGAAACCAAGTTTAACTGCTAATGACATGCTTCCTAACAACCACCCTCACCACGTTTGACACAAAAACATGCATACAACAGAACTTCTAATAGGAAATTCAGAGAATGATCGGGCATTGGATAAACTTGTCCACTACAGTCATGGTGCAGTTCTACTTTGCTAGCATCATGGAGATTGTTGTCAAAGGCTCAGACTCAGCTAAGTATCTGCTGTTCACTGATGCTGTTAATTTTTAGGAAGGGAAATTTTATGAGATAGGAGAACTTTTTAAACACCACTGGGTAGGCAATGTGAGTGTGGCCATATAACTCCTTTTTATTGTAGGCAGCTTCAATTTTAAATAATGAGGTTTTCCTTGATCCAGCCTCAAACATCTTCCAAAAACCATGTATGTTCCCTAACACTCTTTAGGTAATCCAGAGCTGACCACTTGCCCCACTGATAGTGCAAACAGTTCCAAAAAGTATCAGCGATAAACCAAGGGCAGAAAGTGGACATCCTGTGATATTCATTTAGCTACAACCTCTAAATTATACCACAGAACTTCTCCATATAGTTTCAGTTTAACCAACTGCACAATTTCTATGCAGAAAATTTTGAATAATATCTGTCCCACATAAAACAATAATGCCCCTTCACAGGTCACTGGAAGAGTGGCTCTTCTGATCCCTCAACCAGCTTAATACAACTCAAGAAAAGGAAGATGCTGCTTGCCTCTGCCTGCATCAGACAAACCAACAGGACTTGACATATTTCCCCAGCCATTACAAATATTCCCTAAGCTGCAACAGCTTGCAGTCAGAAATGCCAACATAAAGCATGTCTCAGAAATTAAGGTACAGCAATGAAAATACATTCAGACTGTGCTTACCTTATACAACCTCTATTATTTTTGTCTAAAATTAATTGGCATCTCAAACTTGAAAGCTTTCTAAAGTGAGGGTGGAAGATCTTCAACCACAAGAACAGTGAGATATCTGGAAAGCAAATGAGGGTCTAACAAAGGGAATTCTGAACTCCATCTATCAGCTTTCCTGCCCCTTTCAACTTCATCTCTTCCAAATATGGGAAAGTAAAAGCTTCGTAAACTAAACATTTTGTAAGAGCATTTCAAAAATTAGGTGACAATCAGGAAACTGAATGCTATGTCATGTACAAAGCATATACCGTAATGAGCATTTTTCACCTCTCACTGCTAAGCCATAATTAAAAACTCTGAATGCGCAAACAGTGCTTGAATGCAGCTCTTAAAACTGAAGACACATTTCACAATCCCTCAATCAGAAGACTTTTTTTAAATAAATATATTTTTAAATATTCTTTTTTTTTTCCTGTCGCAACACCTTTTCTTCCTTTTTTTTTTTCTATTTGATTTCCCAAAGAATAATACCTAGGTGTAATTTGAAAAACTTGTATGTAGCAAGTCAGGTTAAACGAAACTTGTCACTTTCCATAATTACAAAGAAAAACCACAACACTACATTTATGTAGCATATTCTGTTCATTTTATTTTTCTGGCTTTTTAAAGGAGACATTCTCTCTTCATCATATCTCCACAGGTGAAATATTGCTTTCCTAAATGCAGGCGAATATCTGATCAATGTTATTTGCTCTCCTTGGCACTATAAAGACGAAGATGTGCTAACAGACCAGTTGATGATGCATTTAATCATTAAAGTCTAGCATCAAACATAAAACACCATCACTCAAAGCATATGAATTTGACAGTAAATGGCAGATTTACTGTGAAGTCATATATTGGTCTCTCCTTGTTCTTCAAGCTGCATCTCTGAAACCTAATACCACTGTTTTCCTGTAAAACTCACTCTAATTTTATCTGGATTATAGACAATAGATTATTTCTCTGCAGCTATTGTTAAATGTAACGCTGTTCTAATGAAAAACAAGGTGAGATTTTTCTAGATCTCATGATTTCAACAGGACTTCAGTGGCAGACTTCACGTGTGAAGTATGGTTTGACTTCAGCTGGAATTCTTCAGTGCCCAAACGCTAACTTGAAGATTCTGTAAACCCTCTCTGAACAGTCTTGTTCAAATAGAAGCCTTAACCGAGGCCAGAATATCCAGCATCAATCACTAGCAATTAGTGGATAAAGGCAAATCAAATCAGCATTTGCAAAGCAGGGAAACAAAACAACTTTTAATGCTTTAGAAATCAGAAGCTTTGAGCATAAATTAGTTCTATAACACAGCCCCACAATCTCACATTTAACCATTATCAGGAGAAATGCAAACCTTTCTCACAGTATCTAACAGCATGATTACTGAACGCTAAAGACACCCAGCTGTCCCTCCTAAAATCACTACGTGACAAGGTCAGAAACTCCACTCTAGTCAATGTCAAATAATCCAGAAGCAGATTACAAAAATACGGTATGCAATTTAAAGGTTTTTTAATGCCTGAGTTTTTTTTTAAACATCTGTGTTGCTTTAAATACCTGCCTACAGTTACTAAAGTTTTAAAATCAAAGCCAAAAACTCCACCATCCTGTTTGAATAAATAATGAAAAAAAACAAACCAACCAAATAATTGTCTTAACAACGACGATGCAAAAAATCAGCACTCAATGCCTATCTGAAATGCATTACTGAATGTTGAGCTTACGGTAGTCTAGAAACACTTCAGACTTTTTTTTCAATTCCCCTTCCCCCTGTACACTTGTATAGGGAAAAAAGAACCAAACTTTTTCTTGTCTCCAACCAAACCCTTAAAAACTTAAAATAACATTCCACTAAACTTACCAGATTTTAAAGCTATAATCAGAGAAGCATTGTTATAGACAACTGTTGTATAAGGCTGTGAGTTAATTACCTATTCACGATGTCAGAACATCCTTCAGTGTCCAATGTTACACTGAAAATATCAGTGCATTTAAATAAACCTGTACTGCACCTATTTCATAATATATTTAAGCATACACACTGAGCAATCTGTATCAAAGTATCTACCTTTGCACTTCAGCAACTGAAGAAGAAATTAACTTACCCTATGTTTGTCTTTAATTTTCTTCCTGTATTCTTCTTTGTCAAATTTGTCTTCTTCTCGCAGAATCTCTTTCACTTTATCTAAGTTAATGCCACTAGCATCATCTTCTTCATCTGCTTTTGCCAAACCAGATTTTTGCACAGGTGGCCACTGCTGCACTAACTGGATTATACATGACAAGAAAAACAACAGTTAGGAACGTTTTTTAGCAATAAAGTTCTTATGTCCTAAGTAGTCCAATACATTATACATTTTTTTCTGGACTAAATAAAAATATTATCATAGAATCATTAAGGTTGGAAAAGATCTCTAAGATCATCTAGAGTTCAACTATCTGCCTCTCACCCACTGAACCACCTCCCTAAGTGCTACACCTATGCATCCCTTGAACACCTCCAGGGATGGTGACTCCATCACCTCGCTGGGCAGCCTGTGCCAGTGCCTCACCACTCTTCCTGAGAAGAAATTGTTCCTAACATCCAATCTGAAGTCCAATCGTTTCCAAAGAAAAAAAAAACAGAACTTTAACAATATGAACTCAGATACCTTACACAACATCACATTCAGCCAAAAATAAGTATTAGAAAATGAAATCCTCATTACCCCATGTTACTGTTTAATAGATTTACTTGAAATGTTTCCTGTGAAAAAAACACGTTGCCTAATGGCACAAAAAATTTATAGCCCTATTAGTCATTTCAGGAGAAAAATTACATTTGCTTTCAAGAAATGACTGTCCAAAATGCATGCAGCAGAACAGAACAGCAGCCAATTTAAATAGTATGTTTTCAAGTAAACACTCAATATTCCAACATATTAATGGAGAGAAGAATGACATAAGACTTCATCACAGAGTACATGAAAAATCATTACTGCAGTTTCATATTTTCAGGGAAGTAAGGAGGACAGACGTGGACGTTTATATTATACGAAAACTTCATCGGAGATATTTTAAGATAAAGGTCTGACTTGTGGATGATGTGACAAAGCACAGTGCCATTTAAATATCTGAAACTAAACAAAAACCAAAAACTACATATTCATCAAAAAAAAATCTCACCTGTAACATATGAGCATATACTTTATGGTATGCAAAGACATCTTTGCAAAAATCGTTATTGCTAAATAGATATACAGAGCACAAACACTTAAAAAAGAAACTAAAGGACAGAAAATGCAGAATGTCTTTCAGAGAACTTGTAAAAACAAATGCCAAGGCATGTTTAGGGCTTCCTAACATGCACCATGTTATTCACCTAGATCTTGGTAATCCCAATCTACAGTTTTCTCTCATAAAATTGAGTTTTGGTAACTACGTTTGCTAAGAAATTTCCTTTAAGAAACGTGTCTTATTTTCATCAGAGAGAAGTATGTGGAGCAGAGCAGTAGAACTTCAAAGTACAGCTTTATACTGCTCAGTAAAAACAAGTAGGAGAAACATCCATAGATGTAAAGTTTGTTTCATTGCATAAGTCAAGCTCCCTGTCTGTTGTGTACTTTTCTAACCATAATTCCTGTGCTAACTTTTAGTCTACATCCTTTCTGCTTTGTTGCACCAACACATGAAGCATTTGCATGTGTAATTTAAGGACAGCTACTTTAGAATACCTAAAAATATCTGAATGTATGATTTCCAGTCAATGGAGCAACTTCTAAAACCATTTAAATTTTGACTAATGTCATTATTTGTAAGGCTATAAAATTATTTTATTTGGTCACAAGAACAAATAAGGCACTTGAAATTAAACTTGTTAAAAATAGTTTAAAAAATAACCACTACAATTCTCTCAGTGTTGGAAATGGAAAAACAACGTGCATATTTGAAACAGTAAAATCAAATGCTAGAAAAGTTTATGGAGCATGCAGACTTTCTCCTGAGGTTACCACCACAATGAAACCCAACAGTGACTAGCAATCCACAATCACACCTTCCTGGACCAAATCGACACATCCTTCCAGGAGCTATGAAAAAATCCAATTATATCACGGGCAAATTTCAGTGCGATTTTACATCATAGATTCATAGATACATTAGGTTGGAAAGGACCTACAAGATCATCTAGTCCAACCATCCTCATATCACCNTCGAACATCAACCAACACCAGTAGGTGGAAATTTGGTATTCCCTCAGGTTTTCAAGCAGTATTTTCCATCTAGAAATAGTGAATGTTGATGAGAAAACAGACTCTTAACTTCTGTCCATTAACTCAAGACTTTGGGAAGCTTTGGCAATTACCTATAGGAAAACAGCACTATATTTCTGTAAGGAAAAATGGGTTCCTTATTCCATTTGAACTTGAAGATAATACACAGAAACAAAGTACAGTCAGGTACATGTCCTGTTTTTTTCCAAACACCTTAACACATAAACAATAAATGATATTAGTATACAACATCTCTCTGTTCCTCAGAGGAACTGAATATAAATGGAAGCTGAACAGTTTTGCAAAACTTAAACCAATAACGAAAACCATACACTTCAGAAAAGTTTTGTTTGTTTGTTTTTAATATACATACATATCTAGACTGTAAGTATTTTTGTCTTTACAGAAAGTACAAATTCAGTTCCCATCAATATGGAGTTACTCTGAACTATCTTACCTCTCCATCTTCAGTAAAGACTACTCTTGTGTTCACTTTAAATTTCTTCTTCAATATTTTTTTGGCTTCTTGGGTTTTAGTTATTTTTTTCTTCGTCTTTGAGTTTGATGCATTCTGTGTAAAAGAATAAACAAGACGTGTTAGGAGTATTCTTTCAGTAGGTAGGAGGGTATCACAAAATATATGCTTTGAACTTTCTTAAAAGCAATTAGGCATATTAACATGTAATAGCTAAAAGGCACGAATGCAAGAATGATGCCTAATGAACAGCAGCTAACAGCCTTTTTCAGAAGCCTGTTTTTCTATAAATACCTTGTTTTATGAGGAACTCATTTATTCTGTTAAAGATTTAGCATGCTTTAAAGCCTACTCACAGCAGGACTCCAGACTTGTCCATATCTCATGAACCTTTCTGTGACAATGACATACAATTCACCAGTTTCTGTTGTCAGCTCACAAGCCTAATCATACCAAAAATGCTGTATAACTGACTGGACCCATTAGTCACAACTGATAGATCACTTTCATCTTACCTGTCACCAACTGACCAAAGTAAGTCACACCAACTTGAATGACCTCTGCGTCAATGAAAGGCAGAAGAGGCCACACAAAAACTTTCCTGTCCATAATTCCTAATCTGCACTGTAGTGAGACTGGAAGCTGTAAAAGTGCTGAGATTTTGAAAGTAGTTTTCAACAATATAACTACTTTAACTTATTTTCCACGGCATTTTACAAAAGTAATGTCAGATCCATAGATAGCTCTTAAGAGTTTCCAACCATCATGCTGCTCCATCCCTGTGATGGTAGCAGCAGAACACCACAGAGCCAAAGAACACAGAGATTGCTGGCCTACAACTCCTTAACACCGAGAAGTCTCAGGACCAAAAGCTGTACCTGTTCAGGCATCTATATGGACACAACACACAGCAGTCATTTGAAGCAACAGCTGCTTTTGCAGCAAGTATTTTATATCTCCAGTAGAATATGTGCAGAATGCTCAGGGGAAGGCACACAACCCATCTTCATCCTGCAAAGACTGCAGCACTCCACCTTGCAGGAAAAAGTGACTTCCTGAAAACCAGCCTAAATTTCTGATCAGTAATAGAAAGTAGCTAAGGCAACCAGAGAGAAAACAAAACTTCTTTGATTTTTTATTTTATTTTCATTTTAATAAGATTTCTATTCTATATCAAAAGGAAGCAAAAAAAAATAACTCAAAGTAACAGTCATTACAGCCATTCCACTAATGGACTTAAGTATGAACTACAGAAGAGAAAAATCAGTCTTCTTAACATGAAAAATGGCTTGTGACAGCTACTGAGCTATGCTATCAAGTAATGACCATATCTGTTATAGAAAATTGTAACTTCAGCAAGACCTGCATCTTCAGTATTTCACAAGACTTTTGTTGCTCTGTGTAGGTACAAAATGAGTGGTACTAATGAGTGACACACATCTTTAACAGCCCACAAAGCCATGCTATTCCTTCACTCCTCTTGCTCATCCTACAAACACAAACTGTTTGAGAGTCTGCAAAAGCATAAAACCCTTGTCTCTGCACATCAGCTCATTAGTAGAACAACAGGAATAGTCCAGGGCAAGAATTTAAAGAGGGATGTACTTTATAGCTGGTACAATAACACTTCTTACTATCAAAATTTTCTTCCAACATTAGCTTTTGCTTCTGTTTCATTTTTTTTAATCTTACTGCATTGCCAGTATTACTGGTACCAACATAGTACACCAACAAAAAAAGATTTTCTAGCTAAAGAGCACAAATACTGTTATCTAGGATGCACACAATGTTAGTTTTTCCAGTTCAAGAGTCTCTAACTCTTGCCCACCTTTTTGTGATTTTGATTTGATGCTGTAAAGTAGCATGAAAACAAATGGGACAGGTCAAAATTTCCAAAGAGGAAGAAGGAGAGAAGAAATGGAAAATTAAGTTCCCAAACCTCACACATAAAATGCACAGATTAAGATGGGTGGCTGAATTTGGAACATATAAGACTGAAAGGTAACAGATTATCATTAAAAAATATTCAAAGAGTGTTAGAAAGAAACTCTGCATGCCTCATAGACAATAAAGATAATAAAAGTGTATTAGGACACCTTCTTTATTTTACTGAACTCAACACACTTCAAAAAAGATCAGTATCAAGGCTTCCTTGTGCTCCTTCTCCTGATGGTCACAGTTTAACACCAACAGTGCAGAGATCCAGTCAGCTTAGATACCAAAACATTTAATCAGAGAATGAGGCAGAACTTTATGAACGACATGATTTGCTGTTCAGCAGACACATCACAGCCTGCAGTGGAGGTATGATGTATTAGTGAGGTGGCTGCTCTCACAGCCTCCCAGTCTCACACAGTCTGAGTTGCCTACATGGTTGAGAAGAGCTGGGTAGGTTGGTTGCAAGGAGCTACCACAAGGTGTCATGACAGTTGCTTCAGTCCTCCCCTGAGGATATCTCTCACATTGCTCTGGAGTCCCTACAGCCCTAAAGTCTCTTCTGCAATCTAAGTCCCCAGTGCCCAGAATCATCTTCTAGAACATCCAATCCTCACCTCTCCCCATCTCGCTTGTGCCATGGCCACCCCTATACCTTGAGTGTGTTTGAGCCAGGGGTTTCTCCAGGCAGCAGCAGTTCTGATGCACAAGGTATCCACTGTCTCAGCTCACGACCTCCTCGCATTCCCCCCACTCCCTCACCCCTGTTACCTATACCCACTGCACTGCCCTCACCCAAAATTCTAATGCCAGCGCTGGTTTCTGGCGTGACCCTGCATTTGAACAGCTATGTAAAAGCATCCATTCCCCATCACGAAGGGCTCTGATTTATTCAGTCATTGTAAGAAGCACGTAGGCAACTGGAAGACCTCCAATTTTCATAATTTTCAGTGCCAACTGGTTTCCTGCATTGTTCAAGGTTTTCTCTTTGTTCAGCTCCCATTTTCATCTTTTATACTAGAAGAAACCTGACGATTTACAAGCAGCAGGTTGGCATTTAACCCTCATTCTCCGTGGCTTCATCTGTTTTCTTCACAATGAGTCCACTTCACCAGCAGCTGGCAGCTGCCAAAAGACCTCCTCTGTCTGTTTAACCTCAAGTGTTGCAGAGAACGTGGTTCCAGCAGGGGCAATGACTCCTCTCTAACTACTCAGTAAATAGAAAGCTGAGGTGACAGGCTGCTCCAGCAGAAGTGCTATCACACCAGCAGACACGGTTTTATAGAAGGATTCTGCTGACATCTAGACTTTGCTCCTAACAGCAGAGCAGGGAACGGAGTTGCGCATTTTAAGATGAGCTGAGACCACAAAGCAGATCCACACACTGACCTGCTCACTCAGAAAACACTGTGCATCAAAACCTGCTCAACCAGTATCTGCCTCAGTAAATCTACTTCTAAAGATGAATTATATCGTCCTATCAAGCCAAATGGAAACACAGTAAGCATATATAATCGGGGCAGAGATTTTTACATTACTGTTAGATATTAAACAAATGATGCAGTTGAACACAAGTTGGTAACCAGCTGAAAGAGCAGCTGGTATATGCTTCCTTTGAAACCAGAAGCAGCTACCACCTGCTACCAACATGGATAGGGCCCTCCAGTCTCAGGTCTTCTTCCATAAATGTAGAAAAAAATTGTGATAAGAACAACATTAAACAAATAAAACAAGGTAAAACACAATGTAACATTAGAAGTCAGTCACATGAGTTGACCAAAATCTCATAAAATGTAGGCTCAGCTCCAGCATTTGAGAGTTTCTATTATTTTTAGTCCAAAGCCTACATTTTGCCTTCCTTCTGCACGTGCACATGTCAGATGGTTTGCTGGATTAGTTAACGACTGGGAACAAAAACTAGCTCTTAGAAGAAAGAAAAATCAAACATTTTGACATTTTGATGTATAATCAGGAACAATACAACCAATATGCAGTAAGTTCTTCTTTTAAGTACTTTTTTTTTTTTTTTTTAAAAAGGAACAGACTTTTTTCTTCTAGTTTAATGGATCTGATATTCTTAGCTGACTCTCTATGAAAAAATGTTTTCTCCATGAAGATACTTACAAGTTCAAGGTGTAAGACTTTACTACATTTCAATTACAACTTTTTGCTGAAATGATAGTGCATCAGAAACAGGAATGACAGTGAATCTTTCCATTCTGACTTGGAATGGTTTTCCTTATTAATGCAACTGATAAAGTCCATAGTTAAGACTCAGAGCATGCAATACTCCGTAAGTCAGGGTAAAAGCACTTTCAGTCTCTTAACTGAGACAAAGTTGCCAAGGCCTTTGGGCTTAGGGTGTTACAAATCATCAAGTGTAACACTTTATTTCTTTCTAATTTTATCTTTTCTACTTTATTTCAACTCCTCCAGGCTCTGAAAGCAAGTGCAGTGTATTTGCTGTAGAGGCTGGTTAAGACAGAACTACATCATTGTGGAAGAGTAAAAGAGCAGCAGAAAAGAATCAGTTCCTCAGTTATGTTCGGTATAAAATGCATTACTGCTTTCCTAGTTTTCTTTTGTGGGTTCCCCCTCCCCCAGACACACACACACTTATAACTTGAAATCACTAGGAAGAAAAGTCGCGTACCTGGATATCTGTTAAGTCTCTCCCAACATTATTACATTACTGTTACCCAGAATTCAACAGCAACAGTCTCTGAGAAACACAATCGATTTGGTACTGCATTTCACACATTCTTCATGAAATTGCTCAGAACAGGAGCAAGGATTATTGTATCTGTACTACCACAGAGCATTTCAATCCTCATGTTGGGTTGCAGAGTTCGGACTCAAAGGCATCCTTCATGGAATAAGACAGTCTTGCCAAATAAAAGTTAACAAGTCTCAGTCAAAAAAAACAGCTGTCTCCATTATTGCATGGTGGAGAACACACACCTAGTGCTTTCAGCTGAAGGGTATTACAGACTTTTCAGATTCAGTATAGAATCATAGAATTGCTCAGGTTGGAAAGCTATCCTAACAACCCACCACTAAATCATGTCTCCGACCACCACATCTAGATGGATTTTAAACACATTCAGGGATGCTAACTCAGCCACCTCCCTGGGGAGCCTATGCTTAACAACCCTTTCTGTGAAGATTTTCCTTATATCCAACCTAAACCATTCATAGTGAAATTTGAGGGCATTTCTCCTAGTACTGTCAACTGTCACCAGCGAGAAGAGACCAACCCCGCTTTCAATGCAGTCACCTTTCAGGTATTTGAAGAGAGCAATAAGGTCTCCCCCCAACCTCCTCTTCCCCAGACTAAGCAGCCCCAGCTCCTTCAGTCACTCCTCACAGGACATATTCTCCAAGCCCTTCACAAGCCTCACTGCCCTTCTTTGGACCTGCTCCATTTTACCTCAGTGTCCTTTCTGTACGGAGGTGCCCAAAACTGAACACAGTAATTGAGGTGGAGTCTCACCAGTGCCAAGTACAGAAGGAGGATGACTTCCCTCATCCTGCTCACCACACTATTCCTGACACAGTCCAGGATGCTGTTGGCCTTCTTGGCCACCTGGGCACACTGCTGGCTCATATTCAGCCGACTGTCCATCAGCACACCAAGGCCCCTTTCCATCAGGCAGCTCTTCAGTCACTCCTCCCCAAGCCTGTATGGCTGCCTGGGGTTGTTGTGACCAAAACACAGAATTTGGCACTTGGCCCTGCTGAAACTCATCCAGTTTGTCTTGGTCCGCTGATCCAGTATATCCAGGTCCCTTTGTGGTGCCTTACTACCCCCTCTGACAGATCAGCACTCCCTCCAGATTTGGTGTGATCTACAAACTTACTGATGGTGCCTTCAAGCCCCTCATCAAGATCACCGATGAAGATGTTTAATAGCAACATCCCCAGTACAGAGCCCTGGGGAACACCACTCCTGACTGGTCACCAGTTGGATTTAACTCCATTGACCACAACTCTTTGGGCCTGGCCATCCAACCAGTGTTTCACCCTGCACAGGATATGCCCATCTAAACCATGGGCAGCAGCTTCTCCATGAGGACATTGTGGAGGCCAGTGTGAAAGGCTTTACTGAAGACCAGGAAGACCACATCAACAGCCTTACCTTAATCCAGTAAGCAGGTCATCTTGCCATAAAATGAAATCAGGTTTGTCAAACAGAATCTACCATTCATGAACCTATACTGACTGGGCCTGATCCCATGGTTGACATCCAGCCAGAACCATTACCTTCCAAATCTATAAATTTACTAAGCTCAAAGTGGAAGATTTTGATTACCTACAGTGGAGATAAAGCTAGAGGAGAGGCAAAGTTTCACTCCTACAGACAGATGCTGAACCACCAAAGCAGCGGCCTGACACAAACTTCATCCTTCTACACACAGTTATGAAAGGAGGACAATATCAAGAGAGCCAAAACAACCAGACTTTTAATCCCAGTCCACATTATCTGAAGATTTTTTTATTATTATTATTATTTTTTTTTTTTTAAGTTTCCACTTAAAAATACAATTTGACCCAACCAGCCATCCATCTTCCCACTGAGTGCAAAGGATCAGAGAAACAGAGAGTTGGGGGCTGAGGATGCAGCATGACTACAAGGGAAAGAATAGATGCTGCTTTCCCTCAGTGTCTTTGTAGTAGGAGTCATTGCCTCAGTTGGAGGCACATTTCTTCACAACAGCTATTCCAGCCCTCCCCATGCTAACTGCTGGCGAGCTGCACGCCTGTCCTGCACAGCCTATGGTGCTTCCCACAAACTGCCCCTCCATTCCAGGGCATGCCCGTGCAGATGCCCCTATGAAAAGGAGCTAGTTTTAATCATCAAAACAGGAAGCCAAACTGTACAGACAAGCTTGCAATGCATCCAGCCCCAGAACCAAGCAGAGTCCTTACCACAACAGTTCTGAATACAAGGATGTGACTAGACTGCTACCCAAAAGACAGAAGATTGTATCTGAATTTGAGTTTCATTAGTTTCTATGCGACTGGATTTAAGGCTTAGGTTACACTATATATTTTAACAACATGCTTTTATTTCCAATAAAACAAATTAAATTGCACCATGGAAGCTGCAGAGCTAAACTAAGATTAAAATCTCAGTATCTAACATACTGAATGTAAAAGTAAGGAACAAAAGACTTGCCAACTTGCTAAAACTGCAATTTCCCACAAAACATTTCCATGATGAGCTTGGGTTTTATATTTAGACAGATACTTAGTATTCCATTTCAAGTGTATTTCAAGGGGAAAAAAAGAAAAGAAAGGCATTTATGATATGATTTTTACTCATATATAGACAACAACAGAGGAAAGGAGAAAAAGGAACCACTGCATGTATCTACACATAGTATTCCTCTCTAACCACAGACACAAACCAAGTGTAACAGAAAGGTCTTTTACACAGTTCTTCGGTGATAAATCTTACTTTTCTTTCTAACTGACAGCACAAGGAGTATTTCTGCAGACTATTTTTTAAAACAATCGGAGTTTAAAATTGTTTTCTGCTGAAACCTTATGTTTTTTATATAGATGAATGCATATTCCACGTGCACCCATTCGTTTCAGCCACTGATATCAAAACTTAAAATTGGAAGTTTTAATAAAAGCTAAACACAGCTCCCACTTCTTAGAACAATCCTTCAATTTGATTACTATGGATTATGAAATTTTGCACATAATTCTAGTTATATGCCTACAGTTTTTGACACAGATCTGCAGTCACTGCACCTCATTTTACAAAATCTAACTACTTTATACACAAAATGAGGCAAAAATAAAAGCACCAAGTTAGTCACTACATGAGTGAATATGGACAAAATCACTAAGATATTTGTTAAGTTGTAATAGTCAGATCACACACTGGAAGATATCTTTATTTAATGCACTGGCTCACAGAACTACTGTTGCATTAGTCTGAAAATCTCCAGTATCTAGAAGCAAAGCATAAGCACCAATGTCTTCCCTTTCTGAAGTGTTAATACAATAAAATGACTTAACACTATACTTATACACTTAACACTATAAAATGACTTCAAAGGAAAAATAGAACACTGAACTACATATTTCTTGGTAAAATAAAAGAAGTTAATAACAGAGAATTCCTGACCAAATGAACAACAAAAAGCCTGTAGCTCAAAATCAAACACATTAACACACATTGTAATAAATAGATATAACATTAACACAGATAGAAATATACACTTAAAAGAAACTTATAGGCGCTAAGATTTTCTAATAGCTAATAACTGAAAGACTATCTCAGGCTGATAATAAGAAAGACGTATACAATAATAATTAACAATACTGTTAATTCCAATGCCAAATCAAGACATAAAATGTTTTCATTCTACCCTTCCTTAAGCCATTATAAAGTGCTGCATCACTAGAACATGACTTTCCTTTGATAAAATCTATCAAGCACAGTAGCCATCAAATTCTCCTCCACTCCTACAGACAAGAAAAATGTTGAGTAGTCGAATCACTTGCAGTTACCCTAGGTTAGAGACTGCAGGTCAGTAAGTGAAGTTTCTCACACATCAATTAACATCCAAATAACGTGATTTAAATGACTGCTACCAATAGTCCCTATTCCAGACCTTCTTTTTTAGGTAAGCACAAAGAGGGCAACACAAATACACTATTTCCAACAAAAAAATAGCAAATCAGAAATAAGAGTATAAACACGTCTTCTATATCAAACTAAATTAAAAACTACTTCTTCCAGCTTTGTCAACTTCTGTTACTTTCCAAAAACATCCCCAAATGTACAAAACAACATGCAGTTGAGGAGCTAGGAAAACCTTGACTTGCTCTGCACTTGTTCCAATTCAGATCTCCAGCAATTACAAAGCTGACATCATTCCTCACTTTAGAGCAACTGGAAAATCCTACCTGCTCATCATCCCCCTTAATAATCTGACATGGAGCAACCCCCCATTCAAAATGGAGGTAAAAGGAGACAAGTAGAAACAGGAGAGGAGTTCTGCCTTGTTTTAGGACTAACAGAAAAATTAAGTCCTCCTGGTGTACTGAAAATGTTCTACTTCCTTCCATTTGTAGTTTTTCAGTCCCCAAAAGAACCAGAATAGCTCCTTCCCTTGTAGGCTACAACTACTAACTTAGAGCAAGAGTCAAACTCAAATATTCAGAGAGATGTGAACATCGAAGGCTACTGCAAGAACCCAGTGCTGAGATAACATTTAATTAACTAAACAGAGAAAATTTGACTTTTTAGTTAGAGGATAAAGATCCAGTTTTTTATGCTACTGTACTGTGTAGTAGTAAGAAAAATATCTTCTAAAAATGGCATTTGTACTAAGACAGTTAAGGTTTAAATATATGCTGTAACATCATTAAAATGATGGTTTAAAAATACACAGGAATCTTAGGTCAAAAGGTGAGACGGAGATTAAGATTTCATGCTGTTTTTCTTTAAGGTTGAATACATCTTACCACCTGTGACTAGCAGAAGGAACCCCTTCTCCCTCCATAGCCATTATCTGTGGCAGCAGGAACACAGCAGCAGCTTCTTAACACCACAAAATTACCCTGATGTGTGATCACAAAGTGACAAAAACTTAAACTTTGCAAACATAAATGCATTTACCTCAGCTCTTCTCTGCCTCCTTTTGTAGTAGCTAAGAACAAGTTATGCCAATTTAATTATCAGACCGTAATATTACTAATGGCCTATGTCTGTAAATAGTGACATCTTCGTACATTTTGAAAAATAATCAACACTGATTTTTGTTTATTTCATCAGTGCAATTTTTTCAGCAATAGATTGGCGCAATAATCATAATTCTTCTTAAAGCTGTATTTCACCTTTGGATTGAAACAGATGGCACACGTTCCCTTCTCATTAGGGTCCTCTAACGTCATTTCTTTGAATATCCAAGAACACAGGAAGGAAGCATGCTCAGCTGGCCTACACATGAGCTGAGCACTACTGAAGCCACTTAAGAGAAAGAAGAGGCAACTCTTTGAGACAAGGCTTACTTGAGTTTGGTTCCAAAGAAGGGAGTGCACACAACCTATTTTCAAACTGTATCAGGGCCCCCTCCACTGTCCCAAGCACCAAACACACCAATGGGCCACACACCTGGCAGAGACTGTAGAAGGGCAAACATTCCTCCATACCACAGAAGAGGAAAGGAAAAAAGAGGGACTAACTGAGCACCATGGTCACGGTTGGCAGGAGTCGTAACAGTACTGCATCTAGTTTATTCTCATCACTTTCTGATCGAAGATTCTCTGAAGAGACTGAATTTATTCACAACTAAAGGCTGAGTCATCACAATAACAAACATAGAAGAATATTTAACAACTATTGTTTTACTTTTAAAAAGCCTGATTATTTTGACTTACAAACAAACAAGGCACAAGAACTTCAGTAAATCATATGGCCACAGTCAGCTGGTCCCAGACACAGGTACCATGAGCTTGTACCTTCAATAGTTTTTGAACAATACCGTTCATTCACGAGTGCCTTGCATGTGAAGGGATGCTGCTAGAAGAAAGTATGCAAGGAGATGTGGTATTTTGTTTAAATATTTCTATTTGCTCAGTTCTTCTCACTCCTATTATTCCACTGTGGTTTGCCACCAAAAGTTTACAGTTTTTCTACTTAAGAAAATGAAACACTGATCTAAAAGCACCTTCTGTTGCCAGGATACACTGACTGAAGTTTAGTTGACCGATATGCTGAGGTACACTAAGATTTTTAACACTGTTCTGAAGAAGCAGAAAAGGTGAAAATATTTTCTTTCCTGCTTGAACCTGGAAAAATATGCAGGTTCCAATAAACATGTTCAATTTACTGATGTCTACTCATTTTCCTTAAAAAAAAAAAAAAAAAATAGCAAAGGGAAAGAATATTTCATTCAGGCTATTCCCAACTACTACAGGCCTCAATATGACTTCAACAGAACATGACATAAATTTTGGAGAAATGATGAATTATAAAGTTGGAATAAAAATTGGAATAAGGAATACGCTGTAACACAGGAATCCCAAAGACTGACTGCCAACAGTAACAACAAAAATTGTACCTTGACTCCTTCAATAAAGGGGATAAAACAGCATTAATTTCAGAGCAACATTTGCCGTAGCACTACAGCAAGGAGGGGGGAAAAAAAGAATAAGGTGAAGGATTAGTTACACACAGGGACTACAATGAGCTGTGCTGAAAGGCAAATTACCATGAGCAGCGACTCTCGTTGCTCACTCCTGCAGTCCCCAACGCTACCCCGAGTGCACTGAGAAGACAAAAAAGCCCACAGTTTGAGAAAAAAAGCAACAGGCTGCTCAATAAACCTGAAATCCACCAGACACGCTAAAATGCAACAAAAGAATATTCAGTATTTAAAACTGAAAGGGAGAGCTCAAATCAAATCAGGACAGCAGAAGAAAGGCAACCAGGTACTCTCAGTCACAGGCTGACTGTGAGCCCCCACTGTTCCAGCAGTCAGAAAGAAGAAATATGCACACCCAAGGACCTATCAGGCAAATTACTTCCAGCAAACGCTGACAGCTATCAATGGTACTACAGGAGGCAGCACCACAAGCTCACAGGGTAGCCTGTGCACACCTCTAGTTTCTCAGACTGAACAAAGATGAAGAGTACACCTGGAGAAAAAAATATTATTTCAAGTATTCTTTTAAGAATTTCAATTTTCATTACAACTGTTGTTTGGAAAGAGGAACAAGAATTTGTCCATCACAAACTAATTATCTTAAAATGTATGGAAGGTAATTAATTGTGTTCTAACATTCAAAAGAGTCTCTTCTGAGCTAGTATTCAAGGCTCTGCCACTGTCACTGTTTGGGAAACCTCTTATGTTCTGGCTAATATATGTGAGCAGTAAAATATATTTTGAAGATACTTGAAACAGTTTGTTGAGTTCCTTCCTAGAGGAACACTGCACTTATATATTCAGGACTGAACATAATCTACTTGTTGCAGTTATTTCCATTATCACTAATTTAAACTCTTCTTTGTATAACATTACACGCTCTTCTCATTTTCTTTCAAATTAATTGAACTGCTTTCAGATGCATGGATTTTACATTTAGAGAGAAGAATAAATCTTACAGGAATAACCACGTGAGCAAATGTGTTCCTCACTTGCTATTCACCAAAAGATCTAGCTCAGACCTCTCTCATGCTGACTGTAAACTATTTAAGAACAAAGTTTTACAAACCAGACGATGCAAATGTATCACCAACCTAGCAAAGAAGCAGCAAAGGGAAGATAACCTACCAATGGCACAGACCAGTCACCCCCACCTCTCCCTCCAGCATCACCCCAACGCCAACGCTGCAGTCAGCTCACATGAAGTAGTAAGGTAGGACACAGGAGTGGCATTAGCAACGTAAATGTAGTCCCAGACCATTTGCTGTTCAAAGACACTCACAGATTTTCCACTGGAAGCACAGTGAATTGTTGAGAAGCCTGCTGCAGGTTAGACCTGGTACGAAGATCAGTAGCTGGACTGAAACAGTTTAAGCCACAGAGACTAAATAACACATTCCCATTCCTGAAACATTTTTCTGTGTACCGCCTCAAAAGCTGTGAGTTCTCCATTTCAAGCTTACTTCTCATCTTTGTAATACAAAAAACGTACTGGTCTTCTGAGAAATATCTCTAAGTCAAAAAATCCTCTCTTGACAGATGTCTCTTAGTTGGACTTTATTGCACTTCTCTACCGCCAGCGAGTTATCCATTTGAGTCTTTGCTAAGCTCCTGGGCACACGAACAAATTCCTACGCTGCCCAAAGTGATAAAGTAAGCTTGAGACATAGAAACACCAAGGAAAAAAAAAAAAAGNTAATTCTGCATAAAGGCTCACATGGCAAAGCATTCAGAAGGATTTAGATCTTTACCTAGAAATTTTACTAGAAATTTTGGTCCAAACCGAAACAGAAGAATAATTAACTCCAGATGGAAAACAATAGAGAAAAGAAAAGGGGGAACACTTCCATCACCAAGAAAGAATACACACTGACTACCCAAAGTAGAAGGTTCACAGAGTCACAAGCCAAAACTCTGCAACGGAAGCAGTAAAATATTAAAACAAAGAACTGAAACACCTAAGAAGTGTGAGTGAGGTAGACACTTAAAATACATTTGCTCTGACCTCAAAGCTAAATGAAAACTTTCCCCTCATTTTTAACAAGACCACTGTAGTACTAGCTGGGTAAAGGCAACTTGGCTTCCAGAAACCAGGACACAATAACCCTACTCGCACTTGGAAACAAAACAAAAATTCTTAAATTCAGGCATTAAAAGACCAGTTAACCTCCATCCTGGAATTCTGGAAGAATTAGCACATAAAACTTTTCATTTATTTATTTAATAAATCTTTCTTACTGACATAGAATCAGAAATGCTAATACTTCAAAAAAAAAAAATAGCAAAGGGAAAGAATATTTCATTCAGGCTATTCCCAACTACTACAGGCCTCAATATGACTTCAACAGAACATGACATAAATTTTGGAGAAATGATGAATTATAAAGTTGGAATAAAAATTGGAATAAGGAATACGCTGTAACACAGGAATCCCAAAGACTGACTGCCAACAGTAACAACAAAAATTGTACCTTGACTCCTTCAATAAAGGGGATAAAACAGCATTAATTTCAGAGCAACATTTGCCGTAGCACTACAGCAAGGAGGGGGGAAAAAAAGAATAAGGTGAAGGATTAGTTACACACAGGGACTACAATGAGCTGTGCTGAAAGGCAAATTACCATGAGCAGCGACTCTCGTTGCTCACTCCTGCAGTCCCCAACGCTACCCCGAGTGCACTGAGAAGACAAAAAAGCCCACAGTTTGAGAAAAAAAGCAACAGGCTGCTCAATAAACCTGAAATCCACCAGACACGCTAAAATGCAACAAAAGAATATTCAGTATTTAAAACTGAAAGGGAGAGCTCAAATCAAATCAGGACAGCAGAAGAAAGGCAACCAGGTACTCTCAGTCACAGGCTGACTGTGAGCCCCCACTGTTCCAGCAGTCAGAAAGAAGAAATATGCACACCCAAGGACCTATCAGGCAAATTACTTCCAGCAAACGCTGACAGCTATCAATGGTACTACAGGAGGCAGCACCACAAGCTCACAGGGTAGCCTGTGCACACCTCTAGTTTCTCAGACTGAACAAAGATGAAGAGTACACCTGGAGAAAAAAATATTATTTCAAGTATTCTTTTAAGAATTTCAATTTTCATTACAACTGTTGTTTGGAAAGAGGAACAAGAATTTGTCCATCACAAACTAATTATCTTAAAATGTATGGAAGGTAATTAATTGTGTTCTAACATTCAAAAGAGTCTCTTCTGAGCTAGTATTCAAGGCTCTGCCACTGTCACTGTTTGGGAAACCTATTTATTTATTTATTGTAGAAGATTAAGCAAAAACATTCTCTCAAAACTTTATGGCAGAAGAATTCTTCTTGTAATTTGCAATCCCTAAAAAGAAACAGTGATGAGTAGGAAGGCATCCGTGTTTTCCACATTGCTAGTTATCAAGTTCTATTAAAAGNCAAAGTGATAAAGTAAGCTTGAGACATAGAAACACCAAGGAAAAAAAAAAAAAGAGGAAAAAATAAGAAAAAGAAAACCAGTCTGGAGCAGATAGTCTAGTGCAGATGCACAACAACATGACATTTCCCACTCCTAAACCTCCTCCCTCCCAGCCTGGCTGAAGCAGATTTACCAACTGCAATTCAAGTCAACTGCTGCAGTGAAAAATCAGGACTTTTAAAAAATAACTGAAACAAATAAGGTGAAGAAAAGGAGAAAAAATAGGTTTATGCTTAATCACGTGTTATCACAACTTAGGAAGAAAGTTATTGCTGACAAATCTATTCCTATAAAGGCAGATTCTGTGGGCTAATGTGTTAGTCCTACTGTCATCTCACTAGAGTTCTCCATTAAAATCTCCAGATAGGCTATGTAAGAGACCAGCAAAATCCTTGTCTCTTACAAAAAAAAGTACTGTCTGAAGTAATTTTAGAGAATGCATGGATAAAGTATGGTAGACAATATTCATTCTGTTAAGAACAATCTGCCTGAAAATCAATTTTTCTAAGATGATAAAGAAGTGTTTCTCATTTCACTTGCAGACGTTTTCACATTATATGAAGAGCCATTCATTGATCACAGCCAGAAGAACCCCAGATACTGCTTACTCAGAAAGTGCACAACTCCAAAATGTAAAGGTAGACAGAGAGAGCCAACACCAAGGAACAGTTAAGAAAAGAATGAAATCAAACTGACTGCCGATGAGGAAATTTTAAGCATGTGCACACTGGCACACCTTATTGTAGAAGATTAAGCAAAAACATTCTCTCAAAACTTTATGGCAGAAGAATTCTTCTTGTAATTTGCAATCCCTAAAAAGAAACAGTGATGAGTAGGAAAGCATCCGTGTTTTCCACATTGCTAGTTATCAAGTTCTATTAAAAGCAGTAATCCAAGATGGAACTACTTGAGATAAAGAGTAATTTAAATTCCTCTCCTCCAAAGAAAGTATCTTCTCAAGTTATGTAACCATGATAACGTACTCAGATGTAGAAGTTGCGAACAGGCCTGTTTGTAAGAACAGCCAATTTGACCTTCTGCACATGCCTCTGAATTTAAAACCACAAAGTATATTACTTTGAGATAAAGTTGCAGTATTTCATATTTAAGATAATACATAACAGAAGGCGAACTCAAGGAAGCAATGTTTTTTTCTACTCTATGTACAGAAACTGAGGTTATCCCTCTGTATCACTGCATAAATACTGTTTTGATTTGTTTTAAAAGGGAACAGATGTTATGACTTACTCTGAGAGGGAAAAAAATCTGAAATGCTTTTATAAGCACTTTTTACAGTGCTTCCATGCTTGAACAGTACATCTTTTTACGACGCAGTAACTTTTTATCATGTGTTCAACAGATTTTATTCCCATAGCCATT
This sequence comes from Odontophorus gujanensis, assembly GCA_013399175.1. Lineage (NCBI taxonomy): Eukaryota > Metazoa > Chordata > Aves > Galliformes > Odontophoridae > Odontophorus > Odontophorus gujanensis. Next base: position 101,809 of record VXAB01009128.1, read on the forward strand.
TACAAAAATGTGGGTAAGATTCTTTTTAATTTATCATTTTCAACTTATCTGAGGAAAACCATAAAAAAGCATATCCAAATACAGGCTAATGTAGACAAGAAGAGTTTGAGAGATCATTACAGATAAAGAGTAATCTTTCACTTCAGTCTAGTGTCAATGGTCTTTTACGCTTTGTCTAACACAAAACTTTTCTTATAGCACGGAAATTTGACTGATTTGTTTTTAAATTGAAAAAGCAGTTCAGCGCATTCAGTAGTCAATAATCAGGACAGGACAAGAAGCATGATAAAAAGTTCATACTACACTGCACAAGCAACTTTCTTCCAAGGACATAACCATAATACATTTTCTATCTGTTTAGCAGTTCCCAGAAGATAACTGCCATAATTTATTATCTTATTTATCTACTTTGCTGTTTAGAACATCAGAAGGTTTCAGTATTTAGTACAGCTATGGGAAAAATAATGAGGAAGCTACGGGCCATTAGTGCAAAGAGATCAATATTTCAGCTAGGATAAGACTTGAGTGCTCAGTAATCAAAACTATGAAATACACAGAGCCAGTCTACAAGTATCTCCTCTTAGTATGTTTTATACCTACCTTTAATATATGCTTATGTAAAATAGATGATTAACTTTAGAATCCATCTGCTCACTTATTTACACCACTGTAGTAGAATTTATCTTCAATAAGTCCCACCCTCGTTGCATAAAATAAAATGGATGTGAAGAAAAAAAACCATACTTGTAATTGAAAAAAAAAAATAAACAATACTGTGAAAACCAGGCAAGGAACCGCTCTTCTTTTTTGAGAAGAAAAAAAATGGTCAAAGTGGCAGCAGATATTTGCCCTAAAAAAAATCATGACTTTGAATACACAAATGGAAAATAAAGCCACTCCTCTCACAACAGGAATACCTCTCATGAACACTCAGTCAATTTTCACTAGTTCATTGTCTCATGGATTGCTCATCTGCAGTAACTGTGGCTCAGACAGACTCAGATTTTTCATTTTGGATATTTGAGACTAGTAAATCTTCCACGTGCATAACAGTAATGCTTGGACTTTCAAAAGGAGTCACTGTAGGTTTGTTTCCTAGTATAAGATTTTCAAGATTGTAGTACCTCGAATTGAGGACCATTGCCATGCTCTTGATTGAGCACGGATTGTCTGAGAAATGAATTTAATTTTAAAGGGAATCAGACATAAGACTCCTCTCACAACTTCTGAAAATCCTGTCTGGAACATCACTACATTTCTAGAAATATAAGAAACAAAGGGAAACCAGAGAGAGCAATAAAATGGTTCTAAGAAATGTTTTTGTTTCAAAGGTGCACTGAAAAAAATCAGTTTTAGAGTACACAAAATCTTCATCATTACCATGTTCTAACTTCAGGGCATACTGCACATTTTTCCATCAGTAATTCTTACTGACATAACTCAGGACTTAAATACAGAGTGGTGAGCAATTTACTGAGCAGTAGGTATCTAAACAATAGTTTGGAGTACTGCTGGCTATGTTACTATAATCAAAAACATTAATGTGGAAATTCAGATCAGATCGTATAAAAAACCTGCAATCATTATGCCACTTCCACATTTAAAAGGACAATGATTCAGCAAGCTTTTTTTGGCTAAAGATTTACTCTGGCAGAGTTTTAACAACTATGCAGCAAACTGTTTTGTTTGTGGGTTAGTCACCTCACCCTAACACTCACAGCAGTCAGTTGCTGTTTGAGACGTTATTTTTCTGCTGTATAGGAGTCATTTTAACTTGGAATGTTTAACTTGGAATGTATGGGCACAATCTGTAATGCAGTGATCCATTTACACTTACTCCTGAATACTCTACTGAGCAAGTAGCAGGCATTCAATACAGCACAGGATTTAACACCTCTACCTGAAGCAACAAAGAAGATGGACTCTCAAACATGGTGGGTACAAAGTGAATTGGAAGGGTAGAGAAACACACAAGGCAAAGAAAAACTAATCTCTATTGTCTGCCTCTGCAGACCAAGAGGAATGATTCTGAGCTGAAGGTACACAGGCTTTGAATCAACCCCTGGAGAAGTACTCCCTCACACTCCACATTCAGGAGCAATCTTAGAGGTCTGGCCTACTTGAGGGAAATGTGAGCTTGTGAGTATCCTTACTGTCCTCACTACCCAACCATCCAATGTGTGTTTGGGTGATTTTCACAGGAAATGCTCTGGCTCTTCACTGAATACTCACTTTCCTAGAAGCCTTTATCCATCCCAACAAGCCTTTAACTGTGCTCTGCTCCAGTAGCCCCCAACAGTGTGGTGTGCCCCTGGACTGCAGTGCTCACGTAGTTCAAATGGCAAAAGCTATCAGCACCAGTTTTTTCCACACAATTATTTTGATCCCTTGTTATTTTTCCTCTTTCCAGAACCACTTTTCAGGCTACCACTACTTAACTCTGAGCTTGCCCTTATCAGAGGGCACAACTTCATTATACTCGATTCTTGTTGAGAAATTCTGTTTCAGGTTAAAGTTCCCCACATGAAAGATTCATATGACTGTCTGACATACAAAAGCCTAGAAGACAAAAGTTAGATTAAGTTGCCAGAAACAAATACTGGTACATATTTATTGCCACCCTCTGGGATTTCTGACACGTTACATAATTTTCAGCTGTTTCCAGCGTGCCAGCTACACCTTAAAGACAAATACACCGAGGACTCATTGCATACCTCCATGTTCACAAACAAGCAACAAAGAGTGTACTACACTTCCCTGATATTAAAAAAAAAAAAGCATCAGTCAACATTGTTGTAAAGACCACAAGGTCATTTCCCATGGGTAAGCAGCAGTCCCTAGAGTTCTGAGGCACTGCTGCAGTCAGAGTGGCCATGTCACCAAACCTCCATGGGGCTCCTGTCACAGTCCTCAACAACCAGCCATGACCACAGATAAGCTTTGCTGGGCACAGTGGAGCACCCTGCAACAGCAAAGTTACTTTTCCCATAAGCAAGAAACTTGCAGCAGTTACAGCTTCATCTGTAGCAATGGCTGCGGATGACACACAATTGCTAATCAGATCTCTTCCTACCTCTGCAAGCAATGCAAGGCCTGCCCTACTATCACCTGATGATCCAGGACAGGTCCCTCAGTCCTAAGCCCAGTATCAAACTGGTCAGTAGCTTCCTGCACCAGATGTAAAGTGTTTTTTAAGGGAAGAGGGACATTTAACTGTTTCAACTACTAAAATGGAAGCAAAGCACTGTGGGTCCTTTTAAAAATTCATCTGAAGTCTCTAATCTACGAGAACTTGAGAATGCCACACATAAGACACAAGTACCCTCCCCTCCATGTCCCTAGCACTTTTGCACTGCATGGATAACGACTACTGTTAGCTAAGTCTGTCAGCACAAATCTTAAAAATATAAGTCAAATCTGGTCAAGATAGCAATACAGCACTGAAAAATACTCTGCTTCAAGACAGGAACAAGTATTACTTGGATTATTACTACAGATAACATTCAGCAACACCCTCCCACCAAATGTAGGCCCAGGCAGCACACCTCCAGCACATGCATGCATGCTGGACACAGCTGAGGTTTCAGGAAGAACTCTGCTGCCCTAACAGGCTTTACCTACCAGCTCTGCCTGGGCATATAGTTATATACACGCCTGAAGAGCTACAGAAAGAGAAAACAGAGCACTACAAAAAAAATTTATTTCTGCAGCTGGGTAGATGATATGCCTCAACTACAGCTTACTGCAATAGTTGTAATTGTCTCCATTATCTTGTATTTCCCTGTCTGTCTTATCTCCACTAGCTTTCTTGCCTTAAACTGAAACTGCCACAGCATACATACAGTATGTTAAATGCCTAATGCAATGAAGTCCCAGATTCTGCTTAAAGATTTTCTGATCTACAATAAATAAATTGTAAACTGTATTTATTTGGAAATGTATGTGGATTACTTAAAATGCATATTATTAACATCCATAGATCATGTGTTATATTTTTAGTTAATTACTTAGTAAAGAAAACATACTTGTAATGCTCCCCTGCTCTTCAGTGCAAGACTTTTGTGTTAGCATTTCCTCTTCTACAACACAGTCTCCAAAAATCAAGAAAATTACACATTTTTATTACCCTGTCTCTTAGTTTTCTTTATCCAGCTTGCCTCTTTCAGTAAACCTCAAAGATTACTGATGGTCTACAGGCCAAAACTGAGGAACCACCAACTTAGATGTATTCCGGAGCTGAAATGCCTCACTAAAATTTTACTGAACACAGTCCAAGATACCCATGGGCAAAGGATTCCCACTGTTTTTACAAGATATAAAAATTTCCATTCCTATAGTAATGAAAGGCACAGTGAAATAGAATGCATTTATTTTTATTGGGTCAGCTCTTCATTGCCAGTGCTGTGATTACATTAAGTGTTTCTTGTCCAGTTTCTTCAATGCCATTTGTCAGTGGTTGTAGCCTGCAAAGGAAATTCTCATTTACTGTGCCACTGGGTGAGCATCTCAGGTCTGCATTCAGATAATTCTTCAGTAATTACCCCTGTGAGGCAGATCATCTCTTATGTGTTCCAACCTTTTCCTTTACAATTTGCGAGTCCTCATTAGTTATGTCCTAGATGCTGTACTATGTATAAAAACACAGCACCAAATACAGAACCTTCCAGCCCAGATGAGACACAGTGTTATTGCTGAGCTATTACCAAAGTGTTCTGCCACAATATCACTCTAAATTAGTCAAATACATACCTAAGAGAAGAGGAAAGCGAGCAACAAATCTGAAAGAAAGTATCTGGTAGATTGTTTTAATATGCAATTAAAAAGTACTGCATGTGTCAAGCCTTCATACTGGTCTCTTTGTTCAAATGCAGATGTTAACCTCCAACTGAAGCAAGCCTTATTTTAAAAATCCATTACTGACTTTGCCTGTGCATCACTAAACTAGTGATAGCAGAGCTGTTTACTCTAATACCTTACATGTCTTTGAAATTATATCCATAATGCAACTTTTATTCTGATTGCAAATTGAATATTCTACTTTCTTTTTAAAGCAATACTTCACAAACACTGCAGCTCAAACACAGTAGCATACTGTTTCTTCTGAGTCTCTAGAGACTCATTTCCTAAATAAATTGAAATCTCAATAAGGCTTTACTTCAACACTAAATATTTCTGAAAAATAATGTACTCATAAGGCAGAAACACTAATTTCAGCAAACAAAAGTTACATTATACATTAAATATGAAGCACAGAAGACAAACAGCAAGCTCTGAAAATAAAAGCCACCTGAAAAGAAGGAAGTATTAATCCAAATAGGTATCTTCTGAAATTCCTCTTAGTTCTGCAGAGACATCAGTTTACTCCAAAAAAATCTCACTGCATTCACTTGGTTGTTTCTACTGTTACTTCTTTGTGTATGTGGGTGTGCGCAGGTGTACGTGTGTGAGAAAATGGCAAAGCTTGTGAAGGTGAAAGGATAGAGGAAAAAAAAGGCTATAATGAAGGGTGTAACCATGAGGTCCAACAAGACAGAACAACGAAGCATGGTGCATTAAAGTTGTACTAAGAGTCACGTTAGTGCATTAGAGACCCAACAGACTTCCACTGGCAGCAATTACAGCATGAACAAAAAAGTAAATAAATAAAGATATAAACAAGACAGTCAGGCAAAGCCATCACGGTGTTCCTATTTTCAGAATTCTAATTAATTTCTTTTGCATAAAAGCTACGATAACAATATTTTCTGAGGCAAAGGAACAGGGAGGGCCTCAGCCTGGAGAAATGGAGGAAATACTGCAAGAGAAGAGGGAAGATCCCTTATCTGACAATAAAGAGTGAAATTACAGAAAGAGGTGGAGATTCGAACAGTGCTTTTCACAATGTCAGGAAGTTGGTACTGGGATCCTGCAGATTTCAGTTCTATACATTCCTAATAAATTTTGAAGCAAGTGTGAATAATGAGGTGAAAAAACCTTCAAAACACTGTGCCTGATTTTTCATACACGAGGTAACCAGTGCAATAAAAAAGTAAACAAACCAAGAACAAAATGGAACACCAAACACTGCCATATACGCCCTGTGTTCTGATGACCACATCAGCTCGAACCAGCTTGCCTCAGAAAGACAAACTCTTTGTACAAGATACAAAACAGAGAAACACAATCAGAAGTACTACACAGCTTCAGGACAGCAACCACAAGCGAGTCCTGTATGTTACACGGACTGAAGGGATGAGTATGTAATGTGTTAATGGCTATGTATACGATAAAGTTGTAGACAACATTCCTTCACATAATGTTAATCAAGTGATATACCTATAAAATCCTGAGAATATATACAAAATTTACATTATTCAGTCTTAAATGTAAAATCTGCAAGGAAAAGGCTAAACTGATTCTAACTGATTTAAGGTGTAGACCAGAAGACATTTTTAATCATTAAAGTATGACTTCCTGTAATTCAGGCAAGAAAAGACTGGCAATTCATAAACTTAATGCTCCATCCTTAGACTTCAACCAAATACAAGGAAGGACTTAAAGTAATTGAGACAAAGAAGAACAGTTTGAAGGACTTCATAGTGACAAATATCCTGGTGGCATATGAGACTCTGCGACCTTGTGAAGTAGAAATAATAGTTACATACAAGAGAGATAAGCACATACAGACTTGACAAACCCAAAATTGTTCCAGCATAGATCTGATACTATGATTGTCTTGCCTTCTTGCTGGATTTCAAATATATACATTTTTGGACAGTAAGTTTAAACTGTAGAACTATTAAATTCAAACTCTGCTATTCTATAAATTGTATCAGATATCTAAAAACATTTCAAATTTCTGTTCGTTTAATTTTCCCTTTCACTCCAGTGATATGCCTATACTTGAAGAAAGAACAGAGAAGTGACATTTTCTGCCTCATCTTCACTGTAAAAGCTGAGGCAGATTTTAGTGTTAGAGAAGTGCTTAAATAGTTTTTCTCATTCTTAATAGCACAATTGAGTTGCAGTCTGGAGGTGCTGGCTTTACAATTTCCCAGTTCTGTCCACATCACAACTGACAAACAGCCCTGAGGCAGAGGCCTGAATCCCAACAAACCCTCCAGTAAAACACGGTCTGCAACTTCAACCAGCCTGACCGAAATGCTGTGCTTAATTCCCAGAACCCCACAGGAGATCCCACTTGTCAGGTACCGCTGGGCAGTGGCAGCTCCACACATGGAAGGTCGCATGCACAATTGAAGAAATAACATCTCACCTTGGTATAGGAAGTTAAATTCCATCAAGTACACCCGTACAAATCGTTCAAGGTCAACTGTAATTTGGAACACCAACTTTCAGATGTCCTGATTACGACTGGGTAAGCTGTGAAACCATTTCTCCCAGTCCCAGTCGTCTGTTTCAAAAGCTTACCATTTTTTATGTAAGCAATGGAAGCAAAGAATCTAAACACCTAATAGGACTTCTGGGTATTCAAATTTTAATATTTAAAGCTTTCATAAGCAAATTATAGTGAACAATTCTAAGCCCTTGTCTCCTTCAAATCAGAAGTCACATTATTGTAACATCTTGAGACTAAAAAATGAGGACTGCATTGCAAACTGCATAAACATGCCATGAAAAATCTCCGACCTTGTAAAATGTTTAGAAGTCACCATGTTCCACTCTTTGAAGGAATCCCATAAGGCAAGGACTAATGGGAGTAGGAAGTCAAGAAAAGGTCACCCAAAGCCTGTTCAAGCATTTGGCACTGAGCTTTCTTCCAGACAAAGACAATCCACCTGATTACAATGCTGAGTTGAAGTCAATAAGGGTCACGGCTCGTTTCAATCCAGTAAAGACATCAGCAAGAGCACACTGTTAATCATTAATACTGGGACATCACTCTAACCTCAATGTCTGCCTTAATCACTACTGGGACTATACTGGGTCAGAGGAAACTGACCTTTATCACCTACCAAACATACAAACTGACTACCAAAAGTACGTGCCTACATACTTGCCGGAATAGGTACGCACACAGTCACCTGATTTCTGCACTCCTAAATATAAATTAATATAGTAGATCCACTCCTACTACTTGCTTCTGCTGCCACAGGCTTGGATAATTCTACACTTCCACTCTATCAAGAAAAAAAAGCAGGAGTCACCAGATTTCACAGATGTTAAGTGCCTTGCCAGTTCACATGTCCTCATCATGCCAGCTTGGTGTACCATCTTCTAACAAACACAACCTGCCTACATGCTGTCACATAAGAGAGAAAACGTTAACACACTGATCTATATTTTGGTGGAAATGATCATTTAAGGGCCAGAAAACATTGACAGCAGGAAGCAGTATTTACTAGCTACACTCATTTTGCACACCAAAAAAGCCCTGCAACCTACTTACAAAGACCCATCCTTCAACTGCAACATTAGCTCCTGTGAAACTAATCTATAATCACACAGCTCATCACAAAATTCATCCGGGGCACAAGAATTAGGCCTGCTGAACTCACTAATAGCGGGTACTGAATAAAACAGGATCAGAGCACTTTGGAGAAACAAAGTTAATACACTAGAGAGAGAATTTAGTCATACTTGAATGAGGGACATCTGCGTTACAGGGCGACCCTGCCATAAAGGCTCATAATGGTATCTTTAGAATTAAACAAATTCTGTTAGGACACACCATTTCCAAAACCGTGTCAAGAAGGTTTCTGGCATGGTGTATGATTCTCAAGAAAGTAAAGTACTGATGGACCAAAACCTCCAAACATTCCAGGGATTGGGCACTTAGAGATGTTGCTTTTTGTAATGCAACAAATGAAGACTGTTTCAGATTATTACAACTCCTTATGAGTTTTGTATGGGTGCAGTGTGCCTTCATCAAACTCCCACTCTTCAATTTATATCTTGTCTGTATAAAACATGTAATATAGTCAGTCAGAAAATAGAGGTTTGCACAGTCACTGGGTGACCAGAAAAGCACCTGTGCAGAAGGCATAAAGCTTTAGCAACAGGGAAATTCAACGTGCAAATCAGACACGTAGTCGGATTCCACATGTGAGACAGCTTTCACACTCCAACACCGAACCCAATGCTCCATGCTGATTTTACACTGAAAGCACAATCACTGCAAGGATTTGGAATAAGAGGTGAAGTTTTCTGTTGTTGTTTCTAAGAAAGCAAAACACAAAGTATCCAGCTGGACTGCAGAGTAAAGCACCTGAGCTATGCATCCGCTCTTACATGAAAAAATCCTTTCACTTTTACAATGCGTATACTTATTTTATACTGATATAAGTGGCTAAGGTTTCCTATTTATAACAACAAACCACTCCTACAGGTAAGTGGGTCAGCAAAACTAATTTCAGGTTTGATTGCAAGTAGTTCAGGTTTTCCTGCCCTTCTACCAGAGCTGTGTATGACACTAGGAAGCTGTGTGTGCTACATGGCACAAGACATGCATTCTGGCTTGGTGCTGAAGTCCACGCAATCTTAGGGAGTCCAAAGAAATTCCCTTCTTTTTTTTTTCTTATTTCCACCCCAACCATACCATTCAAAGCTATACTTTTAAGGAGAATAAAGAAAATACAATTATGTAGATACCTTTGTGGGTTTTTTTTGCTTTAAGTGTTAACAGTTACTTCCAAAAGATCTTTTTACTTAACCAGTAAGCTTTGAAGCTCAACAATTCCTATCATCCCATAGCATTTTCCAAAGAACATATTTCTTCTCTTTCAACGTGTTGCTGTTCTTGTAAGAGCGCTAAAAGAAGACAACATTTTCAACACGGACCCATTTTAGGGACAGAGTGGTAATGTGGATGTTTCTGGGAGGACTGCACACACACCCAGTATCCTGAAACCAATGAGTGCCAAGCTATATGAGGGAAATACATAGCAACCTGAAAAAGTAAAACACTGGTCCCTAACTTTTAAACTCAACAATCTTAACCCCAGCATCTGCACAGGCACCTACACCAGTAGGTGTTATAACATCTGCTATAACATTTCTGTGACACAGAAACAACTCACCGTGTTTGGTGACCACAGGAAATGAGAGCTTGAATCATTATCATACAGTCAGCACCTGATGCTGGCTGTCCTGCAGCATCCGTACAATAGGTCCTCATTAATTTCAGTTCCAGTAAATAGCTGAAAGCCTAAGAAGTTGTGCACACTTGCAGGGTGGATAAGCACACAAAATACATCCTGGAATACATCGCCAGAACTATTCCCAAATGCTGAGTCCTAATTTTCCACTTATCATTCTAATTACACAGTATTAATAAAATCATAACTTCAAGCCATAAGAACACAATCCAATGTTGATTTAGAATAAAGTTTGTCTATTCTGCAAATTAAAATCTGCTTTTTAAGCCATGACAAATATTTTCTTAGAATAATGAAGGTTTATAAAACAGTGCAAATCTCTTGTTTCTAGAGCTTATTTTTCTACGCCCAACAACATTTTTCAAGACTCCTTGTACTGAAAAATCTTCTATGCATTTTTATTAAAATACAACAAAACTACAAACATCTGCTGGAGACCTCTTAAGTAAACAATAAAGCACTGCTCTGATCGCGTTGGCACACGATTCAAGCAATATGAACTTCCCACCTCTGAATGAAGAGGCAGATTTTAATATTCTTATTTCATAACTAAGCTTAGCAGCAAACCTTTTTTATTTTGGGGAGGCAGTGGCATACAATGCCTAAACATAGATATTCAATGGCACTGCCACTGTGTCATCCTCTTGAACAGAAAGGTAACAGAAGAGGACGCCTCGCACAGAGGACACCTGAATGAGAAACTGGAATGATATAAAGACTCAGAGGAAAGTTTACTTTTGTCTTTGGTGTGATATTTTCCACTGACTTTTTCAAATCAAGTTAATCTAAAAGTCACTTTCTTTTTCTTTCAGAAAAGATGTCAAATGGAAACTTTCTATTTAACAAGACTGATATATTGAACTTTTTCAATCAGCCACTCCAAGAAACACCATAAATCACAAGGGCCTTTTGGTCACAGAAAACTGAGTGGTTCAAATAGAGGTTTGTTGTGAAACGTTTAATCAAACCAGTGCAAATAACATAGAGCCAATTTCACTGGGACTCATTTGGGTTTATTTGAGGCAGAAAAGCAAAGATGTAAACTTACATTAAAATAGTTACCCCATGCAATTTATGCTGAGCTAACTAAATCACTTTATGCAAGAGATTAAAACTATTTGAAATCACCTTAATTTTCAAACTACAGCACCAGGATAAATTTCTTTTTCTGTTCATCCCTGATGATTTGTTTAGACTGGGCACTTATTCCTCACTGGATAACTCAACACTTCCTGCATTTTCCTGGAACCCCTGTGTAGCAGACAGGAACCTTTATTGTGAGTTATTCACTGTAACCCTTCACAATATCTAATTTGTAAATGGATCAGCTGTCAGCACCAAAAACAGCATCCAAAGTTATTGCCGTCCCTCTTGAGGATAGCATTTAACAAGCTTATGCAAATTATGTACCTTTTATTTACTGCTCTAACCAAATCTAAACAGAGCCTGTTGTCAGGAACAGCTTCATTCTGCAATGCATGCTCAGCCCACTCATTAAGGTGGCTGAGTAGAGCACTTACATTGCTATTCAATGTGTAATAAAAGCACCCCTTGGGACACATCACTGAGACAAGTGTACTCACAGAGTTCAGTAAACTACAAAATTACAAACTCAATTATTTGATAACAACCTGCACAAAGTGCTCTTAAAATTTTGGTTTATTGAAGTACATCTTAATACTCAAATGAAAGCAAGGAAATACACTGGTAGCTGCTGCCAGGTGGCTGGCCTGGCAGCCGGTGAGAAGCATTTCTGAGACGAGATAGTCAGACACAGAAGTAGCTACACAAATGTACTTTGTTACTTAGCTGTCCTGTTTCAGGCATGAAGGTACCAATGCCACTCAGATGACACAGGGCCTGGATCAGATGAGTTGACTCAAGTTCATTCAAGGGGAATGAGTGCCTTGTGAGAAAGTGCAGAGACCAGACCTGTGCTTTTTTGGGTTTTGGCAGTGCTTAGGAGAGAGAGGAGCTCTCAAACGTACATGAACTTTCAAACATGTATTGTCTATCCACAGCAATGTACAGTGAGAAAAAAGATAAACTACCTACCACAGGAGCTTAGCTTGCTGAGCACCCAAAATGCAAGCAATAGGACATACAGCAGCCTGGCAACCCCAGCATTCAAATTTATATTTAAGGTTGTAACAGTCAGCTAGTTGCCAAGGTCAAGGTATTTTCACTGTTTGCCAAATAACCGTGTCACAGAACTGATTTAGGCATAACAATGGACTGCAACATTTTCATAAAACTTCCCATAAAAAAGCTATTGCTATGAAGTTACCAGGCTCCACTTTTATGCACGGAACAGGAGGATTCCAAACATTTGCATTCATATAGCTACTGTCAAAATAAATGATTTGTTTATACTTCAAACCCCAATTCTTTACACTGTACCTATTAGTTGCTTTTTTCCTGTTCCTCACAGCTGTGAAGTTATTCAGGGTTTCCTATCAAAGGTTCTGTTTAGCAGGGACCTAGCCAGGAAAAGTTACAAGAATGGTGCTGAAAGTCACTTTTATCACACACTGAACTGTTTCTGAGGTCGAGTCTCAATGTGCATCTACCAACACCTGAGTTACACAGGCTTTCTGGCAATACAGTTGCGTTCTTTTCACCTCTTCTGAAAGGAAACAAAATATTTGTTTTAAAGCAGCATTTTGAAGGGACATTTAACTTTTTACAACTTACTAAAGGCAGTTAAGACCAAATTCTACTAACTACTTCACAGCTTCCTGCTTGCTCCCTCTGAATACAAAAACACCAAAGTACTGAGTACTTCATTCTTTTATCATTGTGACCAACAGCCGTGAAACAAGACTTTTCTATAAATAAAACAAAGGGGAAGAAAGGCCTCCCTCCTACACTTGTGGTATCTAAAGAAGGGTGGTGAGGCACTAGAACAGGCTGCCCAGAGATGCCCCGTGGATGCCCCATCCCTGGAGACTTTCAAGGAGAGACTGGATCAGGCCTTAGCAACCTGATCTAGCTTGGCACGTCCCTGTTCATTGCAGGGGAGTTGGACTGGTTGACCTTCACGGGTCCCTTCCAACTCTAAGAATTCTTGATTCTAAAAGACAGATGTGTAAAAGGCATGTGAACATGTCACGTGCGACCACAGCTTCATTGCATGACTGGTCCCCAAAATCCCATCCTGCATAAGAGTTCAATCTGAAAATTCTCAATGGCAAAGACAGAGATGAGCAAGCCAACACACAGTGCAACACCACCCTTAATTTCCATCTGCCCTTATAAAATACCCAGTTTAAGTCATAATTTAACCACTCTGTATCAACTTCTGTTCCCATGTTTTCTCCTGAATCATCATCAGGATCAGAAGGATAACTAGGGTAATGAAAATCACAGTATACGCAAAACTAACATTCCCCAAAGAGTTTTTCTTAATACATTTACTTTTCAGTACAAGGGAATGAGATAATTAAGGCAGAAGATGAGCAGGAGAACTGTTGCTATTCCTCACGTGAGGAAGCCTTTTGTTGGCTGGGGAAGAAAAGTTCAGACACCAATTAGAAAAGCAAGGCTGCCCAGGCTAAAAAAATTCCATGCAGAAACGTGCCTTATCAACACTGATCTGACCTCTTACTCTAGTTTTCTCCTGACTTCTTCATTTGAAAATCTTTAGTACCCAGAGATCGTAGTAGCAAATGAAAGAAAACCACTGAATGGTTAACAAGGAAATTTTGGAGCTTAAATTATTCACATCATTTACAAAAGAGAGAATTTCCTTTTAATCAGCTTGTTTGGTGAGCGCCAACATCTACAGTGTGATACATTACTACAGCAAATTAAGTCAGAAAAGACTTCAGGGAACATCACGCTATTATTACATAGGAAATTCGAGGTCTACAGTCAATGGGAAAAAATCTGCAGGCAAAAATATGGGAGGGGACTATTCTTCATGGCACCTTGCTATTTTGTGAAAAAAAGATAATGGTTTGGGGTGCTTTTTTTGATTGTTTGTATTTTAGGGTTTTTGTTAGTTGGTTTTACTTTGATCATAGAATCACCAAGGTTGGAAAAGGCCTACAAGATCATCCAGTCCAACTGTCTACCTATCACCAAGAGTTCTCTGTACACCATGTCCCGCAACACAACACCTAAATGTCCCTTGAACACCTCCAGGTGTAAGAAGCAAGAATTTAGTTTTTTCTTCAAGTACAACCAAATATGTGCCTTGCTCTTATCAAGCTTTTCCAACACTGCAACACATTCTGAGCCTTGGTTCACAGAAAAAAGTATCTGGCTATGAAAGAAGCAGGAGCAGCCCTGGAACAGCCACTGGGATTTCACCTCACAGTGGCTCATCCCAGCATGCAGCACCACCAGATCAACAGTTCTCTGGCCCCTCACCCCAACAGGTCACCACACTGGAACTGTTCAGAAACCTGGACCCCAGGCTTCAGCCTGAACTGCTGAATGTTTAGTCAACCTGAAAAACATTAGAGACAAGCATGGCAACGTTTAAGAAAGATGTGCTGGAGAGCTTAACAGATGGGTCTATGTGGACTGCTAATTTTTAGGTTAACTCATGCAAAACTCTGTGTATATCAATAGCCAAAGGACATTTGCAGTATGCAAATACAACAGCAGTGTGCCCTTGCAGCGCAAGGAGTCAATGGTATCATGGGCTCCATCAGAAGAAGGGTGGGTAGAAGGGACAGGGAGGTGATTTTCCCTCTCTACTCTGCCCCCATGAGACACCATCTGGAGTACTGCATCCAAGCCTGGGGCCACCAGTACAGGAAAGATATGAAGCTGTTGGAGAGGGCCCAGAGAAGGGCCACAAAGATGATGAGAGGGCTGGAGCACCTCCCCTACAAAGATGGGCTGAGGGAGCTGAGTTTGTTCAGCCTGGAGAAGAGAAGGCTGAGAGGAGACCACATTGCAGCCTTCCAGTATTTAAAAGGAGATTATAAACAGAAGGGGAATCAACTTTTTACAAGGATAGACAGCAAGAGGACAAGGGAGAATGGTTTTAAGGTCAAGGAGGGAAGGTTTAGGTTGGATGTCAGGGAGAAGTTCTTTGCAGAGAGAGTGGTGAGGTGGTGGAACAGGCTGCCCAGAGAGCTGTGGATGCTCCATCTGTGGAGGTGTTCAAGACCAGGTTGGATGGTTCCCTGGGCAACCTGGTCTAGTACCAGATCTGGAGGTTGGGGGCCCTGTCTGAGACAGGGGGGGGGATCGAACTTGATGATCCTTGGGGTCCCTTCCAACCCAAGCAACTATGTGATTCTGTGATTTGACACTTACGGAATCAGCTACGGAAAATGATTGTGTCCAGTTCTGGGCTCCCTAGTTGAAAAGAGAGAAGAATCTCCTAGAAGGAGTCCACCAGAAAGCCACGAAGATGATAAAGGGTCTAGAGCATCTCCCATACGAGGAAAGGCTAAGAGACATGGGTCTATTTAGCCTGGGGAAAAGAAGGCTGAGAAGAGGTCAGGATAAATGTTTATAAATATCTAAGGGGAGATGAGAGGCAAACAGATGAAGTCAGACTCTTCTTGGTGGTGCACAGTGATAAGACAAGGAGTAATGGCCTAAAACTTGTACACAGTAAGTTCCACAGCAACATGCAGAAGATTTCCTTTAAGGTAAGGGTGATGGAACACTAGAACAGGTTGCCCAGAGAGGCTGTGGATTCTCCTTCTATGGAGATATTAAAGACTTGTCTATATACCTACCTGTGCAACCTATTGTAGGGCACCTGCCTTAGCAGGGGGTTGCTTCTTTCCAACTCCTTCAATTCTCTGATTCAGAGAAATCCAGATAGAAATAAAATTTAGTATTTTCCAATTGCAATGCACATAACTATTTAGCTAAGTTAACTAGCTTAATAAAAACATTTTAGAATATTTTATTAGTTTAAGGGCAAATTTCTACATACCTGTTACTCTCAATAAAGGCAAAACTACAGCAAATGAGAAAAACTTGTTGGAAGATTATCTGCTTTCAAGGTATCAGAATACCAATGGGAGTTTGAAACTGCACTAAGAACTCATGGTACCACCTGGACATGGGCAGGATTTGAGTGCACAGTCTACAGAAGACAACTTCCACTCTCACTGCCTTGCAGGAGTTACAGCTCCCAGAGGAGCAGCCCCAGGGCAGTGCACAGTAGAGATAGGGAACACAACTGGGAAGTGTATTCTTCACGTTTCAGCACCGTGCACTCACTTTCTCATACCTAAGAGAAACAACATTTCCCACCACACTAACAGACATAAGTTTATTCATTGGATTTTGTCTAGACTAGCAGTCAAAAGTGAGTTAAAGGGGCTCATTAAAACACAATATGTTACTCACAGCACGAATCAGTTTAATATGGTAAACTCTTTATGCAGGTGACAGCATATAGATTCATAGATTCATAGATGCATTAGGTTGGAAAGGACCTACAAGATCATCTAGTCCAACCATCCTCCTATCACCATCCCTACCCACTAAACTACTAAATCAAATCCCTTAGCACCTCATCTAAACGCTTCTTGAACAGCGCTAGGTAAGGATGGTGCCTCAACC
>VXAB01009128.1:119154-170071 GCA_013399175.1 Odontophorus gujanensis
TGGTAGAAAGCGGCTTGGCAATCACCTCTGCCAGCTCCCTCAGCACCCTTGGGTGGATCCCATCTGGTCCCATGGACTTGTGGCAGTTCAGATGGAGGAGCAGGTCTCTGACTGTCTCTGCTTGGATCACAGGGGGTGCATTATGCACTCCGTCCCAGACTTCCAGGTCAGGGCAAAAAGTACCCTGAGGATAACTGCTCTGTCTATTAAAGACAGATGTGAAGAAGGCATTGAGAACCTCAGCCTTTTCCTTATCCTCCATGGTTACATTCCCTGCCGCATCAAGTAAAGGAGAGAAATTCTCCTTAGTTCTTCTCTTGCTGTTAATATATTTGTAAAAGAATTTTCTCTTCTCCTTTACTTCAGTAGCCAGTCTAAGTTCGAGCTGGGCTTTTGCATTTCTAACTTCCTGCCTGCAAATTTTGGCATATAGTTCAAAACTATTTTATCCCTGGGGGGAACTTTGACTCAGCACTGACACACAGCCACTAGTGCTCTCCTAAAGCTGCTCACTGATGCAAGGCCAACCACCTTCCCAAGCAACACTCTTGGAAATGCCACTGAAAATCATCAGGCAAACAAAAAAAAGTCAGGATGTAACTGCACCACTTAACTGAAAAATAACATCTGCAGACTGGTTCATCTCTTCCTTTTCTAGACTGCGAGATGTGTCTTAGAGAACTGAGCTTGACTATACATGCATGGGTGTCTATCAGCATGGCAACTAAATCAAGCCAGTTCAACATCTGAAACCAAAACAGAATCAATAAGCTCATCTCAGGGAACAGCCACCACAGATTTTGCTGCTCGCTGCACAGTAGGAATAATTCTCTCTAGACTGTGCTGTGCATTCCACATCCATCACCCTCTCCTCATAACACCAGAAAATAAGTTCCTACCCTCTTCATAACCCAAACATCACTGCCCACTCACAGTTTTATAAGAATGCTTTGAGCACTGTACTTCCTCTCTCAATCTAGTCTGTCAAGTAACTGCCCAAAATTAACATCCTTCAGGAATACAAATCAGTATGTCATCATACTGATTGTAGTCATCACGGTTTTTTTTAAAGATAAAAACACCCTCCAACTAATGAAGAATACCGACTCCATATTTAGAGTTTTGCAACAAAAGTCCTTCCTTTTAAGAAGGGAAAACTGCTTAAAATGAAGTATGGAATAAACGCTAAACTTTCAAGGCTTGAGGAAAGAGAGCACCAGCTACCATATAACGCTGAGGCTAAATAAGAAAGATGTTTCTAGCCTCCACCTGAAAGAAGAAAGAAATAAGGCTTCTTCCCTCTCCCTTGCTCCAGGTTTACCAGTGTCAAGAAAATCACAAATATTTCTAGAAGATTAGCTGCAAATAATTATGGTTATGCAAAGAGTCATAGATGCAAAGGATCTTTAATGTTGGTACTTTTGTTCCAGTAAACCTCTGATTTTGCTTCAAGACTTACTGACTCAAACAAATGATTCTCAAGAGTCATTACTTGTTATCCTAAATTACTAAGTTAAATTGGAAATTATGTCTTAAGATTAATATAAAGAACCAAACAATCAGTTAACAATGAATAGCTACTTAGAACAGTTTCTTGAAGAAGGGCTCATGAGTGTCTTTTTTTCCAAGGACAAATTCAGCCAGCAGTCCTTCCAGTACTAGAGTTAAATATGCATTGGTTTTTTCATTGTAACAGTACAGATTTTAAGTCTTAACATTTCTCCTGGGAAATTATGTAGATAAAATGTGCCAATTTTCTTCCTATCTCCTATTGCTGAAAGAAGTTAATCTAGGGTTCTATTAGGTCTCTCTAACGCATTTTATTCTAGCCTTTAATTTAGTGAAAGCTACAGTATTACCTTTTATGTTTTGCATACCTTAACATATAGATGGATGCAGAATCATTAAGGAGTTCTAGAAAATTTTGAATGGTAACTCAGTGGAACATACCTGGTAAGGCTATCCACTTCTACTGTGCACAAGATCATTTATCATGGTCACAAAGAAGTAGCACTACTTGCTACCTGACGATGTACAACATTCCATTTTATGTATCTGCTTCTCTGTTTTTAGTACTTTATTTGTAACCACGATCCTACTGCACATCAAGCAAGAAGCTTTTCCCATTTTTCTTTGCTGGGACACCCCTGAGCATGCAACTTCAGCATCTAAGACTTTATGGTTTATGCAATACAATGTTCAATCAACGATTTCTTCATTAGAATGAAAGGAGCCCAAATATTACCAGAACAAATGAATACACTGTTGAAGGAAGTAACCTAACTCTTTCTCCAGGCTACAAACTTCCCAGAAGTTCATGCTTCAAAACTATTACTTTTAACAACTTTTTTTGGCCGTCTTGATGAACTTGTTCTTTCTCTGTTGAGAAATAATTACTGTAAGTTCAGAGAAGACAGACTGGAATGGTAAAGAACATTTAAAATAACTTCTACATGGAGAAAATGAAAACGTTGCAAATCTTTGTCTCTGAAAAGAAGAAATATATTGAGAATTTGGCTATATAATTTAATAAGTGAAGAGACGTACTCTGTTTCACAGCACAAGAGCATGACACTATATGAAATTAAAAAGTCACCATCTAAATAAAAGGCAGGAAATACTTTCTCATACAATATCTAATTAAATTGTGAAACTCACACATACAGTAGCTGATACCAGGAACTCTGATAAAAAAATGCATCAGATATTACAGAAACTACCAGTGTATTTGGACATAACAGTACCTACTAACAGGGAAAAAAATAGGAAAAAAGAATTTACTCAAGCTCTCTCTCCATGTTGTTGAGGTTTTTGTATTGTTTTGTTTTCTTAATAACTGTTGAAGATGAGAATAAATGCTCTCCATTGTTTGAATGCATATTTCAGCACAACTTTTTCTTGAAGTAGAATTGTGGGAGATTTCCTTCATATTTAAGAAGGGTGGAAGGATGCAGTCAAGTCTGAGGTATTTTGGTATGTTTGCCTGTTTTGTTTTGTTTGGTTTTTTTTAAAGAATTTCAATGCCTTTAAAACACTGGAAGGGAAAACCATGCTATTGCACAGCCCCAAGAACTGAGAAGCTCATCTGCTGAAGACGACACACTACTTGAATGCAGCACTGCACTGTGTGGACAATAAAGGAGGCCATCGCTGCTCCTATACTTTCTCAAACATTGTGCGTTGGGCAATTCTTAAGAAACTTAAATAGTATCATGGTTTTATGATTTTTTATTATTGGTATTCCACATCATAACATCACGCAGCACGTTGGGAGTTAAAGAGTTAATGCTCCAGTTTTGTGGATCATTGACAGTTTTGAGTATACCTCTCTCAGAAGAGAAGAACTACATACCCCAGAGGACACTGTATTACTTTGAATTTTTTGTTTTCTGTTCAGAGGGAAAGATAAAACTGTTTTCAGGTCACAACACCGCTCTCTTTTACCCTTCTGCTTTTCCCTGCAGCATGTGTGCTTCCAAGCTGTCTCTCCTTCAGCATTAGAGTAAGGCCTTCAGTTTTGGGGCACTCTCTTATTTTATTTGATTTATTACCTTCAATTCCAATTGTATCGTATTATATTGTATTATTTTGCATTTCAATAACTTACTTAGTAAATTAGCTTTCCTCTTCAGATTGTTGCTGCTGTTTTGTTTTTAGGACCACCTCCCTGCCCTTTTCCCCTTTCCCTTTCCCAGGGTGTGGGTCCATAGGATGCACAGTCTGGTGGGGAGGTGTCCCTGCTCGTGGCAGAGTGTTGGAGCTTAATGGCCTTTAAGGTCTCTTCCAACCCAAACCAGCCTAAAACTCTATGTCTCATCCTGCCCCTCCTGTCACAAAAAGGGCATGCACCAGAGTTACTAACTACAACCACTTGAACTGAAGGAATAAATATAAACATAGGTTGAAAAATCCAGAAGGGATGACTTGGTTTTCCTAAAGTCTAGCTCCTCCTTATACAGGCTAACATGCAACTCTATCCTCAAGCCTCTCAACAGACATGGAAGTTAAACAGGATTGTTTGTGCTGCTACAATTACTCTCAGAAGGGGATTAAAAAAATACAACTATTCTCAGGAATCTTTGCATCAAGCCTTAATTATGTAGAAAAATAAGCTCAAGATGGCATCAACTCACTTTCCCAAAAATCTAACAACCAATGATTTAAGATAAATACGAAGAAGGCAGAGTAGGAAGATTTCTCCTTTTGCAGAAGGAAAACTGAGCTGTAAGAAATCTTTCTTCTGAGTCAGTCACCTCTTGTTTTTGCGACTGAGTAATAAAAGGAAAAACAAAATGTGTATGAAGTACAAGAGAAGGGACCGTGAAGCAAGGCACAGCTTCTGTTCAACTGTATTGGTTTAGCCAACAACCATCATATGAATTATCTTCAATTCCAAAATTGCCTGAAAGAGGCAAACAGTTTCTCTGCAGCCCTTGCTGACTGCATTGTGTCAGGAGGCATCTTCCAGACAACCGCAAAACTCAACAACGAAGAACTGCTATCACAAGTTCTTACTCCTAGTTGAGTAAGAAGTACCAGAGAAATTAAAACATTAATCATCAGGCTCTTGCCACTCACATAGCAAAATTAACCTCATGTAAAACGTGATAAGTTCAGGGACTCAGCAATAAACTTTCTTAGGAAAGACACTGGAGGCAGAAGTATGTGGGCAGTAGCTTTTCCATTTACACACAAATTGTACATGCACATGTATATATAAATGAAATACATATAATGTATTAAGATTTCTATCTTTATGCATTAAATATACTTAGTACTTATAGTACATATAAGGGTTAAATATTTTATGTACATATAAATATACTTTAAATGCTTAAGACAACTCCCATCTGTCACACAATTTAGTCATGCACTGAATCCTGAAAGCCTGCTAGCC
This sequence comes from Odontophorus gujanensis, assembly GCA_013399175.1. Classification (NCBI taxonomy): domain Eukaryota; kingdom Metazoa; phylum Chordata; class Aves; order Galliformes; family Odontophoridae; genus Odontophorus; species Odontophorus gujanensis. The sequence goes on from VXAB01009128.1 coordinate 124,052, forward strand.
TAGTCAGTAAATTAACTCAAGTGAAAAGAAAACAGGGTCAATTCCAATTCATCTCTGATCTACTTGCTGACCTTATCCTTATGACAACTATAAATTTAAACTATATTATCCTCACAATCCTATTAAAGCAGGAGAAGAGTGCAATTTCATCAGATAGAGTCTGACATTCAGATGCCCCAGGTCTCACAGCACAAGCATTGAATTGCCATTTTGCACCAAGTCATTTCAGACTGAACGTGGCAAATTCAGTAGGCTGTACACCTCATTTGGGTTTCAGGAAGGACTGTTTGAATAGCAGACAGATAGAAAGTGCTTAGCCACTCCCATTAATGGATTTCAGCCCCTCCACTGAAGGTGAAGGGATGGTAAAAATTCTGAAGGCAGCAAAACTCAGTTAATAATTCACCGATCCAACAGGAAATCCTGCTTTCAGAGCACTGCTAAGATACTCAGGTAGAGTTTTTACTTGTTAAGTTATACAAAAAGATTTAAAAAAATAGGAGAGGATGTCTATTGTGCCTGAATGCACAATTCATATTACGTAAGACAAATGCTTTAGACCCTTCAACACTACTCCACCGTTTTGCAAATGCAGTCAAGGGGAGCTCCACTTGGTTCTCAAATAGGATATTAGAAAACACAGAACTGCCTCAGGAACTGTAAGCAACCTCAGTGCCAGAAATTGAGTATTCTCATACAGAAGGAAAACTGCACTCCAAGAGCGCATAAACCAGATACGGGAGAACAAAGCAGTCATGGGTTCACAATTAAAAATCTAACCTGAGTTTCTCTTATCACTCAATTTCTTAACCACTATATAATCACTTGAGACTGAAGAATTCATCATCCCACAGTAAAACTTCTACACTTGAGTACACAGCTAGACTTGTGCATATCTTCACATTGCCCACATCCATGTAGCCATTCCGCCGCTGTTAACACGGAGCCTCACCCATCAGTCCCAAGGTAAACCCTGGCCACTGACATCTGTGAGATGCTGTGAGTGCTCCACACCTCTTTGCAAATATGCTCACATTCATGGCTTCCAACAACATACGGTATTTGTACAAGTCAAGGAGGACAAAATTCTAAAGGAATTGATGAGAAGGGCTTGAGAGAATTAAGAATATGAAAGTTCGGTTTCATTCTTAAAGGAAATCTAGTAGATGTAGCATTGAGAAGTGAAATACTCATTTTATTTTTACTGATTGTTAGCATAGCTTGCAATTTTCCTTTCCCCTCACAAAGCCCAACCTGGAATATTACTCTCCACCCCATTCTTTGGGTAAGAACCCACCGCATTTCTGGAAGCAAACATAAGACACGCTTTACCACGTACCCCATGTCCTACAGTCCCTCTGTTCAGGTTCACAGCTGTAAATCACCTCCCAGCCCACCTGAAGTCCTCTGAAATCCTACACAAACATCATTGAAGACTACCTGGAATAAATGCAAGGTAAAGCTGACTTTGACAACCAAGATTTTCAAGTTTGATTGTTTAATATAAACATCAATCGGGTGAACTGGCATCTCTACAGAACTTCAGTCTGAATTTTTACTAATTTGCTTTTGATAAAATGAGTTTAAGATAGAGTTGAGCCCTCCTGTTGCCAAAACGAGAAGTAATTTAGTTGGGAATGTATCTCTTAGAAGTAATACTTTTTCCAGATGAATAATTTCAGGAAAGAGATAGTAATTTTTCAGCTATAAGAGATCTCTTTAGATACTTTAGTTAAACTTGCAAAAAAAAAAATGCTTCTCAACATTTTTTGCAGATTTGACCTCACTTCTCCTTGGTATTCAGACTTGAGAGCTAGAAGCCACAGTACAAACACCTGTTTCTCTAACTCAAATGTTCAATTCTACACCATTCATTCCCTTTTTCTAATAGAATATCTTCAAATTAACCATAAAACCCACCAGGAACCATACAAGAAATCACTCCTTTAGGACAGAAGGAATGCTAAAGTGTTCTGTTCCTCTGAGTAAAAATAAAATTAAGAAAAAACAAATTAAAGAAACAGAGTGATGAGATGCATGAAAGCACTGATGTCCCCTGCCTTTCAGTTTAGCCTTCATCATGAGGACACAACAGCAGCAATAAGCAACTGGAAAAAAACTGGTTTCCAATCTACTACGTGTCTCACCACGGCAAAACTCAAGCAAATTTGACTGCTCCTTAATTTCCTTCCTCTTCACCATACCTTCTTTTCAGGAAGACGTTCTCTTGTATCTATTAATTGCTATACTGACCTGATAGACAGTATCTTACAAAGGAAGACAATTTTCTCAGTTCCCTCCTAACATTCAGACAGGCACAAAATCTTGATGTGAAGTATGATCTGCTCTAATTTTTTCTGGGTCTTTTTCAGTAAAACAGAATCATAGAATCCACAGATTTGGAAGGGACCTTTAAAGGTCATCTAGCCCAACTCCCCTGCAACCAACAGGGACACCACAGCTCCATCAGGTTGCCCAGGGTCTGATCCAGCCTCACCTTGAAAGTCTTCAGGGATGAGGCATCTACTGCATCTCTGGACAATCTGTGCCAGTGCCTCACCACCTTCATTGTAACAGACTTTTTCCTTACATCCAATCTAAATCTCTGTTTAAGTTGGAAAGCATCTCCCTGTTCTGTCACAACAGACTCTGCTGAAGAGTCTGTCCCCTTCTTTCCTGTAGCTCCCCTTCAGATAGGGAAAGGCCGCTCTCAGGTCACCTCACAGCTGCCTCCTCTCCAGGCTGAACAGCCCCAGCTCTGTCAGCCTGTAAGAAGAATCTGAAGAACATCTGAAGAATTGCCTAGCTCTACAGGTATTATGGTCACCAAAGCCAGTACAAGGAATCCTTGTGGTAGGTGAAGTCACACAGGCAAGAAACTAATCTAGCTGAACACCAGGACAGCAGCTGAAAGACACTTCAGCCATACTAGCTCCCACACCACCTGCAGGAGCACAACACAAATGCCAGGACAGCAGAGCCCAGCTCAGAGACCACAGGCGTCACACCTCATGAAAGCAGGCACATGTGTCCTCACCTCCAGGGAAAGCAAGTACAACACAACAGCTTCATTTGAAATTCCTTTCAGCTGAAATTTCAGCACCAAAAGGAAAAGCTACAAATGAGAAACTACGTCTGCGTTCCAGTGATTGAGTAGCTTCACTGACCCCTGAAAAAACCAGCTGTACTAAAAATGAAATGCTTCCTGAAAAAGAACAGAAGTAATTTATGTATTAAATTTCCACAATTTTAAAAAGGATCAAGAGTGGGCCATCAGAACAATGTTGGCTAACGAAAACATAATGTTTCCTTGGCTTAGTGTAAATGCTGACCTTGAAACCAAAGACAGAAAAATTACCTGCAGATGTGCTACATAAAACTTTCATTTTAATGGTTGCCCTGTTGAGCTAATTGTAACACTTGACCCCACCAGCAGAAACTTGACTCAAGTTCAGTCAGTCAAAATATTCAACCTTCAACATTGACACCACCTTTTCCATTTCGAAGGAGCTATGGGATGCCTTCCAAGTTACTTGCAATATTTGATAACATTAAGTAATGAAGTGCCCCCTAAGCTAAATGCTGTCTTAATTTGCATTAGCACATTGCATTTTCAGTTTATATCGTATCATTCACTTCCTCTGTAACAGTATCACATTTTCTTCTCAGATTCTTTTGTGTGTTAAAATAATTCTCTCCTGCTGGCCAAAGGAATGTTTGCTGGAATACTGATCTTCTCAGCTCCTGTCCTCATTCTCCCTTTCCCCTCATCCACCTCATTGATGCAACACTGAGTTAAATCACAGAACAAATTAACAGCAGCGGTGGATTTTGAATCTCTTCATGTCTTCAGATATAGGTAAGATGCCTCCTGAAAGCAAAAGCAAGCAAAATTCAATTTTTGCATTCTAGACAGGAGAGCCAGAGTAAATTAACAGGGTTATCGTGCTCGAATAGCTCAGACCAGATAACCGCTTCCCTTTATATCTATGAAACATTAACTACTGTAGCACTAAAGATCTGCTCAAAAAAAATTACATACTAGATGAATAGTCAAGCTGCAAAATGGTAGCAGTGAACAACACACTAACATATATTTAAAAATCAGTGAGAGTGGTACAAATCTGCATCAAACATGATGTGAAGGGAGACAAATCTGCTAATAATACCATGTGGGCTCCCCAGGGATCAGGCTGGAAAGATGCCTCACAAATTTGTCATTTCTGTAGGAATGGAAAACTATCACCCAAAGAACAGACCAATAAAACTCAGAGTAGGACTGTCTATATGGGAAGAGCGATTACTGCAAAAAAACAGTACTTCTCCAAAATCATAAGGTCATTTCTCCACCAAGGCAAAAAGAGATGTACTGAGACAGAAATACACACTCCTCTTATGCTCTGCAAGAGGCAGGTCTTGCATTGTGAACCTGATGGAAAGCTGCCACAGCAATGCTGGTGTTTGAAGGCACCCTTATCTCTGAGCCAAGAATATGGAACTGTCAGTGTAAACAAAACAGTGACTAATATTAATTTTGCTCAGTGAATTGGAGATTAGGGAAACAGGAAAGTTAAGGTCTTTCACCAACATCTCTCTACGAAGTCAACAAAGACATATAGCTGCACTTCCTCAGAGAGTCAAGCTCTCCATTTCCAAGACTGCTTCCTGAACATCAGCTTAGTAGGTGAGCAGGTATGGCAGCAGCACAGCACATGGCTCAGACACCATGCATCAGCACAGGGGGCCGCTTCTACAGCCCCAGTTTGGAATGAACTGTGGTAGCAATAGCCATAGCAATTTGTTTTCTCTTTCCAGCATGCTTACAGCAAAATTAACATGGCAGAAGTAGCTCAGACATACTCCTTCTCTACCATTTCCACTCTGAAACAGCATTTTAAATAATACTTTGTGGTTTGGGTCATGTAAGGGGTAGATCCAAGAAAAACCATACTGCCATTTAGCTCTTCAAAAAGCTACGTGTTGTATCCCCATCACTAAAAAACATCACAATATTTTCCCATCCATATGCTGCTTTGAGGGATTTACTACTGTACCCCTCAAGATTCTAGAGGGGCATCTGCCAGACATCTCAAGCACAGCCCCATGACTTTTCAGGTGTTCATTTAGTGCAAACGGGGCTGCAAGGAGCAGGCGAGGCAGCCTGTCTTGATGTGGCAAGCACCAAGGAGACAGACACTGCCTGCTGGAGGATTAAACAAGCACACAGTTCAGGCAAAGAGGGAAGCAGCCCTTCATTGAATAAGCAGAGCCAGCAAAGGAGCACCGTGCTATAGATAATGAAGGATGGGACACCACTAAAACCTTCCTGCCAGGATGGTCCAAGGCAATCTATAGCTCACTTATTTTTGACACGAGTAAGGCTAGAAGCTGTCACCCTAATAGCTTTATTTCCCTCTCGCTCATTCAGAATAATGCTCCTTCAAGAGACCTTTACCCCAGAGGCTGTAGCTGTTCCTTCACCCAAGATGGAGCAGAGCTCAGCATGCAGCAGCCAGGAGGGCCCCCCATGCTGAGCTCATCCCCTCCATCACTTCACAGTTGTACAAACCAAAGTCCCATGGAAATGAGGAGCATTAGCTCCAAGGGACCCAGCAGCCTTCTCTAATCACTGTCCTATCTTCCTATCAGTCTTTAGGTCAGAATATGGAAACAGTGTACTACACACATTTTCCCTTTTAAAATAGTAATTAAACTACCATTTGCATATTAGTGATACTGTAATGAATTACACAGACACTCAATTTTGGTTCACAGTTCATGAATCTTCACCACAATTGTGATTTTCTTTCCACAGTTATCAAATTATTCCTGCTAAACATTGCATGGGTAAGATAAAAATTCAGAAATCCGCCCCAAAATCGTGCTAAAAGCACGTGTGGGCAGTTTGTTAGCCCAGGTTCGCAGCAGCACATATCTGAAGTACACAAGATATCCACAACTGAGGAACAGTTCTCATGGTTTTCACTACATGCACTGCTGACAGTTGTTGGGATACTTTAAGTATCCATTCATCAGTTGTTCTGCTTTATTACTATTTCAGGAAACAGCATTTCCTTTGAAAATTAGTGTTCCATAATCTCCAGTAGCATCTCACAGTATTAGCACTAATCTTTTAGAAAATCATTCATGAGAAAAAAAAAAGTCATTTATTTACAATGCCAGTGCCACCACACAGCAAGCATTCAGACAACAACGATCTTAAAGGAAATTGCAGCATTTTAGAACACACAAATCTTGTGGATTCAGAAAATATTGATTAAAACAAAGTAGTTTTAATACAGAGTATTTTGTTCACTCATCCTCATCTATGAAACTACCATAATATATTAAACAAAGCTATAAATCAGTGATTAAGGACAATGAAACCGAGGGTATTTCTGCAGGCTTGAATAATCTACTAGGAACTTTAATGAATGGTATTTTAATGAATCACCTTAAATCATTCAATGCTCTCCTAATTTCTGAGATACAAGAGCATGCATCTCAGTCATTTTGGGTCTGTTCAATTAGAAGACAAAGCATGCCTTGCTGCAACCTGGACTCACACCAGCTTACATGCTGCAACACGAGCAGCGTGTTAGACTGCCATCGTAGGTAACACCAGAAAGATCATCTTCAAAGAACAGATTCAAAACTTGTGTTGTTAAACAAGAGTTTCACATTGCTTCAGTGTAAGTTAACCACATAAATGTTTTGAAAATAATTTTTTCTTGCCAGGACAGCAATTTACGTGATACTGCAGTAGATTCAGCACAGTGAAGAAGACTCACGAGGCTATTTTAGGGAGCACACAGAGTTAAGGATCTTTTAGGCCACAGCTCCAGCACCCATAATAAAGATTGGCTCAGGAGCATGCTCCATTCATTAGTAACTTTGTAAACAGTATTTCTGCCAGAAGATGAGCAGCACATTCCTGGAAAAGGTAATGATTTATGAGCAACTAACATCAGAACTGAGGAAGCCTTTCCTGGCTCACAGGAGAATGTGCTTCTCAACGTGCGTAACTGAAAGGTTAAAAACAAGTCCCTGACACATGCAGCATCTTTCTACACTGCATTCCTCATTACAAAAGGCACCAAAGGGCCACAAGGTGTGCTGCAGACATCAAAACAAGCACAGCTCACAATGGTTCAAAAACAGTTTCAAACGTAGAACTTTTCACAGAAGCAACATCACACACATCAAAATGGAGTACTGACTTGGTAGCTTATGACACCAAAAGTTAAGATCTATAACGAGGGCACATTTTAGCATGAAATTCCTGAATGATATTTTCCATCCAGATTAGGAACATGATTAGAAACATTCAGGATGGCCATTTTAATTTATATTGGGAGTTCTAAGGGATACAGAACAGCCACTTCTTTGAAGTCTATGGTTCACCCATAACTCACAGACAAGATTTTAATCCTATAGATTCATTTCCTAAACAGCACAGAAATTGACACAAACATCCAGAACGCTGCTTTAGAGGCAAAAGAAATAATTACAGTGAGTTTTTCATACACTACAGAAGATTTTACATAGTCTGTAAAAGATTAATTGAAATGGAAATTGACAGAAAAATCTGAAGAGGCATTTGGAGCAGAAAGAAGGGTTGCTAACGCAGCCGAACTTGAAAGTACAATAAAGGAGCAATAAAACTACTTTAAAATAATCAGCGATCAATGGATCTGGAATCTAAAACTGATTATGAGTTCTTACAAAAGACTGCCTCAAAAGCTTCTGCTACACACTTAAACCTAACAAGAAAATCACGAATGTTCTATTTAAACAGAATGATGGCAGGCAAAAAGAAAATCTGAAAAGTTGTCCAAGAAGAGAAAAATGTTTTTACTAACTCCTGTCCCTGTGTTTAGCACTGTCTCAACAGATAGCTTCCAGAAGCACTCCTCAAGGACAACATTTATATTTGATTTACACCTGATGTGACCCTATGTCACATTGTTTCTTAAAAAATAAGTGCCAGGCATACTCAGTTATTAAAACTACATGCTAAGGATGTTAAAATTTTAAGTTCCTTAAAATTTTTCACCCACTCCCGTGGATGCATTCAGCACTCGCTGTTGTGTGTAAAGAGGTTCTATCAGCAGGTATCATTTCCACTTATGGCCAATGTAAGACATTTTTCCATAACACTTAGCTTTTACAGCACTTCGGCTAAAATCCAAATGTAGGCCCACTTCACTTCTATGCAAACATTTTGTATTTCATATAAATAGTAATTTGCCTCAGTTCAGCTAGAAGCACACGAGCACACAGTTACTAGGATAGAAACCTAAGGTCAGTCTGTAGGAAGAATGTATGGTGTATAATGCATCAGCATGTTGACTTGTAACTGAAAAAATAAACAAGCCAGGTATCTACCCTGCCAGACTGCTAACCTTGCAACATGCCTCTAAGGAACAACATGCTTTCCTTAGCTAGCAGGCTTCCCAGGAGCAGCTTTGCTGTCTCAGATACCAGATGTTGCTACAGAAGCAGCAAAGAGGGCCATCCATGAGGGAATTAATACCACCTCCAGTCAGTCAACTTCACCCTTTGTTTCCTGCCTCCTTTGGTGTTTTCTATCTTGCCATCTCCAGAAAAGCACCAAGGAGACCAGGTCACACGCTTACCATGAATTCCCATACAAGAATATGAGTTAAGAAGAACTGGTAAGAAGAAGATGCTTCAAATAGATTTTGACCAATATCACCTTTATAGAAAAAGTAGTAAATCTCACTGCATGGAACAGAAGATAAAAAATTCCCAATAAGAATAAAAAGCCAATGCAAGGGAAGATATCAAGACTAATTACAACCTAAAAAAGTACATTTGATTTATCTGTACAGTAACAGACTTTCTTCTCAACGTCACAGAAGAAATTTCAGAGGAATCTGTCCTCACTTTGGTGCTGACTCTTTTTCTTAGATATGTTCTAAGTGCACCTTACAGCAAGGTATCACTCACTGCTCCTTGGTATAGGCTCCTACATAATCTCTGATGTAAGGAAACTGGTGTAGGGAACCTGCTTTGGCAGGGGGTTGGACTTGATCTCTAGAGGTCCCTTCCAACCCCTACGATTCTGTGATTCTGTGAATCTTCTTTCCTGCTTTTGCAAACATGTACATACACACGTAATATTTCAACAGCTCACAGTGTTAGCATGTCTATGAAGCATAAGAATATCTCACTTTAAATAACACTACTGGATTATAAAACAAGTTGACTACTGGAAACATAATCAAGACACATTAAGCAATTTCTCTCCAAAGCAACAGCATTCAAACTGCAGGCTAACTCCACACAATTTAAGGCAAATCTCTGTCCACAGGTTTATGCTTACTACTGTCTTCCAACTAGATAATACCTCAGAAGAAGAGCTTTATGAGTCCATAAGTCAAAGGACTGTAGAGGAAGAAGGGAGTCACAGCAAACCTAAAAATTCCACAGTTTAACATTCTCTAGTGTAAAAACAGAAATTTGGCAGCAGAAGACAAAAGGACTAAAATGAAGAATAAGCAAGACAAAGAAGAGTCTACTGTAAGTTAAACTTAGGTCTTTTAACAAATAATATTCTAAGTATACTCCTTGCATCTGAAAATGCAACAACCAATTTTGTGAATTTAGCATTAAAAACAAAGTTTCTAACTAGGGATTATTCCATGTCCTTGTAACATCAACACTCTGAATATTGTCAAATGCACTTCAAACAGATTATTTAAATGATTTTAACATAACTAAACAATACTAAGTATGTGCTAATCATGCCATGATTATGTGACCTTTTTATGCATAAAAACATTGCACTTTTAAGTAACACCCACAAGCTAAAAAATAAAACACATTTAAGTAAAATTAGGCAAAACATAAAACAGATATAAAACTATCACAGAGTGTTCAAAGGAGGGTTACAAAGATGGTGAAGGGTCTGGAGGAGAAGACATACAAGCAGCAGTTGAGGTCCCTGGTTTGCTCTGGGTATCTGTTGTAGTTTCCATGAAAATAAAGAGGAGGCATTACTTCCAGAGCAGCCTACCTGCAAGCTCCTGCCACGTTCACTCAGATCTGCCAGGTACTAACACTAGCCAGCCATGGGCTGACAGAAGCAAGACAATTCAGTTTTAGAACCAGAGGAATGGAAACAAGATCCCCAGAGCAACCTACTCCCCTCAGTACACCTATCTCCCTCCATGGTTCTGGCCACAAATAGGAAACTGTGACAACCTCCTTTGACAAAGTTAGCTGATAAGACCATTCTATAGGTAAATCACATACTAAGGGGAAGAGTCTGCTTATAAATGCAGTTCATGGGCTGATGAGCAGAAGTTCACAAGTGCCCTGTGCTGTTAAATAACAGCAAAGAAAAGGAAAGTTTTTAAATACCAGTTGTAAAAGTAAGTACACTGTTTAACAGGAGACTCCCTTTGCATGTTAAGAAAAATATCTTGCTGCAGCAGATGGCTATTTCACTTGGATATCTTTTCTACAGAGAAATAGTTGCTAGATAGGAAAGGATATACAAAAATGCACAACGTGCACTTACCAAATCTGCTTTATGGGGGGAAAAGAGAAAAAAGAAAAGACATCTTACTAAGACACTGCATTTAAGATTAAGTGAAAACAATTATATCAGAATACTGAGCACAGAGTAACTCCAAAACGTACAGCTACTGGTCAAGGAAATAAAAATCTACATAATTATTCTTAATAGCCTTTATAATTATTTTTTATAAGAAGTGCTCACTTGTTTTCTGATATTGGATCAACTCCTAGTAGCAAAGGTCTTGGTGAAAGAAAAATTTAAGATCTTTACGTTAATGGTTTGCATCTTTACATCAACGTAAAGATTATTTGTTACGATCAGTATTAGGAAATAGCTCATCTCATACAGCAATTTGGTTTCCAGTGTCATAAACCCAATAACATCATCAAAATTAGGACTAAACACTGTAGTTAGGTCATAGTAAGAAGGTAAAAGCAATGCACTAATCCTGTCAAAAAACTGTCACGTATTCAGGTCACATTCATAAATTAAAACTACTACAAGGAAGTATGTTATGCAAATAATATTATTTTATGCTAGGAATACAAAATTATAAAAGCATAAGTCACACCATTTCTCTTCTGGAAGCAATTCTGATCTCTAATGCTTGTGGACAACAGATGTGACTTCAAGCAAGCACACAGCTAAGAGCAGAACTTTCTCCTTTCTGGAGGATGTTCAAAATAAAATCATTAAGATTCCTAAGTCTAACTGTAAAGTGCACTTACCATTGCTGGACTCTCTTCAGATTCCACATCAAAAACATTGCGTCGTTTCACTGTCAGCAAATCAAGATCTTTAGTATCATCATCGTCGTCATCATTTTCAAAGATCTGCATGGAGTTTGTGTTTGGAACCCTGCTTGACAAAGCAGCTTCTTTTTCTTCCTCCTCAGATGCTTCTTTTGATTCACATTCAGACTCGCTCTCCTCCATGCCTTCATTGGAAGGATACTCTTCATTTTCCTTTGATCTGCTAACAGACAACTCCCCACTGGAATTAATTCTGCATTTTTCCATTCCTTCTTTATTCAGTGAGGAAACGGTATTTTTGTTTTGCTCTGTCTCTTTCAAGGGATTTTTCTCTTCAGATGTCTCTTTCACTGATAACTGTTTCTGAACTTTCTGAAGAAATCTCACACGAGGAGCCATGGCAAGACCAAGTGATCTATAGCGTGGAATTAAACAAATACATTAATATGAAAGGTAGATACAAAACGTTTCACTAAATTAGAAGTTCAACAGCTCAAGTGCTTCAATTTTAGTCATGAACACTTAAACTTGCACACTTCGATCAATATATTTACCAAATGGTATTTGGTACATAACAGTACAGTCCAGGTTGAAAAATGCAAATGAATATATGGGGAAGAACGAAGATGAAACAATTGAGGAAACACTAGAAAACAACTACAAATCCTCTCAGGAAGGAAAGAAAACAAAGAACCTGAAAACCTGTGGACAGGAGCAAATGAAATATGATTATATTGGAATAAGTGGAAGAAACTGATCTAATTTGGTATTGAAGATACACGGATGACACATCAAGCACCGAGCACTGATCAAGTTAGTAACTTTTACTGTTAGAACTACGCCCAGAATATTGTCCCTAACATCATGTGATAATGGAAAGATCAGAAGAACACTATGGATAAACTGCAGGAAAAGCTGTGGGAGAGACACACCTTACAAGAAATCTCACCTGCCTTCATTCCTACCAACACATTCAGAACTGAAAGGATCTCTAAGACAAGTAACACAGCTCTTAGATTTGGGGGATAAGTAGGGAGGCTTAATATTGCTAAGAAAACAACAGCAGATAAGCTTAGACAAATCTGTGTGTAAACAATCCCCCAAACACTTCTTAGTATATGAATTCTCAAAAACCTCGAGGACTTTGGGTCATTACCATCTCTTTTTAATTGTGTCTTCCAAACTGAGAATACTCAGAGAAAAACATTCTACAACTGTTGAAAGTTTCCTCATGTTGTTGGATTCAACTGCTTCTTTAGAAAATATTTCTTAAATGTTTTTCCAATCTAGAGTTCAGATGCACTAAAAGATCTTCAAATATAAATGAGCTTTTCTTTCCAGACCTTTTTGAAACATAGGAAGGTTGTAAATAATCCGTCACCGTTTCTGCAGAACACCAATTCTTATGCAAATTAGCTTTTCATTCTGATATTAAGTGACTGCACTTAATAAACACAAACATAACACATCAGTAAACTCGTTGGAATTATATGAGCACATAAAAGCACAACACAGTGATTTCTTTTACTGCAAAACAGGTTCAGGAAATGACTTAAAATAGCCTGAAAAAAAAAGTTAAATACTCCAGAATCTCAAAAGAGTTTTAAACAAATAATGAACATATTTTCTTGACATGTTTTCAGAAGACGGGATGTAGAAGCATTAGAAAATAGGAGAAATCAAATCAACTGAAGTGACACGAATCTGAATTAACAGGTTTTCCATGTTGTTCCATTAATGATCAAAATAAACAAAAATTGCTTTTGCTGTACTATTTGATTAGCAAGCTTTGAGTCTACACTAAGGAGCTCAAATGCTCCTAATGCTTGACTAATTAAAAAAAGAAACCGAGATCATCAAGAGTTTATGGGCCAAAGAATCAGAGATGATGCTGCAAAGAGGTTGTCATGGATTGACTTCCCACAACCCAAGCCCTCAGAAGAAGAAGGTGTGTCCATCTCCACTGAATTCTGCACCTGGGACAACCCTGGATATACATACAGACTGGTAGACACAGTGCCCAGGCAGCCCATGGGGCCAACCATGCCCTGGGGTGCCCCAGGCCCAGGGCTGCCACTGAGTGGAAAGAGGGTCTGTCCCCTCTGCTCTGCACTGTGCAGCCTCACCTCCTGCACTGGTTGCAGGTTTGGGTCCACAATATTGGAAGGGCATGAAGCTATTAGAGAGCATCCAAAGGAGTAACAAAGATAGGGATTCTATGATTCTGTGCCTCCATGTGGCCAGACCCAGGTGCTCTCAGTACCTGAGCCACCCTGTTACCTGCTCAAAACCACTTAAGAGCACAAGTAACAGAGATTTCTAGAGTGCACTAAAGACCATTCTTAGAACTTGGCAAGGTCAGCCAGTTACAGAAGGCACTCTACTGCAGCTGTTGTTACTCATGCATATGCAAACATTACTCAGGTAAGTGAAGGTCAGTAGCAGACTCAGCTGCACTATGAGTAGTTAAGGAAGTTTAAGATCCCAGGAGACATGGAGATGATGAGTAAGAGAACAATAACTGGACTTCAAGAGAGGAGACTGCAGCTTGTTCAACAGTTTGCATGGTAGGACTAGAAAGCTCAGAAGCTTACAGAAGTAGCCACAGGAAGTTCAGAAAGGGAAGGCTGGATCTCAGAGGAAGTTGAGGGAGAGCAACATGGAAAACACCCAAACTCCACAGATAGCTGGAGAGGATCTTGGTAACAGCTAAGAAATGCTGCATCTGGTTACAGGTGTACAAAATCACAACCAACTGGGAGAAAGTAATTAGGGCCAAGTTATTTTTTCAGAGGAGGCTTGAGTTTAGGAAAAGAAGCACAATTATAGGAAAAAGGAAGGCCAAGCAGCACCCAACAACTAAGACTTGCAAACCCATAACTGGTGCTGTCTGCAGAACATCTGCACAAACCTGTGCTTGCTGACAGCAGCTGGAACAGAACAACAAACCAAACCCTCTGTCCAGACTACATCATAAGGGTCAGGCCTACAGCTGCACCACATTGGCTGTTTCTCTGGTCAGTGACAAGACAGGTTTAGAAAGATGGATCCTGCATTCTGGTACCACCCACTTCAGGTCTGACAGCACCTGCAGCTACCTGCTGTTCTGTAAAACTGATCTGCATGCAACAATTCAGCTGGGTATGAAGTTGTGTGTATCATATTTCCCAAACAGCATGGCTTCACAGCCTAGTTCCTTTCCTCTCCATGTACCAGCGTAGAGGTAAACAGAAAAATATGCCACATTATTCTCTGAAAGTAATGAGGAAAAACAGATAAACTACCTTCCTTAGCAGCTCCTTAGAGCAGTGGCTAATCAAAGTCCAGCAGACTTGCCTGTTAAGATACACCCCCAGATTGAAATGCACTAGCATTTAACAGAATAGTATTAAATAGACTAAGAAGTGAAAAATATTCCCTGCCTCCTGGTCTCCTAACCAGGAGGCCAAAGTGACTCATATTCCTTTCCACTCTTACTTGTTTACATTTGCTTGCTTCTTTTCTTTTTTTCCAATGTTTTTTGCAATGAAAAAACTAATCCTCTTTTATGCAGCGTAGAGGTTCTCCTCCATGAAACCTAAAGGCTGGCTCTGTTCACAGGCTTAAGTCTTACTCCAGCAAATTATTTTTGAGAACACTAATGTATCACAGCTCAAAAGTCATAATACCTCTACACTTAATGTATGAGGGGTGAAAGGTGGACTGTGTGGACATTTTCCTAGCAACAACTCCATCACAGCAGCTGTGAAATAGTGGGTCACCTCTGCTGGTGCAGATTTCGATGAGCATAGCATGCAGGCTCTTGTTCATCACTAGCAAAAATGCACAGCTAATGGTGGTGGCTATGCTGAAAAATAACGCCTTAGAATTTGCACTATCAGACAGTTTTAATGTGCTTCTTATATCTGTTGTAGTTTCCATGGAAATAAATGGGAGGCATTACTTTCAGAGTGATGTGTATGTATAGACACAGATGCATATGAAAGACCACTGCTTTTCTGTAGTTTCCATCAGCTAAGCTGACATTAGAATCATCTTTTATGAAAGGTCAAATCCTGGCTCAGATGCCCAAGATTTGAAGACTATTCTGTCTACATAAATAGCTGATACAAAATGCTGACACTCAGGAAGAGGTACTGAGATCTCTAGAATTCAGCACTATAGCCACCTGTTAGCAGGACTGTTAAAACAACGGTTAAATATTTTGTGGTCAGCCCCTTAAGTCCTCATCTTCCGTCATTCTGCATAGGAAGAGCCATGATTCGGTTTTAAAGATGCTGACAAACCACACAACAGTTGAGGGGGCAGGCAATGGATGTAATGCTCAAGTTATTCCCAGTTCCCTTAAAAATGTCTTAGTCCACAAAGCATATTTTATAACAGGTTTATTACCTTAAAAAAACATCATGTTAATTGAAGCACAGCCCAGGAAGAGCAGGTGTTTCACAGCCTAGTAATTTGTCACATTTTAGCTCATTATGCCAAGTGCTAATAAGTTTGAAGGCTTAAGTCTCCTCTGTATGAAATTCCAGAGACACATAAAATCAATTATGCACCTTCGAACACCCTCCTGTTCCCTTCTGATTATCCTATGTCCCCTGAGATTGTCCCAAAGCTTCACGTTATAAAACAATCTCAGATATCCATCATCTTTAAAGTCAAGATGTCAAAATTAATTTCCCTCCCACAAGAAAACATGGAATCCATGTAAAAAAACTTCCATAGTAAAATGCACACTATTCAGACCAGTGAAGAAATGCTTCATTTTTTAGCAAGCCCAAAGTATCTTCTGGAAAGTAATTTACATTCAGGGAACAGTGCCTCTTTCGCACCCAAAACTGGACTGCAAAATGTCGTTTTTGTCTATCTCAATTTATTTTGAAATGATATACTAAAGTAGCCAGCACTTAGCTATGTGGTTGAGGGTATATCTGAACAAGAATTATTTGTTCTCCACCCTTCTACTCAAGAAGTTCTGTATTTTACTGTACCTTCTGCTGTAAGATCCACCTCTCTTTTTAGAGGTATACATACAGGCAAGAGCATTGCATAAACACGAAAACATAAATACCAGGAACTTTGCATTTCTATGTGTTAACTGTTAAAACAAGCTTTTTTAGCTGTAATACACAGCGAGGCTTCTTTCTACACTTTTCACTTTCTATATTACATTTCCTGTTATACTTACAGGGCATATTCCGCTAGAGGCAATTTGAAAACGTCAAATACTTCCTTATTCTTCATTAAGTAAACTGAACGCAAGTAGGATACAAAACACTGAAAAGAAAATAAAAGTAGTTTTATAAAAGAAGCTTCTCATTCAATTACCAACACATAAAATTACTATTATAGTATTGCTCTAAACAGAAATAGGATTTCATTCTTAATGGATTTCAGACTGAAGTTCTTTAACCAAACATCCATCAGTCAAAATTTACGAGTACTACCAAAGTGATACAAATACTCAAATATTCCATCAAAGAGCATTGACAGGCTGAGTCTGACAGTAGCATGGCCTTCTATTTTCACTAGAAAGCAAATATGGCAACACAAAAAAAAACAAACATTGTCAACATTTTTTTTCTGGTTTTCTAAATGATGTTACTCTACACTGACAAATGAATCACATGGAAACTAAAGGAGACCGTGGTACTACCAGTCTGAAGTGCCTTGACTTCACTGTAGCCACTGGCTAACAAAGCAATTCAACTCCATGTAGCTGTCTTTCACTACAGCCTACGATAATTCACGTCACCTTGCCTTTGTCACCAGCTAATCATACACTTGCAGTCGAAGAATGTAGCTCAGCTGGTCAGCATATATATTAGTAAATGCCATGTAGCGCATGAGTCCAAACTTGACATTTCAATTAATCCCTGATGCTCACCAGGAAAACCAGAAGCACCACGTAACAGGACAACGTAATCTTGCACTGTGTTTTCCCTCCACCCTTCTCCAAAGGACAGATTCCTATTCTTCCTTTAGCATTCAGCTTTCCATCTTATTTTACATTATAAATTTCTGCCCACCATTTCTTGAAATTAGTGGTGACAAATACTGATAGTTCTATTTACAGCTTTATTCCTATTCAAAACACTTTTGTATTATTGTATTGCAATTCATAGAATTTCACCACTCTTTCCTGCAACAAAAGCAGGCGTTGTTCTGATAAGTTAACATTCATTAGACAAGAAATTGTACCATTTATTCCAAAATAGCAGTTGGTTGTCAAATGGCCATCTATTGCTCTTCTTATGCACTAGCAGAATTCTGAGCTGGCCTCCTGAGGTCAGATATGTAGTACTACAATTTTTTTCTTCTAAACCAGCAAGCACTAGAACCAACGGCCAGTTAAACTATCACACAGTTTTAATCAAGTACACTACAAACACACCCCTGTTCTGCTACATACACTCTCATCAGAAAAAACTTCTGTCCTGGCAATTCAAGTGGAATTTAAAAAAATTTATACTTTTTAGCCTGAGACAGAGGAGGGAAACAGCAGTTCGGTGCTTCAGACTTTTACAGGTGTTCCTGAAATGCACAAGAGAAAACACTTTGTCCAGACATGAGAACTGTGAGACTGTGGATGAAGCAGTCACAAAGTCACACTTGTGTTCTTGGCCAGTCGAAGTAAGAACTTCTGTTACTAGCTAACAGATGCTTTTCAAGCCGTCCTACACTTTGTTATAGAAGCTTCAGTTTACTTGTCCACTTTTTCTAATGCTGAGGTTTTTAGGTAGCTTCACAGTCTGAACATTTATTTCAATTAATTCTTGGGCTGGGAGATTTTAGCACACCCCGTCTCAGCCACTATCAACACTAAGATGTGGAATAAAACACTTGTTTCCTCACATTAAATTATTAAACATTTTACCAAGATAACTGGAAATCTATAGAAAGAGAAGTAAATGTTGGCAGACCTCATTAACCTACTGCTGTCTGGCAAGCAATGACAAAAAAAAAAGTCCCTTCTATCCCTGCAACAACAGATGGGAAAAATTCTGTTAAACAAGAACAACCTTTTCTGTGAATCTGAATGTTGCAACATCTACAGATTGTAAGGTCTACGTGGGTCACTGCATACACACAGCAGAAATCTCATTCTGCCTTTTGGGTAACTTACTTTACCACTATTTCTTTGATATTCTAGTTTAGTAATTAACAAATTATCAATAAGGGATGGAAAGAATATATTTTCGTGTATGTGCTGAGCCCTGTGAGGGAAGATTTAGATTAGATGTTAATAAAAATTCTTTAACAAGAGTGCAGTGAGGCCCTGGCACAGACTGCCCAGGGATCTGTGGATGCCCCACCCCTGGAGGCATTCAAGGCCAGGTTGGATGGGGCCCTGGGCAGCCTGAGCTAGTGGGGGTCTGTCCTGCTTGTGGGAGGGGTGTGGAAGTGGATGGGCTTTAAGGTCACATCCCACCTAAACTGCTCCATGATTCTACCACAGCTAAGAATGAACCATGAAACAAATGCATTACGTACTAACGTTTATCAGCTATCAGGGTTCAGCACTTCGATACTCGAAACAATTTGTCAGCTTTGTCACAGACTGGGTTCAGGTTCATATTGCTCTACATTCAAAGAAATGAGCTTCTCATTCAGATACAAAGCTTCAAAGATAATTCAGTAGTAATGATTCAAGCCTTCAGCTGACCTCACTTGCCACACTCTGAACAATTCCAACACGAGATTCTCAACCCCAAAGCCTTAATCCAAAATAGAAAGATTATTTATATATATATATATATACACCTCACAGAAATTTTACTTAATTTTATCTAGGAAAATGAACTACAGAAAAAGCCAGTGGCTTCTTCAAAACTGGCAACTTAATCTGAATTCTGATTTGATTCCAGTGACTTCACTTCAAGCTCTAAAATATTGCCCATTCTTCTGGATTTTATTCAACTCTCAGATTTGATGTCACCTCTGCATACAGACCAGAGAGCTGAGGGAAGATGAATTTAATCAGTCTGAACTCTATTCCTGCTCATTTATCATTCTGTATTATCCCACTATTATCGCTACGGTTTTGATCTAGTTTTTGTGATGGCTTGTTGTTTGTTGTTGCTGTTCTTGGTTTTTTTTTTTACAATTATCAAATGTTACAAAAATATTATCACATTAATTATATTGTACCCTTATGGATAACATCAGAAACATATCACAGCTGCTGTATCACAGTAGTAGCTAAAAAAATGGTTCAGACTAGCAGAACTACTAGAAAAAGACAAGGCAGCAAGTACTGTGCAGTATCAATCCACTACATTTGTAGCTCCAATTTATTAATGCGTTTCTTGGATAACTGTTTTAAATATTAAGAAAAAAATAGATGTATGTGCTATTTTGACAGAATAAAAAGTAACAGAGCTTGACTGGAATCCTGAACCGTAACTGATTATGCTGCCAGCGCACTCTTCACGGCCCTCTGGGAGAGATGGACAGACATAAATCTTGTGTCCAAACACAAAAACATTCAGGTAAGCAGAAAAATATATTTTTCAACTCTGTTTCAGAGCAAAGTGAACTGGTCTAACACTAAAACTAAAAGAATGCCAAATGGTGTCACCTGTCCACAAGAAAAACTACAAACATTGCAAAGAACCCCAACCTGATTCACCTTCTTTCCAACCAACAGCACACGAACCACATCCTATGAAATGAACTACAAAATTCCTTAAAACAGTTAGTAACCAAAAATTTAACACTCTCCCTTTTAAAAATGCTTCCCATACAGTGCTTTTTTCTTTTTTTCCCCAGTACAGGACACAATGACTTAGATCTCCTGCTCTCAACATAGTAAAACACATCCTACCTGAATTTCTGTGTGCAGCTATGCTATTGCACTGCTGTCTCATCCACTGTTACTCCAGTAGAGAATTTATTTCTCACAAAATCAAGAATTCAGCAGCTTGCAACAGACAGGCACAGGACCCATTTTCTGACAAATCGAGCATTTCAGTTAAGAATCTGAGGTCAAGATTTCAGCTGCATTATCTTTATTGTTTTACTCTCATTAATATGTATGAATACTGGAGGACATTGTAGACTGTTTGAACACTCAAATCTTATTAAGGAGGAACACCTATGACAAACCACTTGTCCATATTTCAAGATTCTCAAAAACTGAATGTATTTATAGTTTGCCTAAAGGTGACAATACACTAATATCTGTAAGTGAAAAATTGAAACAAAAATTACTTAAAATGGTAATGAAATTACAATTCAACATTTTCAAAATTAGTCAGATCTTATTTGCAACCTTGACAGACAGGCCATGTTTGATTCTGTTACTGTGCTATTTTGAAGCCTTCCCATTACTTTCTATTGTTCAATTCAGAAATATCTTTCTCTTCCTTTTAAGAGATCTTAAAAATAAAAAAAATTAAAAAAAACCACAAAGCCAGAAACAGGAAGATTTGTTAGCATTTTAATTTCAAGAAAGATACTCTGGCATCCTCCTACTCACAACCTCCTCCAGCCAGCTGCTCTGGCACTTTCGAGTTAAATGTGTGTAACTACAATTTCCTGTGGCAGCTGCCAATGACCATAATTTGTCACCAGCGTACTTGGCCTGTGCAGTATGATGAAGCTTAATGTATGACATTCCACAAGCTGCAAATTTGACTTCAGAGTTTAAAATATTGCAGTTTGCTTTATTTTACATATGAGTTCTGAAGAAAGACTCCCAACTCCTGGTCACAATTCTCATTTTATTCTATCACTCAGGTTCACTAGAATCTTTCTAGATGTCATCTGTTCTCACACTGGTTCAGATAAATAGTTTCCAACATTAACCCAGAATCTCTGCCATTCCTTGGATAGCACTTGTATTTCTCAGTCTCTGGTAGTTTCAAATTTCTGATCATTTGGCTTTCAGTAACGCTCTTTAAATGTCACCTATATGTACAACAAAGTGACCTGAAAGATTTTATTATGTCTCATCATTTGCTAAAACATGATTATTCTTTCTACTGATGTCATGCTGTAAAGTATAAATATCCAAAAAATTTAGTAGTTCAAACACTGCTGCTAGGACATGTATCTGCAGATAAATTACTGTAACAGTAGTTCAACTAGCATGCCTCAAGAAGCTGCAAATGACTACTTACCCTTTGAGCTTTCTCTTTTAATTCCTGATCCTGAGCTAAGAAAGCTTGCATCCTCTTTTGGATGTCTGAAATCTTCTCAGGGTTAATTCTATTGGAAAAAAAAAAACAAAAAAAAAACAGTTTGCTTTAACAATCACAAGAAATAAGCACCTATTAAGTTCTCAGGAGTATCTTCATGACTTCTGCAATTGCTTTAATATGCATAGATGTATCACCACTCTGAAAAGTTAAGAGTGGAACCACATTAAGGATGAAGCAAACACTTCAAATGAATAATACCAAAAAAAGAAATGGGAACTCAGTTTTTATTCAGTTACAGTTTTTGGTGAAGGACATGAAACCTTCTCCAAAGCGAAGCCAAAATCTGCATTAAAATACTTCTGTAATTTATAAAAAAGCTGAGGAAAAAAGAAAAGAAAGCTAAAGAATCGTAAGTCTACTTTACACTATTATAACAGTCTTCCTGGGGAAATTCTCAGCACTTTTGACAGCTTAAAAAAAGATCCACTGCCTTGGGAATAGTGAAATTCACTTCCCCGTTATAGGCAGATGAGCAAAAATAAAGGACATTGAGATTAAACAGATTTAAGACTTCCTCAAGATATCAATCACGTGAATAGAGAACAGCTACTATATTACAGAAAATGACATTTAAAAAGTTAGGTTATACAAGGCTCCTCTCAAACTCTGGAGTTTTTATATTTATTCGACTGATATTTTTTACTTGCCTTATTCCAACTTGTGACCTGCTAGTGCCACCCTAGTGCATCATACAAGCTTCCAAACATGGTAAAGGGTGCCCCTCAAGCAGATGTTAAAAAAGGTGCTCTATCACAGTCATCCTATTTCTCACAAGGGACCCTGCTGCCATGCATTACATAACCCCACACTGTGCAGCTTTTACTTAAGGAAAACAAGGAAAAAAAACATCAAAATCAGATTTCTTCACATACATCAATCTAGAAAACATGACTGTGATTAAAATATTAGGCAAGAAACATCTTACAGTAATTTCCTTGGTAACAAACTATTAAAGACTGTGAAATGTGGAAAAAAAAAGCCATTAAATATTGGGCTGGGGAGTGCTGCCAAGCAACAATTCAAGACATCAAAGCTCTACCCCTTCATTACTTATATTTCCTATGTCTGTCAGAAACAGACAGCAGAAGACTGAAGAGGATAAAAGAACTGTTTGGCTGATAAAATAACTGTTTCTACTAAAGATCTAGTAGTGAAATCCCAGCCACAACGCAGAACATAACTCACTCTGAACAAAAATCATGAGGCACAAAAAATTCAGTGGGACACAAAATGACCAACAAGTCCTCGAAATGCAGCACAGATGGAATACACAGATTACCAAAGGCAGAAAAAGTAAACAGAGATTGTTCTATTAAACAAGAATGAGAAGGTAATGGTGAAAGCATTTATGACCCTAACAAAGGAAAAACAGTAGAAGAGCAAAATAAAAGTGGTGGATTAAGTGATACTGAATTACCTCAGAAGGCACAGGTGCAAAATATACCACCTCGATGTAGACAAGGAAGAATACAAGAAGAATTAAAAAAGCAAACTAGATGAAACAAAGAGGTATGAAAGGACTCAAAAGGAAAAGTTTCAAATAGAAGTGAAGACAAGTATAAAAACCAGCACAACTACCTTGGAATAAAGAAATTAAAAAAAAAAACCTTAAAATTAACACTGTTAATAATCCCAGAAAAGCACTGGATTACTGATAAGTTACAGGAAAATCACTAAGAGATGACATGCACTTAATTTTTTCTCCTTTTCATCTTCACCCAAAGCAGCAGGTGCCATCTCACAGCCACCAGCAGTCACAGTATAGCCTGAGCTGTACAGCCAGAACCAGAAATGATGGGTTAACAGGCACTTCGATAAACCCACAGGGCCAAAAGAAACTTGGCAATAGCAAGAAAGAGCAGTTAGGAACATAGTTACATCTGTATTCTAGACAACTCAGAGAGATAAGTATCTGGGCAGGTAAGCATAGTGCTCATCTTCAAAGGTGGCATGGCAAAAAAGAAGCTAGATCAGTGCTTTTTCTTCACTTGATACTGAAAAAAATCAATTTGTAAGCACCTAAGGAAAACAAACACATAATGGCCAACACAGCTTAGAAGCAAAACATAACTAATCAATTTGATTATGCTTTATACCATAAATGACTTTAAGAATATGAAAGAAATAGTTAAAGTCCCCTCCTGATGTCAGCAAAACATCTAGCAATCTCACATTCTCAGAAGCTAGGAAAACACAGTCTACATCATGGGTGCCCAACATTTTGGCTTGCCTGGATCACACTGAGTGGTGAGGAATTGCCTTGGAATGCAAATAAAATCAACAGTATGTATACAGTAACAAACATTTTTTTTCCTAATGTTTAATTAAGGAAAGCAACAAGAAAATAAAGCAAGTGGGATATTAAACATTGCTTTTGTGAAACCATTGCATTGACGTTTGGTTCAGTGGAAGTGGCTGCAATCCTTAGTGAGCTCTCACAGTGTCTGTCAGAGATTTGTATGAAATTTTACTCCTATGCTTCATCCTTGTACACAGTCATTCATGGATGTGTGCTGCCAAAAAGTGACAATGTGAGCAAGGTGTGATCATGAAACAAGAGATATTTTGCTCTGGTAAGAGAGCTTATAAAAGTCTAGCGAAGAGAAACGATGAAATATTTGAGTTGAATATGTGACTCTACACATTAAATTTGGAAATTCACAGGTAATTTAGTCAAGTCAACTGAAAATGGAGTTACAAGCACACCATAAAACAAAATTTGACATTTTTTTCCCCTCAATCTTGACACCTATTCCCAATTTCCTTTATCAAAGCAGAAAGCACAGCAGCATATTTTTCACTGTTCACAGGACTGTGTTTAGCCAGCGTATCACAATGCACAGTCATCTACCATAACTTCATCCTGCACTGTGCCCTGTCCATGCTCTGCTTTCAGCCCCCATGCCAACCACAAGCCAAGTTTGGTTGGTGTTGAGCAACAGGTGTGTGCCCAGGGCTGGGTCAGGCTCCTCAGCAGGAAAAGCCAGCACCCTGACAGCACAGGACAGCTGCAGGATGGGCTGAGCTATGATGCACGCAGCCTGCACACTGATGTGCCTGAGCTGCATGAAATCTGAAAGTAAGGCAAAACCAGCTGTGCAGCTGTCATGACTATGACTGACTCAATGCTAAAGTCAAAATGCAGACCAAGATCCAGTTCTCACCCAGGCCTGCTACTACTCATTTTCTACATTCATTTGTTGATCATAAAAATACAATCCATTACTTTCAGGATACAATATAGCACCGGGGCTCCAGGTTCAAAAGACAATAATCTTAGGCAGACTATAACAATTTGTTAAATGCACATGGATTTCTGTTTAAGTTAAAAGACAATATATTGTGGTGTAAATCTAAGCAATGTTTAAAAAGTCCAAGGTACCCCAGGCATATTCTGCAGTTATGGTAATGAACAAGTAAATTTGCAATCATTAATATTTTAAAAAGTCATAACGCTGGATACTCTTCTCTCCAGCACTGTATCAAGAAAAATCCACCACTGCTGTTCTCATCTCATGGTGTGATTCCAAAAATATGAAAGCTGGTCATCAGATTTTGGTTTTAATGAGTTTACATGTTATTTCATTCCAAACAAACAGAACTCCTTAAATAATTATAGGCACGTGACAATGTGGGGAGACAAACCTAATAAAACCGAACAATGATGATGTATGAGCTTGCCCAACAATTAAGAATCAGTGAGTTAGCATCCACTATGAAAAGGATAGGAGAGCATTTTATGACATTGTCTGCCATTTTAACTAGGCCATTTCTTTCTTTAATTACAAACTGAGTACATACAGAGTAAGAAAAGTGCAATATAACTTTCTAGAACTGTGTTTTTGCCCAGTAGCTACATAAATGGCCAAATGGCCACACCTGACTGTGTCATGATACACACTTGATTTCAGCTAGTTCAGTCTTATGACCACATCAGTGTTCTACAAGTTTTCTGGCCAATATGCTTTCTGTTCTCCTCTTCTTCCCTTCATTTTCAACATCAGGATACAAGCACTGTTTTAAGTACATATTCAGTCTTCCCCATATTCTCCTAAGTGCAATTTCAGCAAAAAAAATTAAATCACCACCAAAAACACCACACTGCCAAATGAGTCCCTATAATGAGATGCTTTCCCTTTACCACTCACTGGGTTAGAAGTACTCTGCTTTACACACAGCTGTGCATATCTCTCCTGATGAACATGCTGCGAGCACAGACACTACACAATAGTCACAGCAGTCTCTCACCCACAGAAACATCTGCACTTCTTTCAATGCAACCTCTGTGTAGAAAATCTGTGTTGATTTAATTAAAAAGGAAAGCCCACAGAATTATTCTTTCAAACTTTTAAAATATGTATTTAAAAAGCAACACACCTTTGAAACTCAAGACAATCTGGTCTGGAGGGAGGTGTCCCTGCCCATTGCAGGAGGGGAGGAACTAGCTCACCTTAAAGGTCCCACCCAACACAAACATTCTATGATTCTATGAAACTGCGTGAAACAGCTGATAAGACATCCCTTTTAGAGAAAATGAGAAACACAAATAGTGTTAAACTGCATAATGCCAGTAAATTGGATACTGAGCCATACAACCAACACACACCATGCAGACCCATGCAGTCTGTGCACTGTGCAAGTCAATTCCAGCCCTGGCCACTTTGCTTTGTCTCCCCATCAAGGATTTCTGAGGAAATGGGCAGGGAAGTTTCATTTCAGTAATATGCAACACATTTATCATCCAACACTGAATCCTCCAGAGATCATGCTCACAAAGACACCTCTAAGGCAACCAATGTAAATATCATATTGCTATTTTGTTAGCAAAGCTTTGTTCACAGATTTTAAACTTTAATGCACATGTATTAATAATGTTTAAAAAGTAAACTTAAGAGAGTTTGGTTTTATTTCGTGATACAGCCTCAGTGTTTCACCCAGCTTCCAAGCAGCAGCAACCTTT
The DNA here is from genome assembly GCA_013399175.1 of Odontophorus gujanensis. Lineage (NCBI taxonomy): Eukaryota > Metazoa > Chordata > Aves > Galliformes > Odontophoridae > Odontophorus > Odontophorus gujanensis. The sequence continues at coordinate 150,518 of VXAB01009128.1, forward strand.
GCTCCATGCCCTCAGTCTGGAAGGTGGCTTCCTGTACAGCAAGAACTACCTCCAAGCTGGAAAGAGGAGGAAGAACTGGGACAGTGAGTGGCTGCACAGTGCTGCCAGCCTCACACAACACAGCACACACAGCTAGGGGTAGTAACACGAATGGATTTTCCAACAGCAGTAATGGTTTTCAGGAAGTAGCAAGTTTTTTAGTACTCAGGAATCCATTAAATATCATTATATAGAATCAGTATCCAAGCACTGCCCACTGTGAGACAGCAAAGCAGATGTTCCTCCAATAATTGCATTTTTGTCATAAGACTAAAGCTAGCAATATTTCACACTGGATGGTTACAAATCTGCAACTTCCTTGGGTAAAATTTTTCCAGAGAGACCAATTTAGCAATGATAACTCCTACAGAAGCACCTTTTATCTAGTCAACAAAATTACACGCAACAAAGCAATCACAATGTATTATCAAAAAACACTTCAGTTCACATCTAAAACTTTGAAGTTATGGACTGATCATAAATATGTCTGTAACATTAATACTTTCAGAGGAGCCTTCTGCCTTGAATACTCTTAAGTTCTACACTTATTATGGTGTATTTTACAGTTTCTCTTGCTCTGCTTGAGCAACGAAAAATATGTATCGTTAAAAGTGCTAACTGTAAATTTGCAGCTCGTGGTGATTAGGAAAGAATGGTTTACTGTAACAGGCTCCACAGGGAGCATGAATATGAAATTCAAAGGAAAAAAAAACCTCTAGCCTTCTAGACAGGTATTTAGGAAAATAAAAGCTCCTTCCCATGAATTCCACAAATCATGCAACTTTTAACAGCTCTACATAAACAAAATGAAGATATGTTAACAGCTATTTGTGGAAAAACATTCACTTAGACTATGGTGGTTATACAGCTGATCCCTGTAAAGTGCTATGATGCTTAAAGGAAAACACCAGATGTGAACACATTGTCCTATCAAAAGCTGTCTAGCAATTGATATTTGTGCATGTTCTACACAGAATTGATAACCGTGCCTGCCCAGAAAAGCTGTATTTCACTGTCAGCTCCACAGTCAGTCTGTCAGATAGAAGTACATTTGCAAGGACAGTTTGCAAGTGCAACCACTAAAATTGAAAGAGTCCACCTTAAAACTTTAAACTTGAAAAGTGCTACATGAATATTTTTCCACACTGCAGAAATGACATCTTGTGTCCAGGCATCACATTTAGAATGATTACATTTAACTTTGATATTAAAAATGGCAATAACCATGGAAAACAATCATAAAAGTCCTTCTCATAGCCTGCAGCCTTGTGAAGTTGAATGCTGGTGCACTCAGAAGAATAAGATTCAGGAGAAACTGCAGTGTTCTGTGATTATCAGTCCAAGCATCTGCTCACCACCTCCACAGCAGCTCACCACAAGACTTCCTCTCCATTTACAAAAACAAATTAAAGTTCATTAAAAGTCACTATCATATTAAGTTGTGACTGATGTTATCCTGTCTTACCTTAATGCACCCTATTACTGAATTTATAGTAAAAAAAAAAACTAAACTGACAAAGTCACACTCAATAGCTTTTAAACCCTGAAGTGCATCCGCTTGCATTTCTTAACTCAAATAATTTAACATAAAATAATTTAACATAAAAACGTATAGAAACTGTAAAAAAAATACAATCCAGCAGTAAAAGTAGCAGCAATTTCTTACCCTCAATTGTTACATTAGCATTCAAAGAATACAGTATAAGTTAATTTTAAGCAAACCCAAAGGTTTAAGTGTGAAGGCAATAATAGCTACTTAAAGTTTCACCCTATTTTGTTTTATTCGCAAAAACAATTATTCCACTAATACACTCTGCATACAGTACATTATGTTTCAGTCTCAGATACCTTCACCTTCAAACCATGCCTTTCCAAGAACAAAACAGTTCTAATTCTGTTCTTATCTACTGCTACGGAAATTATTTCCTACCTCGCATTCATCTTTCTCTTGATTTGTTCTATCATTTTTGACATGGGGTAACCCCAACTACACAATTATTCAAAACGTAGTCCAGCTCACAGCTGGTTTAATTCTACTTTTCCTGTATTTCCTTCCCATTCTGTTCTGCCTTCTGACTTAACCAGTGGGCTGACAGCCTCAAAGGATGCAGCACTGCTAAGTAAGAAATCATCAATTATTTATTTTTGTGTTTTATTTTTTTATTTTTACAGTCAATGCATTTGTAGGAAAGACAAAAGCTCTACTTTGCATTTAACAGATATTGGAAATAAGCTTTTTTATTGTTTTGCCTTTTTTCTGTTTTCCCCTGTTCTTTCAAGGTCAGTTTTCACTGGTACAGAAAGCACAGAGCATAGACACAAGCAGGTCTTCATTAGTATATTCTCTGAAATAAGAGAAATGACCATTTAGTGATTTTTTTTTTGGTAATTTCCTGTTCGTCAGGTAACTGATTTAGAAAGGCTGTAACAAATTGGAGAAATACTCCAGAAATAACGAAGTGCCAGGTAAGAGAAATAAGAATGATAAATGGTCTGAAAAACCTTACAAGGCAAGATTAAAGAAACTGTAATTATTTAATCTGCAAAAGAAAAGAAGAGATGGTATGATAATGCTCAGTCACATGAAAAGTAGTTGCAGAGAGTGTAAGAACGTCACTTTCCATAAGTTCTTGGCAAAGGATTAAAGAAATATTTCATACACATTTACTGTAAGACTTATCAGACACTTGAGGAAAAAAGCCTTCATGACAGGAACTGCTGAGTATAGATGAGATCGCTTTGGGAAACTGTGTAGATATTCACTGACAAATCAGACAGACAGGCATTCAATATAAGTAATTTGTATGGCTGATCCCATCTTCAGGAAAAAGGATGGAATAGATAACTTCCCCAGGTCCCTTCTTCTTCAACAGTATCAAAAGTAAGTCATCTCCCTTGTTTGTACAATTCCAAGCAATTCAAGCACTTGACTTCATCATTGTTGCCATACTCACAACACACAATTCCCGAGGAAAGGCCAGCAGACAAGCCATTAGTCACTTACTTTATTTCATTGACAGGTACTTTCCTCTGTGCCAGCTGCTCCACCATGCCTTTTTCTTCTGAGGGCAGCAGAATTAACAAAGCTTCACCGCCTTCTTTGTATCTAATCCGAAGGAAAAAAAAATTGACATCAAGTAAGCACAAAAAAAAAAAATGCTGTTTTCAATAACTTCTAAGGAAGCAAATGTAATTCTCTTAAGTAGCCCAAAGAACAGACAATCAGCCTCACTCTGAACAGGTAAAAGCCAAACCAGTTAAGTGACTTATCACTATCACCATGTGGTTTCAGAATTACACCTTGAGCCCTATATGTCTGGGTCTAAGACATGGATTCAGAGCAGCAGATCCTATTCTGTCCTAGATAATAAATATTTCTGTGGTAACCAAATGACACTCGATCAAACATTACAAGATCTAGCTACTTGCATACATCCCTTACCAACAGGAAAATCTTAACCCCTGGTACCATCTGATTCTCCTTTGCACATCTGCGACTGCAAGAATGTAAATATTAGAAAAGTATTAAATGCTTTGAACTCAAACATCCACTTCTACTTGCATGGTCAACAAAGACTACTTTTCTAAAAGACCATAGAGGAATTACTCTAATAAAAGCATAGAAATGGACTCATTTATAAGCCATAGCCTGTTACTGAGCTGCTGAGGCAAGTCCCTGTGCAGAAGCAGATGGTAAACCTACAAATGGCTACGACTATCAGTGGTCCATTTATTTGAAACAAATTACTCTGTGTATTATTTTCCAAGTACTTTTTTAATATCACATTTTATGTACTAACTAAACAGAAGTTTGGTGCCTACTCTATTCATATTTGCCTGCTGGTAAATTTTTTCATCCACCTCAAACATAACTTGTTCTTCCTGTTATGTGGAAAGAAAGTTAACTTTCTTCTCTACCTTTATTCCAGACTGTCCCTGTGCCAATAGCTCTCTCTCTTCTACTGCCTATCCATACATTTCTACTTTGCTATTACAATAATCTTTGGCTGCTCTTACTCCATTGCATTTTCCCATTTTTGTCTTAACTCAAATTGCTCTCAGTCTTCCCCGTCAAGAAAACCATAGAATCCTAGAATCACCAAGGTTGGAAAAGGCCTCCAAGATCATCCAGTCCAACCATACACCTACTACCAGTAATCATTAATGGAAAAGATACTATACAGAATACATCAACTGTCAGCAGAAGAGTGCGAGATGTTACTAGTTTGTCTTCGAGTCAGAAAGCACAGAGAACAAGACTGTGACAAGGTAGGTCACACAACTTTCCATGAAAAATTCCAGAGGAAATCACCAACCCAGTCCTTCTGCACAGAAAAAGGAAAAGAAATGCAACGTAAGAGGGTCAGACTGCTTACTGGAGGCCAGAGAGTGCAAAGAACATCCTAACAGAAAGCAAACAACAGTCACACCATTAACTGAAAAAAATCACTTCAGATGGAATATACAGAGCCTGTATTTCACCAAAAGTATAAACAGTTACCACTTGGCAAAAACAGAACTACAAAAGTGTTTGAAAACTATAAACACTATCTGTCACAGTATAGTAAGCAATGCAAGCAGCAACAAAATCTGCAGTTAAAACAGTCTGACAGCTTTTATTACAGCTCTTTCCTTTCATTTGATGAATTTGAAACATCACAACAAGATGTTCTCAGGTGATTTTTACTTTTTTTTTCCCTCTTCAATGCTACTAAACATGATGGATTTTGGAACTGAAGATGGTTAAAAAAAATCCTGCCTTTAAAAATCTTTATAAAGATTTTCATCATGAAAATTTAACCCCAACATTCTCGACTTTGATATTTGACATAAAAATCAAATTAATACAAGATGAGGGTCTCTGCCACATGCTGACACAGAAAAAAAAGAGCACTTTTTGTTTGTTTTAATTGGTAAGAATACCAAAAATAAAATAAACATTAAGACATTTGGACTTGGTCACCAAAATAACGCTGTTTCAGTGTCGGGAAAAAAGTAGAGCTACTATATAAAATATATATATATATTCTTAAATTATTTAAATTCATTTAATAGACTTAAACTATTATAGAAATATCAGCTTGCAGTCTTTTTCAAGAGTTCAAAACAACCAGTGTGTCTGGTTGAAGGAAAACAACTGTATTTACCAAGAGTATCACAGACCATAAGCTACTACCGACAAAACTTTCCCTGAACTCTTGGGTCCTTCATATAATAAATAATAAAGGTTGGGAACAACTTGCATGTCTGGATCAAATCCACTTTGTAAGAAAGCTCTGTTTATTTTAACCCAACCAAATTCCAGACAGTATTTCCACAATGTAGGTGCAAATCAGATGCTGTCGCTGTCTGAACAAGCAACAGAATTCTGGAAAGCTACTGATGCTCAGAATACTTTGCATTTTATGATAAAAATTGATGACCACAATTCCAAGGCAGCTAACTATTCATTACAAAAAACTTTAAGCACTGCTAAAAATACGATAAAAATATTTGCTTTCATCTACCCAAAGCTTGTATTAGACAGAAAGACAGCAATGATATCGCTGCCAATAATAGTGTTGCCAATTAAGAATATAGAGCAATACAATCCTTTTTCTAGCCTCATCAAAATAGATGCTATGACAGGAAAGGATTCACAAAAGATCTACAAGAATGACCAGTCATCTGGGAAGAATACTTGTTCCTCATTCATTAAGAGATTAGACTCTTCATCAAGACAACAAAACATCTCAGTATTACCAAATATATATACACCTACATAGGACAGCCTTTGTAGATTACTTCAATATAGTGAAAGAAGTGGTATGTATCGTTCCAGTGTTTCTGGCATTTCTTATCTTTGTGTGCCTGATAAGCATTCTTAAATTTCTGCTTCAGTGTACTTCTTTTATTCAGCATGCAACACACTACGAAATGCCAGTGCCATATAAATCATGTAAGAAATACCTGTCACAGGCCAATGAATGCAGATACCCTCTCAGCAAGCCACTAACCCAAACTCCAGAAGGATACAGACGAGGAAATGTTATTTTATCTTCATTTTTCTTTTATACCTTCTCCTCAGTATCCCCAAGGTCATTCTCAAAACATCAAGCAGGATCACATGAACCTTCAAGCTGACCCTTGAATGGCATTCTTGCATTTTTAGTGCTAAACATTTTATATGCTGTGTCAGTTATCGTTTCAGGAAGAACAAGATCAGGAGATGTAATTCCTGAGGTACATTTACATAATTCAGAAAAATAAAACATTTTAAATCTGAATTTGTGGATAATGCTAATTTCAATGTTTAATACTAGATTTTGCATAGCCCTTATATAGAGAAAATAGTACTATAGCTAAGTAAAGAAACAATCACACGAAGAGAGATAACAAAAAGGTTTCCAAGCCTATGCTTATTCATCTTTTGGTAACTACTGAAAAAAAGAACCAAAAAAAAAAAAGAGGAAAATTAAAATATTTTTCAAAGATGGTTTGAAAGACCTAAAGGGACTTAGAGACTTCTGGTAACTACCAATGCAGTATAATCCTTTACTTACCCATTTTGGGAACATTCACTCTTTCAAATGACAATATTTTAAACATACTTAAGGAATAGCCTTTGCCCATTTTTATATTTGAAATGCAATTTAATTATTTAAAACAGATGGATTAATATTAATGCTGCTCTTCAGAGTCAAACATGAAAATAGAGTACCTACAGAATTGAGTAAGCTGAAAAACAAATGATCTTAAGTACAATCTGGAAAGGTTTGTATCAGTTTAGTCTCTCTCACATAGGTGTGTAGTTGACAAAAAAAAAGCAAGCCTATAAAATGAAATTTTCCTTCAGTAGAGTTTTACCTTGTTTCTTGAAAAGAACTTGTTAATGAACTAATGAGAAAATTATGATCCTAAAGATAATCTCCAAAATAGAGGTTGCATAGGAAAGCCATCTTTGAGACCCTAGAGACAAAGCAGCAAAGAGCTGGTCTCAGCTACAAGAACTCTTCAGCACAAAGATTACTTGTACAGAGTAGAAGAATGTATTAGAATTTCTCCCCATTCCTGCTGACTGCTGTCTTCACACTATCACCAAAACCATCCATTTGTCTTAAGAGATGAATTCATTCCAATGATCTATTATTTGCTAAGTGCGGCCCTAAACTGCTGGAAAAAAGTTTATCCCAAAGTAAACCAATTTTCCAGCTGCTTACTAATTGAGGATATTACTCATCATATTTTCAAGTGATCAACAAAACAATTCAGGGATTAATATCTGCACTGTGATTTTAACAGTCCCTTGGTATACCACACACCATTCATTCAAACTCTACAGAAAGCTGCATCTCTCTTGTAAAAAATCTTTGAAAAAATGTTCACATATTTCTAATTCATCTCTTTCCAATTTACTTATTAAAGCCTGTTGACTTCAAATACTTATTAAAAGACAAGTAACTTCTCTGCAACCCTATCTTGACTTAAATACATGGAAGCAGTGACAAATCATCATTAGCGCTATAAAGGAAAAGGTAGAAGTGATATTTATACTAGATGCAGGTTACACAGCAACAACTGACTGCCAATTTGTCCTCCACAAAAGAGCATTTTTCCTCATTCTGTTGAAAATGAGTGATTGCCTTTACTATTACCTATTACTTCCCTCATACCTAACACTGACAGCTCAAAGTGATCTTTAGCAAAAGTTAAGATAGTACATTCACCATGACACAATCTTTCCTTTTGATTTTATAGTTTCATACTGTGAGTAAATATTTCTTCTACAATTCTATTTCTTTGCTAGGGAAATTGTACTCTTGTTAATTTTTTAACCTTTTTTGTCTACTTGGTCAGTAACGCCTGAATAACGGAACTTACTTCCTCCTCAACCAAGCTTCAGTGAAGGCACAATTACACGCCTGCAAGGAGGTAAGCTCTCATAAAATTTATGAAAGAAAACCAGAAAGATAAGTTTAACAATTAAAATTTTGCTGCATATTATCTCAGTGCTCAAGTGAAGAATAACTAGTCTTCTTAACAATATACGATCCATACCTAATAAACTAAATAAACTGCATTCAAAGTGGTTTTCAGTAACGTTTCTATTGCATTGCCATGCTCTCTTGGAGAGAACACTCACAAATATGGATTTCAAACCATACAAGTTTGAAAATAGGTTCTGAGCTTGTGGTTAGGTCCTCAGGAAAAAAAAAAAAACACACATTAGAATTGCAATATATTAGTTTGATTCAAAACTTGACTCATTTCAGAAAGATCCTCTAGCTGGGCTTCATAATCAGGCAGTATCTTAGTAGTATTTATACGAGAGTTAACTGCTGGGTATTAGTTTGATGATTGAAATCTAAATCTACAAAGACATTAAGTAAATTTATGAGTTTAATCTTACTTACTAAAGAATTCAGCTCTGAAATTTTTTTTTTTTCCCCAAACTCGAACAAAAACCAAGAACAGTAACAGTAAAATTCATGGCAGCAAGGAGACCACCCCTTTAAAGATCTGGAGAAAAATCACCATGCCTATTCCAAATCCACATTTTTGATAAGTTAGCTAAAAACCTAACAATCATACTTCACATAAAAAGATATATAAAAAAGTGAAATGAGTCAAGTTTTACTATTTCTACCAAAGAATTTACTTTTAATTTATTCTGAATTCCTTTATAAAATAGCTGCAGCAGCAAAGGGATAAGTATTTCACTAACATACATGTCCATCCATGTTGCACTCTTTATGTAAAGCAACAATATAAAACACTGACCAAAAAATCCAAACAAAGTCAAAACAGTTTTATTCTGAGAAGACCTATTTCAATCTGATACACATATGAATAAAACTGCTAACCCACATGCTACCCTTCAACAAAGAGAAGCTAATATCCATATTTATCTCCCAAGGCCTTCCAGAGAAACACAGTTATTCGTAGCTCTGTTTTAAAATTCAAGTATTAAATCTAATTATATAAGCTGCCATTTTAAAGCATTTCTTAAACGAAATAACAGCTTTAGGTCTCTCATATTGAGCTCAATTCAGGTAAAACTTTTCATGCTACTTCCCAGGCCTTCTCACACAAAAAGGATCGGAGAAAGCTTTAAGCTTCAGAACAATAAAACTTTACTCTTCAAGCCTAAGAGCAAGAAGAGTTCTGTCTACTGTTCATCATACCTTCTATATGAAGAGTTTCTTTCCCATTGTGGCAATGTTACTCTATTTTTTTCAAGAAGCAATTACATTAATATCAAAATTTCTGTCCTATCTACATGATCAATAGTCTCTTTTCATAACAGGCTTTTTCCTCTAAGAGCATTAATGAGAGAACTCTGAGTACTTCTATCTAAAACTGGGCTCTACCATCTATAGGGTCTTACCAACACAGCCCAACAAGAAAAATCACATCTGACGGTTTGCCTGCTCTATACAGCTGAGTAAACACTGTAGATTAGACCATCTCCCAGTGGTTTCTGGCTTCGGTTAGAAGAGCTCTTTTCCACGGGTTGCAAAGCAATCCAAAGTTGTGCAGAGCATTTAACACAAAGGAAAAACAAAAAGTGAACTGGCTTCACTCTTTCTCCTTGCTTTAGCTCACTTCTAATGCTTTGGCCACTCCTATTTCTCTGTTGCATAGACCTGAGTCAGTATCCTATAAATATTACCAGTAAATACCACTGTGAAGTTAGAGATTGCCTAGGGATTTGTTCATCTGTTGTTTTCTCTGATCATTTCATATCCAGTTCCTTGTCTTGTTTGGACAGTAACCTATTTATATGTCGGTCACTCCAAAAGTAATGCTTCCTATTTATTTCCATGGAAACTACTATAGATACAAATAGAACAATAACACTATTTGAGAGAGCCAATTCTCAGCTACAAAACACTTTTTCAACGTAATCACCACCCATCAGCTGTGCATTTTCACCAGTGATGTTCAAGAGCCTGCAGGTGGCACTCATCAAAATCTGCACCAATAGAGGTGACACTACTGTCACTGTCACCACTGCTGAAACAAACCACCCACTGCCTCACTGTGCTCACAGCCTGTTTGTTCTCCATAAACATTCAGCAAGCGTTGATAAATGTCAATGCGTGCCATTTTTAAACATGAAGGAATTCAATTCCACACCTTTGCTTTATACTCACTTCCACGTCAGGCACCATCTTGTCACACTGTCCCTCTGCCACAGCAACAAAATGCAATGGAATGTTGGTGGGAAGGTTCAGCCTCTACTGCCATACCACTAGCATCCGCTTTTGATGTCTCTGGTCAACACAGTAAAGTTGGAGGTGCTACTTCCAGAGCAGTCCTTGTAGCTAGTAATAAGTTCTGAGAGCCACACAGCTAGGTTTGATGTCACACAATCATACTCCCCTCCATATAGCCGTACTGGCTAGGCATCACTCTTTTCAAGACAGTCAGAAAAAACAACAGACAAGAAAAGGGAGTAGCTCACAAATTGTGCTCATGACATCATAAATGGAATTCATAGAATGGTTTGGATGGAAGGGACCTTCAAGATCATCTAGTTCCAACCCTCCTGCTATAGACAGGAACACCTCCCTATAGACCAGGTTGCTCACAGCCCCATCCAGCCCGGCCTTGAATGCTTCCATGGAAGGGGCATCTATAACCTCACTGGGCAACCTGTTCCACTCACAGTAAAGAATTTCTTCCTACTATCTAGCCTAAATCTCTAGTTTAAAACCATTTGTCCTGTTGCAACATGTCCTCATAAAAAAGTCCCTCCCCAGGTACTGGAAGGTCACTGGAAGGCATCCTTCCAAGCTGAAGAATCCCAGCTCTCTCAGCCTGTGCTCCAGCCCCCTGATCATCTTTGTGACCCTCCTCTGGACCTGCTCCAGAAACTCCATGTCCTTCTTGTGTTGGGGGCTCAAGATCCGGACACAGTACTCCAGGTGGGGTCTCACGAGGGAAGAGTAAAGGGGCAGAATCACCTCCTCGGTTTGCTGGTCACACTTCTCTCAATGCAACCCAGGATAGGGTTGGCCTTCTGGGCTGCAGGCACACACTGCCAGCTCATGCTGAGCATTTCATCAACTGACAATTCTTCTCCTCAGGGCTACTCTCAAGTCATTCTCCACCAAACCTGTATCTGTGCTTGGGACTGTCCCGACTCAGGGGCAGGACCTTGCACTTGGCCATGTTGAACATGAGGTTCCCATGCATTCTTGAGTATATACAGAGTGGTAGCTTCCCTAATGCCATAAATCTTCACTCATACTTCTTGGTTTCAATCATAACACCGATCAGCACACAACAGTAGGTACTAGAGTATCTCACTTGGGGAAGTGAGACTTCTTACTTTTCCATTTTCAAAATATTGCTTACCAAAAGGAAAACAGCATATGTATGGCTAGACAAAATATGTGGGCCCATATGTATCTGCACATTACACTTAACAACAACAAAAAAAACATTAACAACCTACAGTGACTTTCCTAAATCAGTTTAAGCACCTAACAAATCTACCCCCTAATCTGGATTAAGTACCACAAACTAAGAGAAATCAGAGCCTGGGTCAGACTCTCATAAACCTCTGGATATAATAGAGATTAAAAAAAAAAAAAAAAAAAAAAACATGGAGCAAAGATTTATTCTGTTTTACATTCCAGCATTCATGTCATCATAAAAAAAGATTCCTGACAGAGAGAATTCATTAAACTCAAGAAACAGATTCCATAGACTCCTCTGAAGGAAGAGAGGGAAGAACACAATATTAGAAAAGAAGGTATTATTGAGACATGCCAGGATGAGTAAAGCCAAAATATAAGACATTTATGCACAAATGGAAAGACAGAGTAGACATTTCAACATCTTTCCAACTCATCACTGTAATCATGACTGAAAAGAAAAACTTTCCCGTGTATGCTACTTCCATGATATACAACATAAGTTATATTCAGAAAAACAATTCGCAGAAAAAAAATGGTTATCAGTGTGCTTCATATACTATTATTTATCTTCTGCTGTCCCCTAGTGGCACTGCAACTTGTTTCACAAAACTGATCAAAGAATATTTTCAGCTCTGGGCTTCAGAGACTACAGCAAAGGCAGCATCCACTGCAATTAAGAATCAGAACAGAGTTTTGCACATAATCAAAACAAATATCTCCTATTTATTTAGAATTTTTGAAACTAAAAGCCATAGGAAAATACTTTGATGTAATATTTTAAATAAAAGACTTCACAAGGAGATAATATGACAAAAATCAAGACAAAAAAATATACTTGTGCGACACTGTGATAATGTCAGCAGTTTAGAAACTCTGCTACTGAACTAGTTAAGATTTCAAAAAGTATTTTGAAATGCAGCTGGAAGAAATAGTTTGAATTATGCCAATGGCAGCATTCTACTCAAGTTAAAAAAAAATCTAGATATGCCAATTCCACTATGAAGTAAAAGCATTACCGGACAACATCCAGATTTTGATTTTACCATAAATCAAAAAAAGCTGCAATTTATGCTTTTCAATAGAATGCAATGCAAGTGAAATGCTACTTAAAGAACATGGCGATCTTTTCCATTAAAAAAATAATAATAATCTTCATCTTTCATTTTAGAAATTGCTTTGTAATACTGCCAAAAACAGGTGTGGGAACACATCCATAAGCGTTAGTCAAATGTTTTTCAACCCCATACCAAAAATAATTTCTCTCTTGACTTTCATATTTACTTTTGTATCATAAAATAACTTGATTTCAGAAGTAAACAGTATTTGGCACCCCAATTCTATTTACAGCTTAACAGTCTTGTAATAAGCTGAGATATTTAATTAAGCTTTCATTCCATGCAATTATACACTCTTGTAACCCATGAAAATTTGTAATTAAATCTAACCTTATTAATGAGGACAACTACAGTTCACTTTTATCACATTTCTAGGAAAAAAAAAAAAGACCAAGAGCTTCTCTCATCCTGCCTGCAGCTATCAAAAACAAATGAAGTTTCTTACTCAGCATTCAGAGTTTACCAAGAAATTCATTCTCAACTATCCATGTCCAAAATGGTACTATTTACTTAGCACATAGTATTCATCTAAAGCTAGTAGACACCTTCCATTTCCTATCTTCAATGGTTTATTTCAGATTCATCCAGTGATCTTTACATCATGTTTCCAGAAAAGCTTTACTTCAAGGACAGAAAGCCTAACATTTGCCCAAAATGAAAGCCCAGCGTAGGGCAGAACCTTATCTGATATTTGCACAAGATTATGAGACAGGAAATACCTGTAAAACACTCCCTACAGAAGGAATTTGCTTTCGGTATTAGACTCAATTCTGCCAGTTCAAATAACTAGCCCAGACGTACACACAATTTAGGTAAGGTCTGGTTACCCTTAGGGCTGCAAGAATAAGGACCCAGCCAGAGGTACTTCATTGAAAGCCTTGAGAAAAATGGGTGGTCTTTGTCTTTACATAGTAGTTCCTACCTTTTAAATCTACTGATAATGATTCTTGGTACCTCAGAAGAATGGGAAATGGCATAATGGTTGACACATTGGGGATGTGTTAAGGCATAGATGTATCTCAAAAAGATCTCAACAAGCCTTTTGTAAACTTCCAATTAAACAATGCCAAATGCATTGTTTTCCTTTCTATTGTGACATTATGCATAAAAACAGAATTACAAACCTTCTGAAAGCCACACAGAATTTAAACAAACAAAAACCACCACTTCACAAACCTTTACGTCTATAGACTTCTTCCCTAAGTTGAGACCCATGAGATTAGCAGTATTTTTATCTAATTATATCTAACATTCACAATTTTGCTCATAGATAACATGTTTCCAAGAATTTAAAAATTCATTGCTCCTTTCTTAAAAAAAAAAAAAAAAAGAAAAACTGATAGGAAAATACAGCGCACAGTAAGGAATAAGGCAAAAAAAACTACCTATCAGATCGTAAAATGTGAGCTTAACAGAATGAATAATACCAAATAGTGCTACAGCCAAGATATTTTATAGATAGCATAGTTAGACAGAGTACTGCGATGGAAAAGAAACAATCGAAATAAAGCAAAAATGTTCACCCACGTCCTAAACTTACAATAGGAAACTCCAAAGGAGCAATCTCCAGAAAGAGATCCTCCCCCACTGGTGGTGAGCCCTAAAATGGGGTTTAGGAGAGGTGGAGCCAGATTCCACCCCTTCCGGTCACACAGGTGAACTGCCTTCACCTGTGCTCCCATGGCTGACTCAGTGCTCACCTCAGGTGATCAATCAGTGGTTCAGGCTGTGATTCTACAGTTCTCATACACAGATTAAAAAGCATTGGCTAAAAATTCCAGGTTCTAGAAGAGTTCTGGAAGTACAAAATTTAACGTAACCTGATCCAGAAACATAGATTTTGTAGTGCTGACTACTGAATTCTCTTCTAGGAAACTGTTCCGTCACTATGTTTGACTTCCACTTGCACTGCAACACAGACAAAAAAAGCCTACTATAAAGGAGTTAAATTACGTACAAGACATAATGCCAGGTCTTGCATGTCATCCTTCGGATAACTGAATGAAGTTTTTAATCTACTGAATTACATAGTAACAACTTCACTTTCTCTTAAAAACCTACTTCAGAGACCAAGGACCAGGTTCTCATAAGCACGTTTAGATATCTCCCTTCTTTCAGAAGGTCTTAGCCACAGATATTTTAACTAAGGTGAGACCAATTGATATAATTCTACAAATGACTTAGAAAACTAAAAATTTAACCAGTAGATAACATTGTTTGATTCTTTCCTCCCCAAATTAAAATAAGGAAAAAATACTTCCATTCTTCTGAAGAGTCTGCAGTGTCACAAAGAAAATGCACACACACTTTTAAGCCATATTTATCTATACACTCCATTTGCAAAAAAAGGATTTCCACTCAAAAATGTGCTCAACTCAGCCAGTGAGGTAATCCTGACAAGTACAAAAAGAAGACCTTTTCTTCCTCACTCTTAATCTTTGCTGATCAGATTCAACAACTAGACATGGTCTTTCTTTCTGCTATAAGGAGTCTCTCACTAAGAGAAGATTGTTAGACCATTATCACCAAAAGACACTCGATTTTCCAGAAATAAGAGTCCTTGTTCTCTTTCCAATTTGTGTCCTGATTTTTTCCAAGTGAGTGTGTAGCCCAGCTGTCAGGAAAGATAATTGGCTATCTAATTTTAAACATTAAAATATTAATGAGAATTGAATATGAACCTGGCTGTTCTTCCCACTCGATGAATGTACGTGTTTGCATCTTCTGGACAATCAAACTGAATGACCCAGTTCACTGCTGGAAAATCTGCAAGAAAAAAAAAAGCCAAAATTTAAGCTCACTTGACTCAAAACCCTTCTAATCAAGGGCAACATAATATTTTGGATCATTAATTTCTGTAGGGACCATCATTTAGACCAATTTATAGACATTGAGTGCAACCTCTGAAATAAAAATAAAATTAATAGCATGTATTAGCATATCACAAACAGTCATCCTCTTCATCAAAGAAAGCTAAAATTAATGGTGTCTTCATTTTCCAAATTATGACAGTGCACTGAATGGAACATAATTTCACACTTGACAAGAGCAGACAAGCTTTGTGTTACATCGATGATAAAACACTGCTACAATAAATAAGACCTGACCCACTTTTCACCTACACTCTTGGGGGCTGAAGTTAGCTGTGGTGACACAGCACTACTTCAGCTATCCACATAGAAATATCACACTCCCGGCAACACCAAGGGGGTGACCAAGCCTGCCAAAGGAGTCACCACTCTATATGAATTAGAGAATTTATGAACACTTTCCAACTGCTGCACTTCATCCAGAAGCAGCATGCTTTGCATTGTAGCAATTAATTAGCATTACTCACTGACCAAGTCTGTAGTTATGCCATAGGGCAGTTAGACATACTCTCTAAACCTAATCAACCATACCCACATTAGCTGCGTAGAAGGTATGATAAGCCATTTGCACTTCTGTTTCCTATTTTTTGAGTACCTTCCTCTTGTCCAAAATGCAAGATTTTGTCAGTATGTTACAATAAGTTTCCTATCTGAAAGAAGAATTAGTAAGCTCCTAAAAACATTCTTATGTCATGCTTTAAATCAGCCAAGCACAAAGAAAATAAAGTCCAAATATCTACAAAATATATAAAGAAATCATAATTAACCAAGTAATGATCACAGGAAAGAAACTGAAGCTAAAATGGGCCCTATAAAATCTTCCTGCTTGTCATCTATAATTCTGCCTCTTTAAGAATACAGCACTATAGTGCTACTCATAGTTCAGGTATTAAAATTTCTTCAAGTTTCCTTCTCCACTTACTAGTAGGTTAGTAATTTTCTATATTCTTTGGAATAATCCACAGGAAACAGGCATATCAGAAATACTCAAAGCTGCTGAAATCTTGCCTTAAGGCATGTAATAAGCCAATACATCACTATCCCCATTTTCTCTCATTCTGGATATTTGTCACATAACGCAGCTGGAAAAACTAGACTGCCTTCTGGCTGGGAAAACTACACCGTCTACAGATTGGAGGGGAAAAAAAATAGCTTCCACTGACTATTTTATTAATAAGCATCATAATAAGACTAGTGACAGTTTAGGTCTTTCCGGACAAAAACAAAAACTAAGAGCAAATGAAGCTGGCATATCAAGCAAAGAAACAGCAGAACTATTTAAGAAACATATGTTCAGGCTCCCAAGCAAACTACAGGTATAATTTATTACAAATCAAAACAACATCAGAGCATACTGTCAATGGTAAAAGTTTTGCTAGCATAAGACCATGACTTTGTGAATAACAACTACTTTAGTGGGTACATACCCAGGCCACGTGCTGCAATATCTGTAGCAAAAAGAACTGCTGCCTTCTTCCGCACAAAACAAGTGTACACTTCCATTCTTTTCATCTGCTGCTGTTTGCCATGCAGTGCCAGCACAGGAAGACCAGGTTGGAGCTTACAGAACACTCTGAATAGATACTGAACCTATCCAACAAATTAGGGGAAAAAAAAAAAACATTTAACATTGTACAGTAAAATCAATACCCAATAAATGACAACAAGCTTAGCACTTTGAGCAAAAACACTTTTCTCCACATCAGAGAGATGATACGCAATTCTGAAACTCTGTCGTGCACTCAGGTATGTGAAATGAGCTGTGGTAAAGGTCTGTTATTCCTGCTGATGGCATTTCCCAATAGAACGGGACGTATGTAGCAGAATGAATGAAGGACACAACCAGTAACGCTGTACACAAGGGACCAAAGGACGAAAAACCCATCTGAAGAGCTGCTTTTAGACATCAGTGGAGGAATACAGTATCTCCAGCTTGCACTTAACACAGTCCATTTGAAGCTTCAACAGCTTCTCCTAGACAGCATTTACTGTTATATACAGCATTACTTCATAGTAGACACACCTAATAATTTTAAACATAGTAACAGAAACTGCTCAGTAACAACTGCAACTCAGAGAACTTCTGTATAAGTAGGCCTACAACTTCACTGCACTCAGTAGCTAACCACAGTATAAAAAATACTGTAACCTCCTGCACTGGACAAACTGTGATGAATACTGACTTCACGACTGTATTTCAAAAATACACAGTAAAATATTAGATAAATGTAGAAGTTATATGAAAACCCGTGCCATACAACCACATACCAATAATTAAATGGAATGACCACAGGACAGTGCTACAAGGAGACATCTGAAGGACTATTTCCTAGATAACCAGAATAAAAGCCTTGAGCACATTTACAAAGAGCAGCTGAGGGAATTGGGATTGTTCAGCCTGGAGAAGAGGAGGCTCCAGGGTGACCTTATCGCTTGCTGCAACTGCCTGAAAGGAGGCTGTGGCAATGTGGGGGTCAGCCTGCTTTCCAGCACAACTAGCAACAGGATGAGAGGGAATGGCATCAAGTTGCACCAGGGAAGGTTCAGGTTGGATGTTAAGAAAAATTGTTTCTCCAAAAGAATGGTCAGTCACTGGAATTGGCTGCCCACGGAGGTGCAGTCAACATCCCTGGAGACATTCAAAAAAAAATTAAATACTGTACTGAGGAACATGACTAAGTGGAGAAATGGTGATGGTGGGTGGATGGCAGGACTAGATGATCCCGGAGGTCTTTTCCAACCTTGATGACGCTATGATTCTTTCCCATACTATTTCACAATTAAACTTTCTTATATAACCATCTCTACAAGTTTTGAAAGAAAGCAGGTGCAACTATTAAACTCTGTAACCCAGAACGCTACAGAGGACAGGAAAGATAACATAACATAACATAGCCATACCTCTTTACAGCTAGCAAAAAATACAATGCTCTTCTTTTTCAAGTGACTTCTCAGGAAAGAGTATAACACATTTATTTTGTGTTGAAGCTCACAAACGATATAGTTCTGATCCAAAGTTGCTGGGGTACTTAAAAAAAATATTAGAAAAATTAGGTACCACAGTGATCATGACATTAAAACAAAGAAAAAAGAGAAAATACGGGTATACATAATCTACAGAGCTGCCTCTCTTTTCTTTATTTTTAAATCAAGTGCCTGACAAGTATCCATAAAAAGGAAAAAGTCTGGAAAAGTGGGAAAGCTGTCCCACTTTGAGAAATGAGTCTTCAGCAGACCAACCAGAAAGTGACTGTCAAAAGATGAATCAATCTCCTGAGTAAATGTGAGGGGAGAGAAGAAGGGCAGGAGGCAACTTTTGGCATTACTTTTAAATTCATCTACTAGCAGTACAACCAACTCCTTCTGTGTCTAAGTAGCAACATTCAAATTGCCTTGACTTAAAATGCAATTTTGTCTATTAGTGCTATTAAAGCATCATTTGTGCTTCAGGCAATGTCAAAGCACAGTCTAAACGTGCAGACAAAAACAAAACAAAAAAACCCTTCATGTATTTTTACTGATTACACCCTGACATTTAAAGTGACTTTGTAACGAATTGAATTGTCATCTTAAGTCGCCTTGCAGTTACTTGCAAAATAACTTTTTTTAAAAAAGCATCTTTGCCCTAGAAATGCATCTAATGCTCATTTCACAGTCCCTCTGCTTCTCCCGGGACAGGCCAAGGGTATTTAAAATTACTTTATTGTATTAAAGGTGACGCTTAAAACAATGAAATTACAAGATGCTGCTCCAGTTTTTATTTCACTACTCAATTTGAATTACATCACAGTATTTTTGCCTTGTATATCTTTCAGAGGAAACTATGTACTAAAGCCATAAACACTAAAACAAAAGTTTCCTTTTTTTGATTCAGCTTTTTATCTAACTGTATTTCCCTCAATATTTCAAAAACTCAAGTGTACTTTAAATAGACTTTACAAAAAATACACTTAGTGAAATAGACAAGTTCTCAAACTGAAGACTCCATACTAAGCTTCTACAACCTCTTCTGACAGGAGAGTATCCATGTTTTTTTCCAGCAATCACATTTATTTAATATACAGACTGGAAGGAAAAGAAAATACTATCAAAGGCATCAGTCACTATTACAGAAACATGGTG
>VXAB01009129.1:121-21824 GCA_013399175.1 Odontophorus gujanensis
GTGAGGGGTGTGGAGCAGAAGTCTTATGGGGATTGGCTGAGGGAACTGGGATTGTTCAGTCTGGAGAAGAAGAGGCGCAGGGAAGACCTTATTGTACTCTAAAACTGCCTGAAGAAGGGCTGTGGTGAGGTAGGGGGTCAGCCTCTGCTCCCATGGGATTAGTGATAGGATGAGAGGAAATGGCCTCAAGTTGTGCCAGGGGAGGTTCAGGCTGCCCAAGGAGGTGGTGGAGTCGCTGTTCCTGGAACTGTTCAAGAAATATGTAGATATGGTACTAAAAAACATGTTTCAGTGGGCAATACTGGAGTTGGTTGGACAGTTAGACTAGATAATTTTAGAGGTCTTTTCCGACCTTAATGATTCTATTTTTCCTTAAGAACAAAACACATCATTTAAAAGCTGTCCCTGTCTTGTGCAGTCCTAGGACATGGAACCATGGGGGTTTGTAAGCCCTAGCTGACCTAGTGCTTGGGACTGTCCTGCTGTCATTAGGAGGCTAAACCAGAGATAACTTTTCCTAGCAGGTTTATGGTCATGACTTATGACTAAAATTGGTAGCAAACCTTTCTTCCTTCACAGTAGGAAGCAAAGTCTTCCTTTTCCAGTCACATACAGTCAGGACACAGCTAACTGTAAACTCATAAAATCTTGCATCATCATTTCCAGGCAGGTGCCACCAGGTGAGATTCTGCTTCTAGGTGGGAGTGGCCCTAAAGAAACCTTTGTCTCCCACCGCAGAGTGAACTTTGCTCCTGCAAAGCCAGCTCAGAAGTTTGCTGTCAGGATGCAATATTTTCTTTCTTGTTGCTTGTAACAGTTATTGGAAGGAGGGTGTCTGCTCCTCTAAGCACATCTGGTAAAGGTCTTCTTCCAATGCCACAAGGGATTTGTAAGGGAGGAAACTATAAATAAGAGCACACAGGAACACAGAACTGACAAGCAAATGATAAGAGTGGTAGGAGGATCAAACTGGACACTGCAGCTGGTGAGATTTTGAACCAGGGTAGAGAATATCAGTGGGGCAACAGGACGAAAAAGCACGGGGAGCAGGCAGAGGAAAGGAGGCAGAATGAAGGGGCCAATCCTGCGTGAAAAGGGTACTCTGCTCACCTGCCTGGATTAGCCTTGTGCCTTCTTGCCTGTCTGTCCTGTCTTCTTAAATTTTCTTAATAAGCCTCTTCTTAATTCTCTCTCTCCACATTTGAACCCTTCATCTTGCACATCTGCATGTGCTGCAAGGGTGCCTCAGTCTGCAGGGCTCAGGCAGTAGGGCAGGGTGTCCTGTGGGAACCTCAGCCCTCACCAGCACAGCACAGCACTGCAAGGGAGAGGGCATCATGTTGGACACTGGCCTGGCCCCTGCACTCACCCCATAGCTCAGAAGCCATCTCCCAGCAGCCACCACCCTCCCTGCATCATCAAGAAGCTTCCTGACCTCCCCCAGCATTCTTCTTCATGTCAGACCTAGACCCTCTGAGAGTGGAAATCTTTCCTTGCTACTCTAACTGAGTCCACGCAAAAACACCTCTATGGGGCTCAGGAAGGAGGGGAGGAAGGGAGAAGTGGATGCATTATATCTGGAGAACAGCAACCTCTCTTGCTTAGATGCAACAGCTTTTGCTTGCCCATCCTCTGCTCCATTAGGGCAGTAGGACCCATCAGGGAGGTGCCCATGGACCACTGTGTGGCCAGCTTTGCACCTGAACCCATGGGAAATTTGCACAAGCAAGGAGCTCCGTTACCTGTCCTCCTGCCAGGGAAAAAAAGACTGTGGTGTGAAGTGAAAGTGCTGATAAAGAAGGCTTTATCTTTGTCTGGGTCATTGTGCAATAAAATTTACTACCTGCAGACACACCTTTCTCACAGGCTGCCAAAGAAGCCAGCTGGAGTGAGAATTCTGGCGCAGGTGCACAGTTGCTGAGGTGACTCCAGGACCCTGAGGCCACCAAGGTCAAATGCCTTGGGGAAAGGGCTGCTTTCTATGGGCTGCCCTGGTTCCTGCAAGCCCCCTCCCACCAGGAGCTCCCCAGACACAGCCACACAGTATGGCACCTCTGCCCTCCCCATGCTTCAGCAAGGATTGCTGCCCTATGTTCACAGAAACCCTACCAGGCTCTCACCACTTCCCATATGGCTTAGTTTTGACAGCACTGGGACAGGACACACATCATTGTTTAGTGCATCCTTGACTGAGGAGGGCTGGGACAAATGCAAAGTTTGTTGCTTCTCCCTAGCTCCTAAAGAACAGAGGGATACAGGTGAGCCTAAGCCTCTGTGTGTATGGAGGTGGATGTCAGGGTGGGTTCCCTTCCCTGGGGGTTCTGAGGAGGGATGGGGAACTGGAAGCAGCTGCCAGCTGTTGCTGCTACTTGCAGCATGGGGCTCTGCAGACAGGAGGGTCCTACAGCGCAGCTGCTTTGCAACATGGTGTGGACACTATACTTGCAAGAGTACTCTGGCACAGCTCCTGTGATAGTGCTCATCCGTGATTTCTCCATTGGCAGCCAGGAGATGTTTTGCTGCTTCTGGCACTGTAAGAGCAGAGGGTTTCAGTCAGTGCTCATGAGCATTTATTATCCCCCACACAAAGGCCCCAGGGACCAAAGTGGGGGTGGGTGTCTGTGGTGTAGGTCCTGTCTCTGGTGAGGTGTCAGATCCACTGAGATGTGCAGCCTGCCCGGCTCTGGCACAGCATCGGGGATATCTCTGGAGTGATCCTGTGCTCTTGGGAGACAGCCTTCTGCTAAGTCAGATGGTGGCCGTGAAGACGTTCCCCATCCCAACAAAAGAAAGACCATCTGTGTTAAGATGTTACAGCAATGTAAAAAGCCCAGCCCCAGTGTGCAGAAGAGAATATCCCAAGCCCCAGATTTCCCAAAAAAGTCTGAGTACAAAGCATAGGCACCTGCTTCTTTCAAGTCTTGGCCTGAAAGCTGGCTGCGGAGCAAGGAACACTGCACCTGTGCAGAGTGGCCTCATGTGTTTGCTCCAGATTGAATTTTTCTGACAAAAGTGCACAGTACAGCTGACTTTCAGTCTGATACATTCTACTGTTTTCAGCCAGCCTCCGTTTGCTGAACGGAGTTCAGCAAGGTCAGACTGAAATTGCTGGCAAGACAAAAACAACACACTTCCCAGGCTTGAGGAGAGCAAGCTGATAACTGGGGAGGGAAGCAGACCATGAGAAAGGCCTTCAGGCTGCAGATAACAGCACAGGGGATTGAAGGGTTCATCACATGCTGAAAAAAGCTCAAGCCACTGCACCCCTGCCCACTGAAAGATGGGGTGGGGTTCAGCTTTGTAAAGGGACTCATGTTTCTTTTGGGCACATTGGGAGAATATTTTGGGGGTGAGGATGGGCATGGGACTCACAAGCTGCACTTACAGCTCCCATGGGGGCTCGCTGAAGGAGCAGCATCACCCCCCACCACGGCCCGAAAGCAGCACAGGAAGCACAGTGCAGAGAGAGTCAGTTTTTTATTGCTCCTTAGGAACAACTTTAAGTCTCTCTGCAAGGCTTTTCAGTATTTCTTAGTCATAAAAGTTAGAAGAATATACATTTTTTAAAAACATAACTTTAGATTAGGCTTGATGTGTCATTATCTGAATCGTTCCTTTCCAGAGAAGTATTCAATACCTCTTGTATATCGTCTGCCAGTTTCAGCATATCCTCTTCACCTGCAAAGGACACAAGAGACAGGTCATTGCTGCCAGGGGGCTCTGCTGGCTGGGCTGTGGGGTGCCTGTGATGTGAAGTACCTCCTGCTGGCCCATGTGGCTTCCAGAGGACATGCTGGTCCCCTGGGTTCTGGGGTTTAATGAGTTTAATGGCAGAAGGCAAATAAATGCAGTCCTGATTCTTGCCGTTTCAGGGTCTCAGGTCTGGGGGCTGGACCTGGTGCAGGATGGTGGTGGCACAAGAGCATCAGAAGCCCTTTGATATGCTGTAAGGAAGGGCTGTTGTTCTGGCCAGCCTCACCATGGCATCATTCCTGGTTCCAGCTGCCCCTTGCCCTCCCCACCACCCTGAGATCAGTGGGATGCAGGCAGAGAGTGGTCAGCACTCCCTGACCTGCTCTGGGTTCAGGAGATTGCCTCTTCTTTTCAAAGTACCTCTGCCCTGGCCTGGACGTTGGCAGTGGAGTGGGGAGCGTGGTGACCCACCACTGTGGTTAATTAAGCACTGCCCCTCTGGCCTGCTGTGGCCCTCTGTTCACTTTAGTTTCAGACAGAAGAGGACCATAGGGGACACTCATCTGTGAAGCAGCAATTTTGCAGCTGTGTACAGTGTTTCTCTTGCTGATGTGTTCTCCAGGGGAAGTGCACCAGGACACAGCTTGCATCTTCCCCATGCAGAGAAGCCTGCAGAGAAATTCTTAGGACAAGAAGCTCTATATAGGACCAGGGGTCACAGACCAGTGTGCCAATGACTCTACTGACAGCAGTGGGCTTTCTACCCCACCCCATGACTCAGAGAGTGGGATCTGTCCCTGTAGCCCCAACCTGCAGCCCCCAGGATCCCATGGGGATGGCAGCTTTCCAGGGCTCACCCAAGGGACTCTGGCTTTCAGAGCCCAGTATCCCTTCCAGATCTGCCAGCTGCACCCCAGCGAACAGGTCCTGCTCATCCATCTGGGGAGACTCAGCTTGCTGCATCACCATGGAGGACGTTGTCTCAGCTTCCTCCTCCTTCCGGGGCTGAGAGTTTGGCTGCGGTGCAGGCTGTGGTTCAGGCTTCACTACATGCTCACGGCCCTTTCCTCGCCTGGCACCTTGGCCTCTCCTCTGCCGCTTGCTCCTCTCATGCTCCCTGCAGGGGGATTTCATGTAGCAAAGGGTTAGATGCCAAGGGTCGCACAGTCCCTCCTTGCCTGGCATGTGTTCTCTTGCCAAGAGACTTTTGCCAGCACTCAGGCCATGAGTAGCACCCGGTTCACCCCTGCAGAAACTGCAGTTCTCTGTATGGGGGCTTCGTGTGGCCAGATGAGGCTGCATTGGTCTGGACACCAATTTTCCCCTGCCACCAACCCACCTTATGTGAGACCCCCTGCTAGCTTTCTCCTCCTCAGGGCCAGTGCAGCCCGTTAGCAGGCAGAGGGCTGCCTGCACCAGCCAGGACCTCTCCTCACAGAAGGCACAGGGGCACCCAGCTGGGCTCTGTCATCGTGCAACATCTGTGCCTGGGCTCAGTTTGCGCACACAGGGAATGGACTACACAGCATAAGGAAGCTTTACCCCAGAGCCCACTGAATGGAATCCTTCTCCTCGGCTTCTGCCTTTCTCTTCCGCAGCAGCTCCCGGTCTCTCAAGCGGCGGGACGTGGTGGCACCTGAAGCACAAAACAAGTGTTAACATGACCTCTTGACCATGGGAGAAGCCGATCCCTCCCTGTCTGATGATGGGGTACTGATGCAAGTGGTCTGAGCCTTTTTATCATGAAGCAGGTCTTGACAGAAAATTAAATAAGGCACTGTACCTACCAAGCAGCATCAGCAGGTAGGATCTGAAGACGTACCACACAGATCTCCTGTGCTATAAATTATTCTAAATTTGGAGTTGCAGTTTTCCTCCTTTTACTGCAGCCTTTGGGTGATGCTTGTCCAAGTGATACACCATGGGGGCCAGCTGAAAACACAGGACAGAGCCTGTCCTGTGGGGACACCCTGAAATCACTCAGGCACACCTCATCCATTAATGACTGCAAAGTAATTATTTGGGTTTGCTCCATTAATATGCTTTTCCCCAGCTGCAGTTGCCTAGTACTGCTCATCCAGATGGGATGGATCACGAACGCCATTCCTGTGGCAGCACGAGACCATTCCCTTCAGGGAATACAGGGGAGTGTTTCTGTGCTCCTATACTGGTGGAAATACCAGTGGGAGTACCACTTGCCTGGTGCATGGACGGAGCTTCCCACACATACCCTGAGAAATTCACACAAGCACTTGTTTTCATAGTTTCAACAAATGCCATGTGGGGAAGAAGCAACCAAACAGTGATCTGCTCCTTGCAGTTGTAATTGCATCCAGCTTCTCCTATGAAAAGACTCAACTCATGTTGAAGTAGGAGGTCAAATGAGTGAAAAGTGGTCATTCTGACATTCTCTTGCCCAGATGGGATAACTGGCAAGGTGAGGAGTTCTGAGGCCAAGCTGGCACTGCAGCTCTTGGATCCCAAGTGCCAGAGAAAAGCCATAGTCTGGGACAGATTTAAAACAACAACAGCAACAACAAAGCAGAGCAAACAAAACAAAGAAACAAAAAACATAAGAGCAGTGGCCAACCCTGACTCAAATTCGATCTGATCTTCTGATAATTTTTCCTGTTCTTTTACTGATGTTTTTTGTACAGTAGTTCCAGGAGCATCCAGTGGAGACATGCAGAAGGCAGATCCCCTCCCTGAAATCTCTCATCCTATCTGGACCATAGAGAAGGGAAGCAGATGGGTGCAGTACAGATGCAAAAGGCACCACTTGCACAGACAGCATGAGGATGGCAGAGGCATCTCAGCATGGACAGAGATAGTGTCAGCCAGGCAGGCAGGCAGCCTCTGAGATGGAACTGCACATGGGCCATACAGTGTGCAGATGTGCCAGGCAATCTGTGTGCACTCCCCGGGTGCAAAGCAGCATCGGGGCAGCAGGGCTCTGACAGCTTCAGAGACCAGAGGCAGCCAGGGGAAATGGAGCTGCAAGCAGCAGTCATGGGATCTGTACAGTGCTCCAGCTTGACTGTCGAAGTGCACATCCCTTGCATGTCCCTTTGCAGCAGCCAAGCTAACTTTCTTTCTCTTTCAAAGTACCTTCTGAGCCATAAAAACACTTCTAACTGCTTGCGATCTGTCTTCTTCCCAATCCATCCTAAGCAAATTGCTCTGCACAGGCAGAAAATACCCCTCATTCATTTCTATCTGATCCAACAAAGCACTCCAGGGCTGCTCCAAAGCTGTGCTACCTGCTGCAATAGGCAGGAAGAATCTCTCCGAGACACCTGCATCCCATTGAGAGATTACACAGCAGAGAACACAAACATACAGAAATGAAATGAAAAAATCCCTCCAGCAGAAAGAACAGTGAGACCCAATCTGC
Organism: Odontophorus gujanensis; assembly: GCA_013399175.1. NCBI lineage: Eukaryota > Metazoa > Chordata > Aves > Galliformes > Odontophoridae > Odontophorus > Odontophorus gujanensis. The sequence continues at coordinate 7,209 of VXAB01009129.1, forward strand.
AAAGAGACAGTGTATTGGAACTGTCTGAGAAGCTTTGACTTGAGAAGCCATTATAGGCACTGTATAGGTGCCTTTGTGGCCTGAAACACAGCTTGGAAAGAACCACATGCATTTACAGTTAAATGTGCATCCCCCATCCTCTAACCACACACTGGTAAATTCTTACCCCCTTCCTTGAAAGTGTTAATGACAAAAAGACCATTCTTACTTCTTCCAATAAAAATTAGTAGTACAGCATTACCTGGCTCAGTGCTTGCCTGGGCTGCAGAGGAAGGCAGAGAGGCGTTGGAATAATCGTGGTCTTTCCCTAAACTGTCCATTGCTCTTTGCAGTTTCAAATAAGAAGCGGCGGATTTCCTTGGGAATGGAATCTGGAGTTACTGATGAAGCAGAATGAGAGCTTGAAAGAAATGCAGACTGTCCTCCGCAAACAACTTATCTGACTAGGCCACCAGTAGGGTAATAATATTCTCCTTATCACAGTTTGGAGGTGTGTGAGTGTCTGCCCAGGACCTGCTATGTGGACTGCAAAACACGCTGGTGTTTCTGTACAACAGTTCCGCTTCAGATAGGAAACTCATGCTCTCTGCTGCCAAACTGTGACTCAGATGCCCTCCTTTAGAACAGAGAGGAGCTGCATGGCCCAACAGGATGCTGCATGGCTTCGCTGCTCGTTTCCAGAATGAGATGCATGGAGGAGTTATTAGGCTCCATATGAGATTCTGGAATGGGATGTGAACTGTTAGAAAAGTGTCTGCAGAGGGCTGTCGCAGTGCTTATAGGAAGGGACCTCCACCCTTCACAGAGGGCTGCTTGCAGCATGAGGTCATGGCACACTTAGGAGACCCCCAGGAATGGAAGTAGCCAAATACAGTGAATTCCAAGTAGCTCAAGCAGTGGCAGAACTCTACAAGGTGGCTACTCCCAAACCCTCTGGGAATAGCTCACCTGCCAAGGCATGGATGAATCCAACTGATTTGCCCTGTATCAGAACAGGTCCTGGGGGTGCCCACCTGCATGCAGCCTTTGCTCTCAGCAGGCTCTCAGTAAGTCCCTGACAGCTCCAGACCGAGTTAGAAATTTCATGCCTGGGGGTTTCCTAAGGTGGAACTTGGGGGGACGTGGTCATCTTTGCTGCCTTACCGCTTATCCCCCCAGTTACCACTTCCCCTTGGGGCTCCTCCCCTGAGTCCTTTACAGATTATATGGAACCTCCAGAGAGGTGGGGCAAGTTTAAAAGGCCCGAAAGAATGAGCAGGGTGGTGGCACCTGAGCAATATGGGAAGGGTCTGATATGTGAGGGAAGGCTCTGATATGTGAGGCAGGCAAGGAGTGTGAGTGGCATCCTGAGCTCGGGGGCTTCGGAGCTACTTGTGTGAGTTTCTTGTATCTCAGTTGTAAGTGAAGGCCAGATGTGTTGTGCTGGTGAGGCTGTGTGACACTGCACAACTCCAAGTCACTCTGACTCACGCACCCTGAAATTACCCTGTGTGGGGAAGAGGAAAGCATAGGCCTGGTCACAGTGGACACCATATCTGGAAGTGCTCAGAAAGAGCTGTTCTGGGATCCCTGGGCTGCTGGCAGGTGATAGGAAATGTGGGAGAAAGGACGGGCACCTCTGGGTGTTGCAGAACCACTAGAGCAAGCTGCAGAGGGTTTGCTTATGGGTTGAGGCCCCCATAAGGATGCCATGCCTGTGAAGGTACAGGGGTCTGCCAGCCTTGATACTGCAGCTCCATTTGCCCAGGCTGGGCAAAACTCGGCTTCTCACCCACACGTCTCCTGGTGGGGAGAAGCACTCAGTCACTCCAAAGCCTGCTGAGGTCTGATAAATCTCTCTTGACTCAGCAAAACATTGCCATTGGACAGAGCGGAGATGGTGTGAAGGTTGACTCTGTTCCACCCATTTTCCAGTTGGAAACACAATAAATTTATAAATATTGTTCATAAGTGAAAGAGCTGCTGGGCCCTCAGCATCTTTAAGAGGTACTTAGTGGGGCTGATGGGCCATAATATCTTAATGAGCCTGCGCTTGCACCTCTTGGGACCTAGATCCCTGTGAAGGTTTGGTACCTGTGCATGAATTACTCCAAATCCCAAGCAAATGGACTTGTGATCCTGTGGGAAGGTTTGGCGATGCACAACAGTGTGGAAATTACAGACCCCACTACCCAGCCTCAAACTGTCCCTGCTCTGAAGTAAGGATCACATAGCGGAGACCATTCTGGAGCCTGCAGTGCCCTCCTATTTCCTGCTAGCACTGCAGCACAGGAGAACCCTCCAGCAGATGTAGCCCAAACTTTGTCCTTTCTGCTGCAGGTTGAACTTTCTGGCCAGTTTAAGATGAGTGAACCAGTGTAGCTGGATACTTCACAGAGAGACAGGCGCTGCTTCCCCACATTCACTGTTGTTTCCTTTGGCCCTGGGCCACCTTCATGCATGCATTCAGCTTCCCTGATGGGACCTGGATGAGCCTCATCAGAGTGCATCGAGTGCCTCACCTCTGTTTTCCCCCCATCTGGCACTGCTACTGAGAGGCAGCGTCCGGAGAATGCCTCTCCCTTTTTCAGCCACAGACTGGACAGCATGGGCAGCCATGCTTCTGTGACTCTAGCGGAGGTCAGAGCACCAGCTTCCAGTTTTGTCCTGCAGAATGGTGACCTGATTTGGGACAGGGTGGGGCGAAAACCTCAGTCAAGTCTGTCCTCAAGGTGCATTGGACACAGCCTGCAGCTCCTTGTGCTCTCTGGCAGTGCAGACCAGCTTCTAGTCTCTCCCACTCCATCTGAGGGCTAGAAGGGGCAGACGTGCTGCCAGTTGTTTGGGAGAGTCCTAGGGGACAGGTGGGGACCTGCAGAGATGCAGAAGCTTGAAGTGAGTGGGTAGTGCGGCAACAGAATTGCAGACCAAGCTACATGCAGTTGCAGTCCCCATCCCTACAGAAGGGGAGAAAGTCCAGAGCAGGGCAGAAGGGATGTTGAGCCCTCTGGACAGCTGTGAGCAACTAGCCAAGCACAGTGCAAGGCCTGTGAAAAGGCAGTAACAGGGAGACAAATGGCAGTATGCCTCTCTGAACTCACAGCCAGGCACTGTAGGTAGGTAGCGAGGAGGTGAATCTCAGCAGAGACAGCTGCTGCTTTCACAGCACACAGATGCCACTGTTCTGTCCTTGTGATAATCACTGATAGCTGATAGGTTTCAGACAGTAACAAGGCTAGGGCCAGGAAGAACTTCTAATGACAACAGCTGCCTCCAGACAAAACAAAGATTGCAATCCCAAGGCTCTGTCCCTTCCCAAATACCCTGCATCCTCCTGCAGGTGTTTGCTACTGCTCATTGTCCTCTGTCTTGGTGCTGGGGACTCCAAGCCAGACGGATCTCCATGATTGACCATTCATGATTATTTTATGGTTCTCAACATTATTTTCAGTGGCAGCATTAAATCTGTCACCAGCTGCTGTGGTCTGAATGTGGGGGATGAACCATGCAACCGGCCAGCCAGGTACAGCAGCCATGACACTGGCACAGGTCCCAGACTCACAGTGCTGTTGCTGACTTCAGAGAGCTTGCTTTACTTTATGATGCAATTGGACCCTTCCTCCAGTAACTACAAATGAGTCATGTGAGTGTAGTAGCAAGATAGAGCAGCTTGATGCCTTGAGAGTGAGCACAAGTTTCACTTAACAGCGGAGCACTTCTCAAAGCCATATGAAGCTTTGTTGAAGCTAAGCAGAAATCATAATCAGTCATTCACTAGAAACATGACATGTGGAGCAGAACTGAATGGACTTCAGGAGGAAAACCTCATATTAGACAGATCTCTGTGAGCAAAGGGACCCCTTGCATACTCAGGCTGTATGACTTGGTTGCACACATTAGTGAAAGGTGATTCATATCCCAGCCGCTCTGGCAGTGAGAGCAAGAGGTCAGAGGGATCTCACAGACTGCTGATGCATGCTGACCATTAACCAGCTTGGACCAAGCCCCACCATAGCACCAAGGGTTGCCCTAGCACAAGGAGCAACCTAGACTTGATGCTGAGCAGCAAGGTGGAGTGTTCTGTTCCCCAAGAGCAGGCAGGGGGTTCAGTTTTGTTTTGAGGAGACTCCCCAGAGACTCAGGCTCTCTGGAATTCAGGATCTCCACTCTGCTCTTCTAGTGCTGCTGTGGGTTATCTGGGCTGATTTCTTTATGGAGCAATTTCACATGAAAAGCTAAATGATATGAGAAGCACAGATGTTGCTGTTTTCTGTTAGTGTCAGTTCTGGATGTGAAGGCAGTTTCTAGGGAGCTGGAGAGAAGGCCATCACCTCCCATGCCAGAGATACCTTACCTTCCCATTGCTGAATCGCCTCCTTCAGAAAAGCTGTGTTTGTATGGCACCTCCTTCACCAGCAGAGCCTGTGTGATACAGATTGGCAATGAGAGTTTTGACTACACTCTTTTAGTAGCTCTTTGTGGAAACTGGCTTGTGTTGTTTTTCCCATAGCCTGGCATAAAATAATGCTCTTAAAATAAGATTGTGTATGCAGTTTTATTATTTACCGTCACCGACTGAAATGTGCAATGCACATGGAGCATTCAGCATCAATTAATCACCTATTTTCTGGCTCGGGAAAGCCACCAGAAGACTCAGATATCTTGACACTTCCCATCATTCAAAATCTGGATATCTTGCTTGGTTTTCCTAGGATAATGAAGGAAAACAGAGTAAAGAACTCAAAAAAAAAAAAAAAAAAAAAAAAAAAAGGGTTCCCTGACTCACTCTCAGCCTCATTTGGCCCATGGTGTGTGGTGCAGGACCCTCCATCACTAGTGATGTCTTCAGCCAGGCTGGCTTGCAGTATGAAGCTTTGCCCAAGCCCTTTCCACCCCCCAATAATGAAGACCCCTTCCTCCCTGATTAATCACCCTCCTGGGAAAGGAAGGGCTGTCCCCCATGTCCCACCTGAGTCATTCCAGGACTGTGTTTGTAGCTGTTGCCCTGTGTTGTATCAGTGGCTGCCAACAAGAAGGGCACAGCTCCATCTGTTCCCTTTGTTGCCACAGGCTGCCACTGGATCCCCTCAGCCTCAAACTCCAAGAGCCACCAGAGTCTGGACATAGCTCCTCCACACCTCCTCACTGGGCCAGGCCTGCAGCTGCTTGCTGCCCCTCTGCAGTTTCCCCACGTCCCAGGAGACACATACCACAATGACACACAGCAGCCCCAGTGCCCAGCAGCCTGCAAAGGTAGCAGCAGCTTCTCTTTCAAGCTGGTTGTCCCTATCCTCTGGGAATGCACTACAGCTCATGTTGTTTGCAATGCAAGCACCTGCTGGCCTGCACTCAGCGTGGGTCCTTCCTAGCAGAAAACCCCTGCTCAGCTCATCACCTCCCGGCCTGCACAAAATCACAGGGTGCTCCTGCCCCAAAGCAACCCTCATGCTTTTCCTTTCTGAACATCATGTTATCCCTGTTGCCCTACTCCTCAAACTTGTGGTGGTTCTGTTGTCGTGAAGTTATGCCAAAGGAGCCATGATGTGCGTAACTGGGCACCTGCACTCGAGCTCCCCTGGGAGGATTTACTGGTGCTATTTGCCTACCCAAACTAGCCACCTAGTGCACCTTTCTAAACATCTGCATCCAAATCTCCCTTCTCCAGCATGAGAAAAACATGGGCATGTTAGAGTGGGTCCAGAAGAGGGCTACAATGATGATCACAGAGCTGGAGTACCCATCTTATGAAGATACAATGAGAGAACTGGGATTGTTCAGCCTGCAGAAGGCTCTGGGAGACTTTACTGTGGTCTTCCAGTACATAAAGGAGGCCTATAGGAAAGATGGAGAGAGGCTCTTCACCAGGGAGTAGAGCGACCAAGACAAGGGTTAACAAAAAGAGGGTAGATTTAGGTTAGATGTTAGGAAATAATTCTTTACTCAGAGGGTGGTGAGGCACTAACACAGCTGCTCAGAGGAACTGTGGATGCCCCATTCCTGGAGGTATTTAAGGTCAGGGGCTTTGAGCAACACTGTCTAGGTGCAGGCATTCCTGACCAAGGCAGGTGGTTGGAAGTGGATGATCCTTAAGGTCCCTACCAATCTGAATCACTCCATGGTTATAGGTTTATTCAGTCACAGGCAGTACAGACTGGGCAACTTCTCTCATCCTCTGTGGAGCACCTGCTTTGTTGCCAGCTTGTTCTTACGCTGACAGGTGTTTTAGCTGTGACTCTTGACCCCACATGGTTTCATTGTTTATCAAGCTGCTCTAATGGGTAAATACTGCTCTCTTTAGTGGGATCAGTACTCTGCCAACACAGCAAACGAATACTAAGTTTGCAGCTGCACAGTCCCTAAACGTGGTGCCAAGGAAGGGGTTGGCACCTGCAAGGGCTAGGGGCATTCCCATGCCTATTCTTGGGCGCTGCCATCATGGGGAGGTGAAGCTGAGGGCTGCAAAGCCAGGTTGAGAGAATGCCAAAAGCCCTCTTCCCCCTTGCAGTCAGGATCTCGTGTACTTCCCATGGGCTGTGGTTTTCCCACGGTGTTTGACAAGCACCTGCATTTAGACAGCTAAAATTAGACCCCTGGAGGCCTCTGCCCAGGTGTGAGCTTACATTTTCTGCACACAGAGCAAGCACTCATTGGCATAGGTGTTCCCATCGCTCCCACAGACAGGCAAGTGAAGCAGGGGGCAGGCCTGCAGCTCAACCATCTCTCCACATGTCAGCTGGAAAGGAGAAACCACAGTGAATGCTTCAGTGCCATAAGCTCCCACCTTCCTCCCGTGGTGTCCGGGCAACAGCAAGTCTGGCTAGAGCTGACTGCACAGTGGCTCTGGGGATCCCACTGCCTGTTAGAGCAGGCTCACAGAGAGCAGGGAGAGGTAATGTGCCCCATGGCAGGACTCGCTGCCCAGAGTTGGTACTGGGCTGAAAGTGCTGAGACCCTCAAAGCTGGGTCAGTTTCTGGGAACAGCCTTTCTCCCAGTTGTGCCAGCCACTGAGGCAGCCCAATAGGAACTGAAGCCATGAACAAGAGTAAATGGAAATTTCTTACCTTTCTCAGGCCATTCTCTTCCTTCAGCTCTGCCCCTGAAACAGAGCAGAGATCCAAGAGTTCCAGGGAGGAATTAAGTGTGACCAGCCTTTCCAGAAAGAGCTGGTGGCAGAATCTTGAGGTAGTGATAGAGAGACAAAGACTAGAATGCCTGTACTTGTCACTGAGCCCCTTCCCATAGCCATCTCTCCTGGACACTGGACCAGGAGCTCCACTGAGCATCAAATGCATCACAGGCACATCCCATAAAGTGTGAGATGTGTGTGTTCCTGTCCTTCTCTGTACCCCACCATGGTGCTGCTGTGCTGCCTTACACGTAACCCTCACCTCCTCTCCATAACAGAGATCCTGTGTCTTTCTGCCCTCCTTCCCATATTCTGGCCCCCCACATCTCCCAGCCACCACTGAGGCACTGGCACCCCCGCAGAGCAGACTTACCACCGGCAGCAATCAGAGCTACTAGAATCAGTGCTAGCAGCTCCCCTGTGGGCATGGCTGGCCTGGGAACACGCACTCATACACCTCACTCCACTCACAGTGGCCTTTATAGCAGAGAGCAGCAGCTAATCTTGGTGGTGGGAAAAGCAGCACTTTGAGCAGTTCGATCTGCTCCGGGGACAGACTGTGCACCCAGCAGGACGTCTTGGGTGCACTCACACAGCTGATAAGTGACTGCCTGCCAGCTCCAGGTGCAGGCACTAGAGGCTGCTATAAAATCCCTTTGATCCATACTACAGGCTGAGCAATGCTGCTCTCCTCTCCAAACCAGCCAGACTCCCTCTGGGTATATTTCCCCCAGGCCAGCCCTCCAGCTTTGCAGCTGCCATTCCTCATTTTCTGGTGACAAGGGAACAGCACGGAGCTGCATTAGGGGGGGGTCAGATGGGGGTGAGGGAAAGGCTGTGCCTCCGAGGGCAGTGCTGCTGGAGCTCAAAGAGAGTTTGAACAATGCTCTCAGACACAGGGTTTGGATTTTGGGTGGTCTTCTGTGGAACTAAGAGCTGGACTCCATGGACCTTGCAGATCCCTTACAAACTTCGGATATTCTATGGTTCTGTGATTCCTACACCACTGGGATCTCCATTTAGATTGGGATACTTCATGTGTAAAATGCAAAAAATTGGGGCTGATCCGGGAGGCTGTGCCTTTTCAGCAAGGACTCCCATTCCAGAAGACCTTGGTGTTTCACCTATGAGAATGATGCCCAATATTGGTCTTTCCATGACTTACTGCCTCCGAGAAGACAACTTACTGCATCCATCAGCACTTTGCTCAGTGGAATCAAGATCAAAGGCTGAAGGGTGAAGGATGGAAAAGAGAATCACTGGACAGAAAGTCAGCATCAAAAGCAGTTTTGATGGAAACTCCTCTGGGATCAACATGGCCATTTTAAGGCTAGGACAGAAATGAGAGGGGGTCTCCTTAACCCTGGCATTGAGAAGGAGGTGCTGTTTGTGCAAGGGCCAGTGTCCTACAGAAACCACCAGCAGGGTAGAAGAGGTCCAGACACACACAGCATGCACATGGGCAATTGCTGAAGAGACAGACACAACCATGCTCAAGGCCTTTCTTTCCCACAGTCTTACATGACTTTTAGCATGTTTCTTGCTGGCCCTGGACAGCAGAGGTGAGCAGGAGGGACTCAGAGAATGTCCCTCATGGTCAGAGAGGCAAGGCTCAGCATGGACAGGCAGGAACTTTGGGATTCCCCTTACAGAACACACCTCTGCTCTGCTTAGGTGGCTAGGCACATGGATTACATTCCCTGTTTACACGGTTCAATAACCTTTGGTGTTCATTATTATTCTGCTTTGAAAATCCTACAAGTACAGTAAATATTTAACTGCATTAGCAGTCATTCCCAAGGTGTAGGTGTGCTAGAGGGGTGGTTTAGTCCAGTAAAGGGGAGATCTGCTTGCAGCCTATGACTAAGGGAAGGACTCTTAACTAAGTTGGTGGAGCTAATGTCCTCTTGGTTGCTGCAGATGACACAATGAAAGACACAGGCACAAACTCCTGATCAGATAAATTCATTCCGGGTGTCAAGAAGCAGCCTTTTCCAGGAGCAACTTGATCAGCAGGAAGGTAGGGAATCTCTGTCCTTGGTGGGTCATGTACAAAGCAATGGGCACTGTGGCAAGCAGTGGGCACAGTCCTGATGTGTGCATGGTAGCACAGCAAGGCCCTGGGGTGCTCTTCCACCAGCACAGATGGGTCTCACAAAGCCAGAAGCTCTCACATTCTGGCACATGATGGTTTATCTTCTCAGATCCCATCTGGGCAACCTGCTCCCAGCCAACACTCAACTAGAAGATGACTATGTACTGTGTCCTATGAGATGCTCCCACTCAGCAAAGCCCTGCACAAGGTCTGTCAGGGGCCTGCATAGTCTTCTCCAGTATATTTACTGACAAAAAAAAAAACAAACAACAAAAACCCTAGACTTTGACCCCAAAGTCTCTATCAGTCTCTCTGCCTGTGTGCTGCATTGTCGGTCTCAAGCATGGCCTGGCTCCTGGGGTTGCACTGTGAGCAGCACAGGAACGATGGGTTGGCTGTGCAGCTCTGGTGTGATGCCTTCTCTGCCTCACTCTCCTCGTGGAATAGGCGGCCACATCACTCTTGTGCCAATAGCAACAGGTCCTTCACAGCTGTTGGCCAGTGTGAGGCTTGATCTTTCTCCATCTGGTTTCTCAGCAGTGTTCAGATGCTGTGATCTTCACAGAGTGAGCTAAAACGACACCTAGAGGTGTAACAAAGGGGAAACCACCATCATGCGTTCCCAGAGGAAAGCACCTCTCAGGGGACTCTCCTGCCTCTTTCAGTTTTACTTGCAAGTGCAGGCTTGAGGCCTCTGACAAAAGTCCCACCAACTGTCCCCTCAAGTAAAAGAGGGGAAGTCCTTCCTTTAGGTGGCCAGGACATTCCCATTGGTTGCACTGGACACGCAGCTTCAGCTACAGGGACAGTCGCGCATTTAAGCCTGGCCCTTCCTCCTCTGTGCTGCAGGTATTTTAGTGGAATCCTCTTCTGCAGTCCCCAGCTTTGTCACAGAGCATCAGTCATGGAGCTGTGACTCCATATCTCACCTCACTTTCCTGAGAGATCACAGTTCATCTTTCAGATCTGTCTTCTTGCGGGGAATGGGTGACAAAGCCGGATTGCATCATGTCACTCCTGCTCCACATGTGGGCAGTGGTCTTATCGACACTGTGACCTTGGTGCTATCACCAGTGTTGTCATTGCTCTGCCCAGCACCTGCCAGTTCCTTTCTGTTATCTGTCGTCTTCACACCTGCTCTCACATTCTGCTCTGCTGCACTCACACAGTATTTTAAATCCTGTGCTGCTACTCCCTCTAGTGCTTTTGCACACCCTAACCTAATTGGGCCCACCAGCAACAAAGTGTCAGGGCCTGGGGACTGAGGGCTGCCCTGCTCCTGTAACCCATGCAGGAGTACGCAGCACATCCCCCCATCACACCAGGAAGAAAGTTAGAAGAAAGAGAGCACCTCAGTCACCTTCATCTTTAGGATTCCCATGAAGCCTGTTGTCATGGTTTTATGATTTTTGTTATTGGTATTCCATATCATAACATCATGTAAAGCATTGAGAGTTAAAGAGTTAATGCTCCAACTCCATGGATCATTGATAGCTCCGGGTACGTCTGTCTCAGAAGAGAAGAACTACGTACCCTGGAGGACTCTGCATTGCTTTGCATTTTTCCATTTTCTGTTCAGAGGGAAAGATAAAAACTGTTTGCTTGTCATGAGACACGGGTTTTCCCCGTTGGGATCAATCCAACAACGGGTTCTCGTTAGCTGTCTCGCCTTCAGTGTTTAGTGTAAGGCCTTTGGTTTATCGGGCACTCCCTCTTGCTCATTTTATTAGCTTCAATTCCAATTATATTGCATTATATTGTGTTATTTTGTATTCCGATATCTTATTTAGTAAATTAGCTTTCCTCCTCAGGCTTTCTTCCTCAGATCACTGCTGCTGTTTTGTTTCTAGGCCCATCTCCCTTTTCCCTTTCCCTTTCCCCCTTCCCCTTTCCCAGGGCATGGGTCTGTGGGTACCCCACCCCAACCATCATGGAACTGGGCTGAAGCAGCCTGTAAATTGTTGTCACCTGGCCATGCCCTGGACCTCAGAAGCACAGGAGTGGGGAATAGGCAGGCTGGGGACAGCATCCATTCCTGAATCTTTTCATCTGCTTTGACTGCTCACAAAAATCACCACAGCTGGTCAGAAGAGGCTGTGGTTCCTGTCCAAGCTGAGGACACTGCTCTTGGTCCTGCCTCCCTGGGACATCTCTGTGGCAAGGAACAGCTGACCAAGGGGGCCGGATTTACTCAGGGGATTTGTAGCTTTCTTGCAGTTCCTTGGCAGCTTAGAGGTGGTGTTGACCTTCCTTTTTCCCATGATCCAGCATGAGGGATGTGTGTCCAAATCCTTGGGTATGTACCCACAAACACCCAGAGGCAGCCACATCACATGGCATCAATCAGAAAGGCATTGCCACCCACAGTGAAAGCCATTCTGTTTTTTACAGTCATTTCTGCAGCTTTTGGTTTCTATTCCTCTAAAGATATGCAGAATGTACTTCACTGCTTGCAGTCTGTTATGCTGAGACAGCAACATTATTAGTTGATTCCTGCCTTTTTTTTGTTTTGTTTTTTTAATACTGTCTTCACACTACAGACATCTACGCCCATACTGATGGATCAGAGCAGCACAGGAAGCGCTGCAAACAGCTTATTTTTGAGGCTTCAAATTCAGATACAACATTTTTCCTTTGCAAAACCACCAATTAAAATGTAGCCAACAGTGTAACCAAATCACACCTTTGTGTATAACCCACATACCACATTTTTCTGCTCCAGAAAATATTCCACTTGATGGTATGCTCAGGTCCTAGCACTCTGGACAATGCTCCACTTGCTGCCATCTGTCACAGGAGCCAGTGAATTGGATAAACAAGAAATGTCACAGTGAAAATGACAAGTATCCTTGTTCAGACTGCTGTAACATGCAACTGGAAATGTGTCCTGTAGCAGGTAGTACAGCAGCAGCCATCCAAAACAGAAGATAAGCTGGATGAGGAGCTGAGCAAGAGCAGCAGTGACCCTACCTGGGCTGGATTTGCAGCCAGGCTCTCATGAACCCTGTTTAACATATTTTGGTTGCATCAGACTCAGACACCACAACCCAGATAAAGGAACCATCCAGCTTAATAATGCAAGAGACTGCAATTAATCATGAATGACGGGTGGCAAGGCAGGCCCAGATTTGACTTTTTTGGTCTTCCAGCAAAGGGCAGCAGGATGTTGCTTTCCACACCTCTGCACCTTGTCCCTTTGCTGTCTGTTTTGCCTGCTTGCTGGACAGCCTAGAACAGCTCTTCCCAGCCTCCTCTCAGCAGGGCACCTCTGCCGCCCACACAGCTGCAGCAGAGACAGTGAGCACTGGGGTCACAGCAGCAGGACTCCACACTGGTGGACCCAAGGTGCACCCAGACATGCTCTGCCAAGCCTTGCCCTGGGGAAATATGCAGACTGACTCCTGCAGCTGCAGCCCTGGGAGTACAAAGGAAGGTGCCAGTATTTTAAATCCAACCATCAACCTGACCTACTAAATCCCATCACTGTAATCTCTTGTAATCTCCCTCCTCCTCCTTCTCACAATTTGCTTCCTACCTGCAAACATATTTCAGTGAACTTCCACTCTGTGGCATCCTAGTGGCTTGCTTCAGCACTCATTTTGGATGTTTACAATGCCTACCAACTGCCAACTTCAGTTAAAATCAAACTTACAATTCATGAGGCATGGTGGACTTGCAGGTGTGTTAATGTGCAGCAGTGTAGTTTCACAACAGTTATCTGTAGAGGGAAAAAAGGCTAAAAATTACCTTCACCAGGAAAGAGCATCAGCACTACAGTGAAGCCAGGAAGCTAGAAGCTGATTCAGTGGCAAAGTGAGAGCTCTGAGGAATTTTATTAGGCTGGGCTGAGGTAGAGACAGGTGGAGAAGGTCAAAATGCGGTGTGTAGGAGCACCTAAGGGTGTGTATGTACGCACACGTTTTTCCTGTAAAGCATGCATTTCTATTTCCTTATGATCTGGTTCATAAGAACATCTTATCTCTGTGCTAAAAAAAAAAAGGTGTGCCATTACGTACTTACCTATATATACACTCATATTTACTCATACGCTCATGAGGGCACGCCTGCATCTATGCATAATAGAAATGATCTCTGGCTGTTATGGAGTATTCTTTCATCATTAACCCTTGCCTGCTTCCAAAGCCATGTTCAGTAAGAACAAAACAGTCATCTTGTGGAAAAAACAGCACTGGTGTTACAGCACACTAATAAAACACAGCAGACATTCAGTTGTAGGCTACTGCAGCAGAAATACGTGGAAATATGTGTCAGACACTTCCTAACTTCGTGACATTTGTACCCAACAGCATGCTCTGACTTCTTTTCCTTCGCTTGCTAAACTTAAAGCATGGCATATTTAAAACTCTGCGGGAAATCAAATCAGCTCTGCCTTGAATCTCACTTGAGGTCTGTCATTGCACCACAGGAACATTCTCTACAAGCACCCATGTCAAACAGGAAAGAAATGAAAGACAAATTTTACTTGCAGCATTCGCTGTGCGGCCTTGGTGCTGTCACCAGAGTTGTTTTCAGGGCATTTGCTGACAGCAGTGGAGCGTGGAAACTCTGGACTGACCCACAAGTCCTGAAGAATGGTTTCTCTGCTGAGTTATGTTGCCAGGGATGCCTTCTGCTGGTCTGTAAGAGATGTCCAGAAGACCTGTAGGCTTTATAATATGAGCCCGGCTTGCTCATTTGAGAAGGCTATTTGTGAGCTGGTGCTTGGTTGAATGACAGCTATGAATATCTGCAGTGACAGCATTAGTGTAGTAGGCAATTGCCTCATCATCTTGGTGTTAACAACATCAGGTTCAAACAAACCGAATGGTAATTATCAGATTGACTTCCAGAAGGTATCAGAAGGGACGAGAAGTGTGTAAGAAAATAGAGGAGGCAGAAGTCTCTCGTCAAGCACCTCAGCTGTTTCTCCTTGAGCTTCCCCTGGCGCAAGTGAAGAGGCACTTTCAAGCAGTGGCTGAGAGCCACTTGGGAAGAACAAGGAGACACCAAGACCTGAGCTCCTTGTCGTGTCAGGTAAACAGAGCTCTTCTGTCCCAAGCAAGGTAGGTTGAACGTGTTCAAGACTGCTCCTGGGGACCGCACACCATTTCAGGTGTTAAAGATGGTCGCAGGCATTCTCTTCCTATTTCTCCTGTGTCAGCACAGCATCACTGAGATCACGTCCTTCTGCTTCTCACAGAATCACTGAATCACAACTACAACCACGGAGCCCAGCTCCAGCCCACCGCACCACATCCCCGCGCAGCCCGTGGCCACTCTTCGGGAGTTTTTCCCTATGTCCGACCTGAACGTCCCCTGGTGCAACCTAAGGCCGCTCCCTCTAGCCCCGCCGCCGTTACCCGGCAGAAGCCACGCGTGCCTGGGGCAGCGCGGCGACGGCGCGGGACCGTCTCC
>VXAB01009130.1:9269-27458 GCA_013399175.1 Odontophorus gujanensis
GGCGCCGCCCTGGTGGGGGCGGCGGCGGCGCGCGATACCGGCAGCTCCGCGAGTACCTGCAGGCGCTGTCGGGAGCCCGGAGACAGCTCCCGCTGCTCGTCCTCCTCCACCGCAGGGCTACCGTCCCGGTACCGCGGGAGCCACAGCGCCATGCTGGCTGCGAGAAGCGCCGATCGCCGCCCCCGGCTGTTCGATCGCTCACCGGAAGCGAGGCCGCGCACCACTTCCGGCAATAGCTAGCGGGGGGCAGCGCCGACACCGCTCAGTGCTCTGCCCCCAAGGCCGGCGGGCGGGGCTTTCCGCAAGGCGAGCCGAGCCGAGCCGAGCCGAGCCGTGCCAGCTGAGCGCAGGGCGGGCTGGAGGCTCGGCTGCCGGTTAGCCGCGTAGCGCCGCGCGTGTGGCCTCGTGGTGCCCCTGTTGCTGTTGTGGGGGGGAGAGCAAATTGAGAAAGAGAAGCGCGTAACGCGGTCACCATGGCAACGCGGTCACCGTGGCAACGCGGTCGGGCGCGCGCCTCGCCGAGCACCGCCGCCGCAGGTACAGCGAAACTGTGTGTACGAACTGGCGTCCACCCCTAAGTACGGTGTCGCTCCGACTGTAATGCCGCCTTTGTTTCCCCGGGAATGACAACGGATACAAATAGCACAATAGCACTACTCGATAGAGCACATTCTGAGCTAATATTTTTCACTAGTATTTTTTCACCAGCAGTGAGCTAGGTCTTGCGTGCCACGCTCGTTAAAGTCTGCATTGGTGGAGGTGGATTGTTGTTGCTGTCACTGCTTCTGGACCAACTGCCTCATTTTGCTCACATCCCCATGGCACTCAGCAGGCATCAATGAACGCCTGTCAGTGAGTGCCATTTTTTCCACATGGAGGAATTAAGTGGCACATCTTTGCTTCATACGTTCTTCCATGTCAGACACACTGTTCTGTCAGACTGCTCCTCTGCTGCCATCTGTTGCACAACACCAAAATGTAAAGGAATACTGGCAGAAAGGCACAACTGCTGCCATACCACCAGTGTCCACCTCTGACTTTCTGGGCCAACATAATAAAATACGTTGCATTACTTTCAGAGCAGCCCTTGTAGACACATGCCTTCTGCCGTTAGTGCAGCATGTCTAGTTCCTGGAGGTCCTGGGAAGCTCTCAGTTTTTTAACAACTGGGTTCTCACCTGGAATCTGGAAGGTAACAAAATATGAGGTTGCACCGTGGCAGTAAAGATTAAGATACAAAGATTGAGATATACCTGCACCATAGCAGTATTTCTCATTGACAGGGCATTTAACTCTTCCTCCAAAAACAGAGGTTCTGTAGTGTGACAGCTTCTCTAGGAAGAGAGTACAAGGAAGAACTTACGTTAAATGTGGAGTTTTTCTTGCCGTATTATGTTCACTTAATTAAGGGGACTATTACAGTTGTGTGAATTAATTATATCATAGAATCATAGAATGGCTTCAGTTGGAAGGGCTTATCCAGTCCCAGTGCTATGGGACTCCCGATGCTCCCACTAGATCAGGCTGCTCAGGGCCTGTGCAACCTGGCCTTGAACACCTCTAAGGGTGGGGCATCCACAGCTTCTCTTGGCAACCTGTGCAAGTGCCTTTCTGAAAAATTTCCCCCTGACTTGTAATCTAAACCTCCTCTCTTTTAGTTTAAAACTATTCCCCACTGTCCTATCACTATCAGACTGTGTAAGAATTCAGTATCCCTCTTCATAATAAGCTCATTTTAAATACTGGAAGGCCACAGTGATGTTTTCATTAAACCTTATTTTTTTCCAGACTGAACAAGTCCACCTCCCTCAGCCTGTCTGTTGATCTTCATGGCCCTTCTCTGTTCATGCTTCATGTCCTTCTTGTGCTGAGGGCTCTGTTCCCGGACTCAGTAGTGCAGATAGAGCCTCAAAAGGGTAGAGCAGTGTTATGGTTTTATGATTTTTGTTGTATTATTGATATTCCACATCATGACATCATGTGGTGTATTGGGAGTTAACGAGTTAATGCTCCAGCTTTGTGGATCATCGATAGTTCTGGGTGTACCTGTCTCAGAAGAGAAGAACTACATTCCCCAGAGGACTTGGCGATGCTTTGCATTTTTACATATTTATGCTCAGAGGGAAAGATAAAAACTNCCAGCACAAGAAAGACACAGAACTCTTGAACGGGTCCAGAGGAGGGCCACTAAAATAATCAGAGGGCTGGAGTACCTTTCCTATGAAGAAAAGTTGAGGGAACTGTGCTTATTTAGCTTGGACAAGAGAAGGCTTCAGGAAGACCTTATTGTGGCCTTCCAGTACTTGAAGGGAGTGCATAAACAGGAGGGGGAATGACTATTTAGATGGGTTAGTAGTGATAGGACAAGGGGAAATGGTTTTAAACTAAGATAGGAGATTGAAGTTAGGTATTAGGAGGAATTTTTTCACTCAGAAGGTGGTAATGCACTGGAAAAGGTTGACCAGAGAGGTTATGGATGTGTCATCCCTGAAGGCATTCAAAGCAAGGCTTTATGTGGCTCTGGGCAGCCTGGTCTGGTGGTTGGCAACTGTGCCCACAGCAGGGGGGATGAAACTGGACGATCTTTAAGGTCCTTTTCAACCCAGGTAATTCAGTGGTTCTATGATATGATTCTGTGTCAAGCTTCTCATTCAACAGAATAATAGAATCTTTAAGGTTAGAAAATACCTCCAAAATCATCTACTCCAGCCATTAACACATCACTGCCATGTCCACTAAACCATGTCCCTCAGTTACACATCTACTCTTTTCTTGAAAACCTCCTGAGATGATGACTCCACCGCTTCCTTGGGCAGCCTTTCCAAGGTGCTAGAACTCTCCGAGAGATTCTTCCTACTAGCTAAACTGAACCTCCCCTGCTACAACTTGAAGCCTTTAGCTCTTGTCCTGTCACTAGTCACATGGGAGAAGAGGCCTTAGTCCCACCTTAGTACAAATTCCTGTCAAGTAGTTGTAGAGAGCAGTATTGTCTCCCCTGAGCCTTCTCTTCTCCAGACTAAACAATCCCAGTTTGCTCAACTGCTCCTCATAAGACTTGTGTTCTGTACACTTCACCAGCTTTGTTGACCTTCTCTGGACAAGTTCCAGGGCCTCAATGTCTATCTTGTTAGTGAGGGGCCCAAAACTGAGCACAGTACTTGAAGTGTGACCTCACCAGTGTCAAGTACATAGGTATGATCATCTCCCTGTTCCTGATGACTACAAGCCAGGATGCCATTGGTCTTCTTGTCCACCTGGGCATACTGCTGGCTCATGTTCAGCCTTCTGTAAACTAACACCCCCACATTCCTTTACTCTGCACAACTTTTCAACCACTCTGCCCCAAGCCTGGGGTGCTGCATGGGGTTATTGTGAGTGAAGTGCAGGACTCAGCACTTGGTCATGTTGAATGATGTATGATCTTCCTGTGTTTCACTCCTGAGAACAATTTTCCACAAGTATATGTAGTGCCAGAAGTTATGATGTGAATAAGGTGTGATTACAAAGCGAGGGATGTTTTTCTCTGGTAATATAGTTCTTATGGAAGTCTAGTAAAACAGCATGATCAAATTTTTGAGTTGAGTATTTGATTGCAGCTCTGTACCTTCCATTTGAAATTTTGCAGGTAATGTGAACTTGAAAAATGGTGGGGAGTTGACTGGGTGGGCTGTTGCTGCTTGGGAACTAGCTGAGCATCTACTGGTGGCTGGTGAGCAATTGCTTGTGCATCATTTGTTTTGTGTATACATATTATCCTAACTATTATAATTTTTTCCTCTTCCTTTTCTATAAAAAAGTATATAATTTTTATTTCAACCTCTAAGTTCTACATGTGTTATGCGTTTTTTTCTATTCTTTCCCCCATCCCACTGAGAGTTGGGAGAGGGAGTGAACATCTGTGTGGTACTTAGCTATGAACCAAGTTAAACCACAGTGAATGGTGACCTACCAGAACCCCTTGACATCACAGTAAGGTGCTGCCTGGGTGAGCCCTGCAACCTACCTGGCATCTGTGCGACTGCTGTGGGAGAGTGAAGATCAACAACAGACACACTTTGATGAAGTCCATCCAGATCATCCAACATGCTAAAAACTGATGTAGGTGAGAATTTGCAATTGGGGCTTCATACTGAGTCCGACCTTAGGTGAGGGCTGCTACTCCAAGGTGAAAGCAGCTATTTCCACCCCCCAAAGAAGTCCCATTAGCTATTAAGGTGTTATACTATCAAGGTTGTGTCAAACTTTATGCCCAGGGGTGTCTCCATCCTATGTGAGCTCCATCATCCTCAAAATGTGCATGTCTTTGATATTGTTGAGTTGGACATTAGGAAGGTTTACATTGTGACAGAGGTGGCAGCCACTGACTTGCTACAGCAGGTGCAGAAGCAAGGCAAGCTGCCCTGCGTCCCTGAAAGCTGGGACATCTTTTCACAGACTGTGGGGGCCATGCACTACCTGCATGACAACAACTTGGTGTGCTGAGATCTTAAGCAAGAACATATTGCTCAATAACAGTGTCTCCCAGGCCAAACTCACTGCCTTTGGTTTCTGCAGGAGTATCAACAGCTACTTTGACCTGAGCACCACTTTATGCATCTCAGTAGCCTGCGTTCCCCAAGAGGTGCTGCTGTGCAACCCCTACAGTGCCAGAGAAGTATGATGTGGAGCTTGGGGGTGATCCTTTTTCTTGTGGTGACTGGCTGCATGCAGACATCTTGAAACTCATTCTCAAATTCCTTTATCAAAATGGAAAGCAAGTTTGCGTTTGTTTTTTTTTAATCTGTTCACAGGACTGTGCTTAGACACCATGTCAAACTGCATACAATTTTTGCCATAACTTGAATTTGCCATAATTTAAGTTTCATTTTGAATGCTATTAAGGTTTGGAACATAGTACAGATAAGTTGATTTTCAGCTTGAAGATGCATATTTAACTTATTTAAATGAGTGATCAAATACACCAAATATGCTACATCTGTGAGCCATTTGTGATCTTCTAGCACAAATTTTCCATTTGATTCCATAAATGACTTGATTTCATTTGGAAAATGTTTTTGGCATTTTACCCTGACTTAGCGTCCTTAATTTAGGAAAGTAAATGATGTCCTCATAATCAACACCCATACTTCTAAGAAGTTCTCGGAATTGGTGATAATTCAGCCCTATGGACTTAATGAAATTCACAGCTTTGATAATAAATTGCACAGCATTGATGATAAATTGCACAGCATTTTCCATTTTTCAAGCTTTTACATGTAAGTTTTCTTGTTGCTTGATGATATTTAATCAAATTTAAAGTGTCAGCACCAAATGTATTGTCTTCTATTACTTTTATAAGCTCCTCTTTTTTTTCAAGCAACACTGGAATGCCATCAGTAGCTATACCAGATATGTTGACAAAGATTAAATAAAATCACTTTAATGTCATTTTACTGCTTCATACAAACCAAGAGATTTAGTTGTCTTTTTTCAGTATTTCTCCAGTGATGTAATATTTGTTAACAGTAATCCTAATAAAAATGTCTAGTTAAGCTATATCTGTAGCATCATTTCATCGATTGCCAGTAGCATGAGATTTGAAATTAGCAGACTTATTCTCCCAATTTTTTGAGATAGATTTCCCTATTTCTTCAGTTTGTCTGGCTATAGTCTGGTGCGACAAATTGATTTTAGAAAAATCCATTATTTTTATTAGGACAGATTATATCTGCTATGCTTTCCACCCATTGCTTAACTGTCAGTGAAAAACCATCAGTGAATGGTTTTGATTTTTTTTTTGGAATCAGATTTGCTACCACATGACTAGCTTTTATAACAGACTCTGCATTGTTACTTTTAAAAAATAAAAGAAATTGTTTAAGTGACAGACTTCTTTCAGTTCCACTATTTGTCTTTACAAACCATTCCTTGAGATGCATCAAATTTAGCAGCATGTTTTGGTGTATGATGTCTTTTCGCATTGTAATTTCTGAAAACTGACACATTTTTCGTACAAGTTAAGCATAGTACCATATTATTTGTCTTGATCAATAAAAAAGAAAAAAGTTTTTTTATTAACTTGTTCATTTTTCACTGAATGTTCTTCCTTCATCCTTGATTTTTCTTTTTCTTTTGGATTATATTTTGAGATGATGTTAGCGGGGCACGTTGGACTGGACTTGACTGCATGTGGCCTGTGGGCTGTGAGTTACCCATGCCTGGTCTAATGTCTCAAGTCTTGTAATTCATGGATAAACCTATTTTTGTTTACAACTGATAGGTAATTTTTGTTCTGTGTGTTTTTCAACAAGGTACAATTAACTATTAGGCTCGTTCCTGGAAAGGAATAGGTTTAAACATTTATATAAGATTTTGTGATCTGAAGCTGTGATAATAATGATTATGGCACATCATCTTTCATGTGCACAGTTCTTACATAGTCTCAGAAGCAGTAACAGCTTATATGAGGTTAGTCAGTTTCAGGCAGTGATCAGCTCTGAGGAGATCAGCTCTGATGCAGGTGTATTTTGCAGGAAAGCAAGGCATTATGGTGTATGAGGGAGATTCTGAAATTGTGGAGACCCCAGGGTGAGGAGAGAGCCACTTAGAACTGCCAGAAGACCCCAACCTTCTCAAGAGAGAGTGGCTGACAAGGTGTGGACAGGGCCAGGACCAGCAGTGGCCACCACCACACATAAACAGGCAGCCCCTAGGAAATGTGGGTGACGAGAGGCAAACAGGGCATGGCAAGGCACTGAGACCACAAGGCAGCAGTTTTTGCAGCACTCTGTGCAAACAAGGCTCTGTACCTTGCTTGGCAGGTTCACAACCAGGGAAGCGTTCCTGATCTCTGTTATTATGAAGGTGGGCATTCTCCTGAGGGCTAAAACAGTGCCCCTTCAGGAAAATCTTCTGAGAGGTTTTGCACTTGGGTCAGAGTCATCCCAGATATGTATACAAACTGGGAGAAGAAATCCTTGAGATTAGTCCTACTCAGAAGGTTTTTGGGGTCCTGGTTGATGAAAACTTATCATGAGCCAGCAGTTTATGCTTGTAGCCTGGAAGGCCTATGGTATTCTAGGTTCCATCCAGAGATGGGTGGCCAGCAGGGTGGGGAAGATGATTGTCGATCTCTGTTCTGCCCTCAAGAGACCCCAGCTGGAGTATTATGTCCAGGTCTGGGGCCTGCAACACTGGAAAGATATGGAGCTTTTGGAGAGAGTCCAGTGAAGGGCCACAAAGATGATCTAAGGGCTGGGGCACCTCTCCGACTGTGTTACAGGGGGAGCTGATTGCACTGTGGGCTGTAGAATGACCAGCTGCTTCCTTGCCCTCAGGCAGACTGGGGGGTATCAGATTGCAAGCTTACAGAGCTTCAAAAATCTTTCTCCAAGTCTAGAGCAGCCTGAACACTGTCTTATCATTCTTAGTAGCAGCATGCCATAGCCTCACTCCGATCCAGTCGCATACTTCAGGATTGTAAACTGTCTGATTTGTGATCGAGGGGTCACTCTTGGTAGCCCATATAAACATTTGCTGTAAAGGGCAGAGGGCACCATCTTTCCCTATTTTTTAAGAATAATTTGGAAAGTAACTAGGACATTCTTTTGTTCCAGTCATATTATTCCCCATGGTAATGCAGCCACTTACCTTCATCCAGCGAAAAGCAATTGAAGCAGTTGGGGACAATGAATCCTCAGGTTGCCGCATTTATCTCAATGCCCGCCAAGTTTATCTCAGGGCACCCCTGTACAGGTTGTTCCACATTTATCTCAACGTCCGCTGCATTTTTCTGAGTGCCCGCCACATTTCTCTCAACGCACTCTGCATTTCCCTCAACGTGTTCCAGGCTGGACAGTCTTCAAATCAGGTTAAGTTTCAGGTCCCTGATCAGGTGCCAGTTGTTGATGCTCAGTTGAGTTAGAGAGCTCTCAGTTTTTTGTAGCATCAGAATAGATCTTTTTTACTGTGTTCAACATACATCTTATATACCATCCACTTACAAACAGCAAGTTCCTCAAACAGCCAATTGGCACCAGCTTCTCCCAAACAACACTGATAGAGGATGAAAGGACTCCTAATGGTGACAAGATTAACAATGCATCCTAAAGAACCTCCTGTTTATCCTTAGACAACAGTTTATATTCCAGTCTCCCAAGGCTTCACAGTGATAAGGTCTGTCAAGGAGTCTGATAAGCTATTTGGTGACTTGCTCAGAGCTACATCTTTCTCCACAGGGCTGTATTACTCGCTGTCCATGGCTGTATGTGATTCATGGACTGTGGGTTGGAACATACCATATTTAGCCAGTTATTGCTACTTGTCTGTCCTGAACAGTACTTCTGTGAACAATTCATTTTAACTAAAAAAAGACAAAACAATAAAATCCTGCATATATATTTAAAAGAATTCATTTGAGATAGGTGGTAATATAAGCAGTGGCATTAGCCCTGTTCTAAGCAAATACCTAATTTCACGTGGAAGGTAAGAGAGTCTGTTCTTGATCTCACACTTCATTTCCCATTGTGGTAAAGTAATGGTGAGATTACTTCACTGAATGATTTAGACTTGTCCACCTAAAAACAAAGAAATAATGGGAAGATGCAGTTCTTAACATACAAGAACTTGACTGAATGAAAAGTATATTCTTCATAGACAATAATAAATCCACCTGTTTTCCCATTCATAGTCTTCTCCCCCCCCTTGCCCTGAAGTGCAGAACTATTTACATAGCATGATGCAAACATTTGTTTTTGTAAAATTGCTTCCTCTAAGAATAGTTTTCTCTGCTTTTGGAGTTCAATTTCATAATTAGATATTTTCCTCAAAACAGAAAATATTAGGACAAAATGTGCAGTAACAAATATGTACAGTTTTTAGGATATAAAGCGGCTTACTATGAAGTAGAAATCTACTATGAAAGAAACAATCAGAACTGTTAATATGAGGTACATTTTCTTTCTTCCTTGGACAAGTATATCCTTTCTCATAACTTCTGTTGACTTGCTACCTACTCCTGAGGAGGCAGAGGACTTATTTCCTTACTCCAAGCGCTGGGTGCTAGATCAATAGTTCTGATAGCTGTTTACTACTTTCATTGCTTTAAATGCTCAGAGGTTGTAGGGAAACTACTGAATCACAGCCTGAGCCACTGATTGATCACCTGAGGTGAGCATTGAGTCAGCCATGGGGCACAGGTGAAGGTACTGATACCTGTGTGATTGGAGGGGGGTGGAGCCTGGCTCCACCTCCCCCCAAGCCCCATTTAAGGGCTGGCTTCCACCAGGGAAGGATCTCTTCTTGGAGATCCCTCCCGTGTGGAGTCCTGCGAGCCTTTGTCATTCGAGGTGAGCCTTTGTTCTTTGTACTATTCCTTCGTACCATCGCATATATACCATCTGTGTAAGATCCATTCAAATATGCCATCTCTCACTATCCCGCTGAGAGAACTTTTCTTTGAGATCCTTAATCCTACAGAGGTATATAACCTCAAATTATTGGTGGTGTTACCTAATGCCAATATGGGCTGGAGCTTCTACATGACTCCAGCAAGTCTCACCGTCCACTTTTTTAACATACGTGGCAGTACAGTGGCAAAGAGGGTGAAAATAAAGTGCATGTCAATGAGATCAGGAGACTGTTTCCATTACTAAATATTGTCTGAATGCTGACGTGACTAGGTAATTCAGAATGAGAACAGTATATAACGTATGTTAAACAAGAAGTAGCATGGAAGGAACCTGCACCTGTTAGCATGGATAAATACGGAGCCCCTGACTGAGATAAACATGAAAGGTTGATACACAGACAGTGGGAGTAGTGGTGGCTCACTTGGGAAGAAAACAAATATATTTCCTGAGCCTGCAAGAATGACATCAGAAAATCCCAATATCTAAAATGAGCAAGAAATAAGAAGGGTTACGTGAAGTACATTCTGAGACCCTAAGAGGAGGGATCGAGGCAAAAGCAAGGACCAAAACCCTGAATTCCATAAGAGTAGGTTTTTTCATTTCAGAAAATCTCCTTGGGGGAAAAAAAAAAAAAGAAAAAAAAAAATTGAATATGGCCCTGGAGAGAGTAGGCGTCCATGAGGGGTGATTGGTATTCACGGACCATACTCATTAAGATTAAGGTAGATACATCTCAAGAAGCAGGAAATCAAAGGCAGCAGAAGGCCTCTGTAGGGGAGTAATGAGTTCCTCAGAACTCAGATGTAGAAAAGAAGTATGTAAGCGGTGGAAGTTGGGGCAGATGGCTTGGGAGGGGTGTAGAATTTTTCTCCAGTCTTGCAGGGATATAATTAGGAAAGCCAAGGCTCACATGGAGTTGAATCTTCTAAGATTTCTGAATGTAAAGGGTAACAAGAAAGGATTCTACAAGTACATAAATAGTAGAGAAAAGACTGCAAAAAATGTAGTCCTTGCAGAATAGAGCAAGACACTAGTAACATAGGCCATGGGAAAAGTCTGAGATACTCAGTACTTTCTTTGCTTCAGTTTTTACCAGTAAAACTGATCTTCAGAAATCCCAGGTCTCAGAAACCAAAGGGAAAGATGGTAACAAAGTAGACTTACCCTCAATGGAGAATGACCAGATTACAGAGAACATAAACAAACTGAAAATATCTAAGTTCATGGGGCCTGAGAGATTTTCCCCACAAGTACTGAGGGAGCTGGCTGATGCCATTGCAAGTCCACTGTCAATTGCCTTTGAAAGGTCATGGTAACTGGAAGAAGTTTGTGAAAATTGAAAGAGAACATTTTTCTCTCCTGTTGCCAAGAAAAGAAAGAAAAATCCAAGGAACTATGAGATACTAAGCTTCACCACGATCTCTGTGAGAATGACAGAGCAACTGCTCCTGGAAAGCAAATACATGAAGGAAAAGATGTTGTTCAGGAGCAGTGAACATGGATTTATGAACTTGGTGGATGAGTGGGAAACAGTGGATATTGTTTGCCTTGACTTTTACTAGGCTTTTGACACTGACTTTTGTACTATTCTCACAGAATAGCTGACAAAGTACAGTCTCGTGTACAGTGGAGTGAACTGAAAGAGGCTGAACAGCTTGGCACAAATTTCAGTTGAAGGTGGGTCACTAGTGGTGTAGCCCAGCAGTCAATACTGAGTCCAGTATTGTTTAGCATCTTCATCAATGCCACAGAATGCAACCTCAGCAAGTTCAGAGCCAACAAATATTAATTTCATGAGATGGTTGTACTGCCATTCAGAAGAACTTTGAGGGACAGAAGAATTCATCCAAGAAAGTTCTCATGAAGATCAGCAAGGAGAAATAGAAATAATAATGTCAGGCACCAGTACATATTGCTGACCAACTGTCTGGAGAGCAGCACTGCAGTTAGGACATTATGGTCCTGCTGAACAGGCTGACATGAACTAACAATGAAATCTCAGTAGTGCTAAAACAAACAAACAAAAAAAACCCACAAAACCACCACCACCACCACCACCAACAACAACAAAAAACATACAAACAACAACAACAAAAAAAATTCTATCTGAAAAAAAGATAATATCATTTTTCTGTGAAGTTAGTCAAACAGGTTGCCAAATGAGACTGGGAAGTCTCCGTCCATGAAGATATTCAGCATTCAACAGGACAAGATCTGCTGAACTTGAGCCAGCAACATGCCCTCACAGCCCAGAAATGTGACTGTATCCTGGGCTGCATTAAAAGTGTGGCCTGCAGATTGAGGAAGGTGATTCTGCCTCTACTCTGTGCTGATACGGCCTCACTTGGAGTACTGCATCCAGGTGTGGAATTGTCAGTGCAGAAGAGATATGGACCTGTTCAAGCACATCCAATGGCAAGGGAGGAATAATTGCATGAACCANACCTGCTTTGTCAGGAGGGTTGGACTCGATGATCACTTGAGGTCCCTTCCAACCCCTATGATTCTCTGATTCTATGAGTCACAGAAAAGATCCAATAGATGGAACACCACTCCTATGAGGATATATTGAGAGAGCATTGTCAACAAAGGCAGACCAGCCTAGTCTAGCCACTGTTTTTCTAGTTTCCAGATCAGCCCTGATTTCCAGTAGTTTCTAAATCAGGTGTGGAAGCCAGGTCCTTGCCAGATGGAAAATGGTTATTCTTGATCAAGGGACTACTCCTGTGAAGTTCATAAGTACTTCCTGAAATGATTCCCCTGAGTCTTACTGTTCTTTCACTATATAGAAATTCAGTCTTCCTGTATTTCAGTGCTGGAGAGAAGCCTCAAGGAGTAGCAACTAAAACAAAACAAAACAACAAAAACCAACTAACTCTGTTTTGACATACCAATGTGTTTGAATATATGTGCATAGGGGTGTGGATGGAAATACGAGTTCTCAGTATGTTTAGTATACTAAGGGAAATAAAACTGTCCTTTAGATACAGCATCTATCTGGGGTAAAACACTGTTATTCAATGCCTAGCACAATTAGATCCATCTGCAGAATAGCCAATAATTATGAATGCTCTTTTCTCGTTGAAAAGCAAAGGACTGAAAAACAAAGGACATTTCTGACTGCTGCTCTCCTGTCTAGCATAGTTTTTCCTTGTCTTTGAAAATCACTTTTCTGAAGAAAGAGTTTGAAAATCTGCAACCTGCAAAATACAAGTTATCAAAAATCTATACCAACCACTGACTTGCTTGACCTGCAGCCAAGGAGAAACTAGAAAAATTTTGCTGCTTGAAATTTAAAACAACAAGTATCCTCATCCCACCCACAGTCAAAATGAAGGCACAGTAAGACTCTCCTTTGTATGAAGTGGCAGCAAGGCAATAGAGATTAGCTCCTGCAACACTTTTTGCAGTTTTATCATTATATGTTTATACATATGTCCATAAAACAGCCTTGAGCAGGACTTCTGAAGACAGAAGAAGGGAACATCAATAGGAAAACTGATGCAAGAGAGTGTTTTTTAGCAAGGCTAACTGACATCCTTGGCAAAAATGAGCTATGTATCAAGAGACTACAGTTGAGAGAAAAAGTTGGAGGGTTATGGGAAATAACTGGTATCTTGGCATATTAGAGAGAGTATCTGTAAAAGTGCTGAGAGGTCATATTGAAGGTCTAGGCTTTTTATAGGTATGTTTTTCATTCAACTGAACATAAGCTGGAAAAATAGTACAACTACTGATGACATGGCAGGAGTCCAGAAGACCTACAAATTTGATGAGTCCCAGTAGCAAATATGGATATGCTCTTTTCTTCTGCATTTAAACAGTGTTTCATCTAAGCTCAGGATCGGTGCATGCTTGTGAGTAAGGAGTCAGGCAAAGGTGGCAGGGGACCTGAGTGGATGAGCAAGGAGCTCATGGATAAAAACAAAGAGAAAAGAAAGGTCCATGAAATGTGGAAAAAGGGTCTGACCACTTGAGAAGAATATAGGAATGTTGTCGGGGCCTGCAGGGGTTTGACAAGTAAGGCTGAAGCCAACCTGGTATTGGATCTGACAAAGGACATAAACGATGATAAGAAAGTATTTTTTTCTTTTTTTTTTGTTTTTAAGTATGTCAACAGTAAAAGAAGGACTAGGGAAAATGTGGGTTCCCTACTAAATAAGGGGAATGTACTGGTAACAGGGGATGTCAAGAAGGCAGAGATAGTGAACATATTCTTTGCTTCTGTCTTCACTGGGAACTCCCCCTTGAGACTCCTTGACTGTTGGGGTAAGTGAGAGGGTCTGTGGAATAGAAAGCTCCCCTTTGGTGAGAGAGGAGATGGTCTGAGAGTGTCTATGCAACATCAGTGTATGTAAATTCATGGGCCCTGATGGGATGCACCCATGTGTGCTGAAGGAGTTGGCAGAGGTGATTGCTGAACTTCTCTTTATCATCTTTGAGAGGTCTTGGAGAATGGGGGATGTGCCTGAAGATAGGAGGATAGCCAATGTCACTCCAGTCTTCAAAAAGAGCAAGAAGGATCNTTAAAAAGATTGTGGCCAGCAAGTCAAGGGAGGTGATCCTCCCCCTCTACTCTGCCCTGGTAAGGCCTCACCTGGAGTATTGTGTCCAGTTCTGGGCTCCCCAGTACAAAAAGGACAGGGATGTCCTCAAAAGAGTCCAGCAGAGGACCACAAAGATGATAAATGGTGTGGAACATCTCTCTTATGAGGAAAGACTGGGACCTGGGTCTGTTCAACCTTGACAAAAGAAGACTCAGAGGGGATCTGATCCATGTCTATAAATATCTGAGGTGCGGGAGGCAAAGGGACGAGGTCATACTCTTCTCAGCATTGTAAGATAGCAGTGATAGGACAAGGTGAAATGGTCACAAACTGATGCGTTGGAAATTCTGCACAAAATGTGCGTGGGAACTTCTTCATAGTAAGGGCGATGAAGCACTGGAACAGATTGCCCTGAGAGGCTGTGGAGACTCCTTCTCTGGGTATGTTCAAGACCTGCCTGAATGCCTACCTGTGCAATCTGGTCTTGATATTCTGCTTTGGAAGGGGGTTGGACTAGATGATCTCTAGAGGTCCCTTTCAACCCCTGAAATTCTGTATTTCTGTGATTCTTTTTTCCTGTGTGTCATTCAGTTGGCCTACCAAATTTCAGTGTTGGTCACTTGGAATGGAGTTGTTTAGGTCTAACATTCCTGCCAACATTTGCAGAATGAGTAGCCTTCCAGAAATGGTTAATGGGAACCTGGTTTCTGTGTGTATTCTATTTGATCATGCTTACAGACTTTTTGCTCCAGACTTGTGATTATGCTCAGAGCTTGCTCTGATTACCAGAACTTTAAACTAGATTTGACAGGGCAAGAGGATGGACTCCCTTGTGACAGAGAAGGGCTGCGGTATGCTGTGAGTTTAGGAAACTGTGTGGAAAAAACTTCTCAATTGTCCAATGGGATCTTGTGAGGACTATTCAGAGAAGGCATCATTGCCAATAGCCAAGCTGAAATCTTGCATTACTGTAGATATACCTGCACCCTCTACTTCCCTGAATTACCTGTATGTCAGTGCACACAGCATGGGAAATAAAAAGGAGTAACTAGAAATCTGTATGTGGCCACAGGGCCATGATCTCACTGTGATCACAGAGGCATGGTGGGACAGCTCACGTGACTGGAATGCTGTCATGGATATTTATGTCCACTTTAGGAAAGACTGGCTGGTGAGGCAAGGTGATGGAGTTTCTCTTTACATGAGAGAGAAATAGAATGCTCTGAGCTTTATCTGGGGGAGAATGATGGAGAGCTTGTAGTGAAGAGAATGTTGGGAATATGGAGAGGTTTTGGAAATTGATTAGAAGTGTGGGGACACCCGGTGACATGGGATTTTACTCTTGAACACATGTGGACACACAAGCAGAAATCAGTCCATCGTGATGCTCTTCTGTTCCTTCTTCCTGAAAACTCTCTACCACTACCATGCAGGCTCGCAGCGTGATACAGTATCTCTTTGGGTAGGTTGACCGGCTCTTGCAACATGTCATACACAGGCTGTAGGGGAATTTCTCCTCCAAAATATATTTCTACTTTTCCCATCCCTCTTTCATCTAGCTGTGCTACTTCTTCCCACTACATCCTTCTCTTCTCATGTCCTCTTTCTCCCTTTATCATATCTCCTTATAGGAGACAGTTTCATAACAGCATTTCTCCTCCTTCTTCACTTCTGGGCAGCATTTTAACCTTTTTTTGAACTTTACTTGTAAACATGTTTACCTTGAGAAATCAACATCTTGAGTGTTGGGCTCAGCAGTGTCCTGTGGTATTGTGGTTGAATCTGACAAGAGGCAGCCATGGTTTCTTCTCAGGGGCTTCCAGAAGCCCCCAGTCTCTGCACTTGTGCACCTATGTCTGTGATAATTGTATGTAAATACATATATTTTAACATCATAGCAATTTCTGGTCCAAATAAGTAGTAAGACATTCAGAAGAAGACATAAGAAAATGACAAAAAATTGGAAAAAGGAAAAAAGGAAAAAAGGAAAAAAGGAAAAAAGGAAAAGCCAATCACAGAGTAGTACTAAAAGATGTGGATTATGAAGTTTCATGAAATGGATGCTCTACAGGTGGAATGAGAACTGAAACAAAAATGGCACATCTGAAGTTTCACAAAATGACAACTTATTAGAGTGGAATGTGGATTGAAAGAAAGTTGCGCCTTTAAAGTTTCACAAAATGGCAGCCTCACACTGTGAGAAGCATACTGAAACAAAGTGACACCTTCCTATGTAGGTAGGTGGGAGGGATGTTCTGTCCAGTTTGTTCTTGGTATGGATGGACTCAGAGCTATTGGATTCTCCGTCTGACCCATAGCACTTTCCACACCCAGTCATCCACTCTGCTTAGTGTTTCCACCTGGTGATCAGGAAGAGATGCAGGATGGAGATGCATGAACATCTAGTGTGATATAATAGTATATAGAGGATGCATTATAATATATAGAACATCTCTGTATGAGTATAAAAAATGGTTAACTTTCTCACTTCTTCCTACAACTCGAAGTATATATATGTATATTGTATATGCTGTACATAGAGGTGTGGTGTTCTCATGTTACTTAGAAGCCAGGTGGCCACCCAGCTGCTTTCATGCTCCCTGTTGTCAGCAGGACAGGGTGCAAAATACGATGGGAAATCTCATGGTTCAGTGTCAATTTCGAAAGCAATAGAGACTCAACATGGAGCAAGTGTATTTATTTTACTGCAAATTACAAGAAGAGTAAACTAAACCAGCTTCCCTCCCAGGCTCATATCCACTTTATTCATGACTCCTTAACCTGCCCTACCCACAGTGGTGTAGAAGTATGGGCTGAAGTGAACAGTCCAACTCTGCTCTGCTGCACTTTCAATCTTACACTTATCTGAATGTGTGAGGCTTCTTTCTGATTGCATCATTGCTTTGTGCACATCAACCATCTCAATATTTATATTTTTCATGAACTGATCTGCAGGTAAAATTCTACTCTGGTGCACAAAACATGTCCTAATGTTCTTCAGTTACCAAGTACACATCCTACCACGCCCTTATCTTCCTCTAACCATAGCATTCACTACGGCAGTACATCCCAAGTTTTCATCACCACTGCACACTGCTGAAAAGCATTATGTCTTTTTCTGAAATTTGCAAAATACACTTTGCCTGAGAAGTCGTCAACATGGATGATAAGTCGAGCTGGATCCTGCAGCAGTACTGCTGGAGCCAAGTGTGTCAGAAGGAGAACAGACCTGGCATCTTCACAATGGCTGCTGGCATCTCTCAGCATCAGAAAATATTTGTCTGGTGTAAGTGAATAAGAATGGATATGATTTGGCAAATAATCCTTCACACCTTTGGAGAATGCAAGGAGGGCAGCTTTTGCTCTTTGCAGAGAAGTGGAGACAACAAGTGACCTGCACACTGTGACTGTGTTTATGTGATCCGGTGTATGCTTATGTCTTTTTTCAGTGTTAAAAGTGAACTACAAGTCCGCAGGTATTGAAGCAGGGGTACATGACTAGCTAACCCTGCCTTCTATGGCCCAAAGCTGCTATTGAAAATACAGGGTTCACTCCTGCCACCACATCTGCAGCCACTAAGATCTTTCAGCAGTCTAACAACCTGGCTTAAAGGCTCCAAGGGAATCATTAAGGAATGTCTTATAAATTCCATATGAATGCTTATGGAAGGGCATAGACATGTTTATTTTCTGCACCCTTACAACTATGTTCTTCTTGTGGTTTCACCTGAAAAACAGCTAATATCACACAGTTGTTTACTCTATAGGCAAGTGACCTGCACACTGTGACTGTGCTTATGTGATCTGGTGCATGTTTAAGTCTTTTTTTCAGTGTTAAAAGTGAACTACAGGTCCACAGGTATTGCAGCAGGGACATGTGAGTGGCTAACCTTGCCTTCTATGGCCCAAATCTGCTATTGAAAATGCTGGGTTCACTCCTGCTGTGCCTTCTGCAGCCACCAATGTCTTCCAGCAATCTAGCAATGTGGCTCAAAGGCCCCAGGGGAATCATTAAGGAATGTCTTATAAAGTCCATACATATGCTTCTAGGAGGATTACATGTGTTTATTTTCTACACCCTGACAACTATGTTCTCATGGTGATTTTGCCTGGCAGACAGCCAAAACACCACACTGTTGTTTGCTCACCCTGCCTACATGGGTTGTGACAGAGAACCAGCAAGGTAACCATGTGAGAATTCAGGTTAGGTTAAGTTATTTTAAGATGTAGCTTTGTCAACAGTTTATGGGCTG
>VXAB01009131.1:4533-36745 GCA_013399175.1 Odontophorus gujanensis
GTTTATTCTAAACGTGCTGTTCAGAGAAGAATGGGAACTGATTAGGTGGGCTGCTGTGCTGAGTGGGAGGGGACTCACCCACCCACCAAGACTGGGGGGGTAGTTGTCCCGACAGAACAACAAAAATACTCGTTAGCAGACCCTAACTACCATAATAACGAACAGCCTTTTGAGGGAGGCATAAAAAAGTGTGTGTTTGGATAGAAAGGGGAGAGGGAAGGGTTTCTGAGGAGCGAGAAGTTAAGCTGCCAACCTTCCCGTCCCCGACCCCAGGAGATTGTGGGAGGTTGGGTCTTCGGTTTGTTGGCGGCGGCGCCCAGCCTCGAGGGAAGGGGGAGGGGCGGGGAAAGAAAGAGGTAAAGAATGGCGGGAACAAAAAGGAGCCAGTAAGATGGCTGGAGCGATGAATTCTAAGTGGTGTCAGTCAGGTAATGAAGGAAGAAACAAAATTTAATTGGGGAAGAGAAGAAAATATATAAATATATATTTAATAATAA
This sequence comes from Odontophorus gujanensis, assembly GCA_013399175.1. Lineage (NCBI taxonomy): Eukaryota > Metazoa > Chordata > Aves > Galliformes > Odontophoridae > Odontophorus > Odontophorus gujanensis. The sequence goes on from VXAB01009131.1 coordinate 5,031, forward strand.
TGCGAAATTGATGGTTTGGTGCCTTAACAGAAGGAATGCTCGCAATCTAAAGCTGCTCTTCTGGCCATGGCAAGCTTACATGCCCCTCACTTAGCAACAAGGGGGTTGGGAGTAATTTCCAACGGATGTTTTGGTTACCATTAAGTTACAGCTGGCTTGGGTGGTCCTGGGGGATGCTCTGTGTTGTTAACACGGGGTCATCTTTCCCCTCTGTTGTCAGTACTAGAAAGAGTGGAAGAGCCACAAATGAACTACTGAGCTTCCTAGGGGAACAAGGATTGAGAGTATCAAGGAATAAGCTAAGGAAGTAGAAAAGGAAGTTAGGTATTTGGGACACTTGGTCTCTGAGGGAAAATGTAGAATAACTGCAGAGAAGATTCAAGGAATTATAGAGCTACCCCTGCCCAGAACAAAGAAGGAATTGAGGAAATTCCTAGGGATAGTAGGATATTGCAGACTCTGGATAGAGGCATATGCTCAGAAAACCAAAGGTTTATACCTTAAATTATTAGATGAAGAATCCTACACCTTTGAGTGGATTGTTGAAGAGAAGGAATTAATAGAAGAACTAAAACAAAGCCAGTATCTCGGGGATGGCCAGAGTGCATCCAGGCTGTAGCAGCAACTGCCCTTTTGGTGGGTGAGAGCAGAAAATTGCCATTTGGAAGCCATATGGTAGTCACTATCCCACAGCAGGTGAAAACCATTTTAACTCAAAAAGCTGGGAGATGGTTAACTGACTGCAGAATGCTGAATAATGAAATAATACTGACTGAGAAGGATGATTTAATGTTAACCGACAAATCTTGTCTGAATCCAGCCACTTTCTTGTGAAGGGGGAGGAGAAAGGGAAAAATATAGAACACAGTTGTATGGATATAATTAAGTATCAGGCTAAAGTAAGGCCTGATCTGCAAGGTACTCCTCTTGAAGAGGGAATGCTTTTGTTTATAGATGGGTCCTCAAGGGTGGTGCATGGAAAAAGATATAATGGCCATAGTCAATGAGGCAGAGGAGGAGGTAAGAGATACGGGCTGACTACCTAGTAGTTGGTCAGCTCAGACATATGAATTATATGCCTTGAATCAAGCACTTCACCTCCTTAAAGGAGAGAACTATATTTACTGACTCAAGTTATGCATATGGAGAGGTACGTACCTTTGGAAAAATGTGGGAGAAATTGGGATTAATCAGCAGTAAAGGAAAAGAATTGGTTCATGAAGAACTGATCAGACAGTTTCTGGAAAGCTTACTGTGTTACCCACTGAAATTGCAATAGTACATGTAAAAGGTCGTCAGAAGGGGAATTTGATTATTGCCCAGGGAAACCAAGTCAAAAATTATAATGAATTATCTTGTCCCCAAAGTATGGTTTCCTCCCCCAAAACAGACATTCAGTGAAAAAGGAAAAGAAACCTTTAGAAATTTGGGGGCCATAGAATCTGAAGGAAGATGGACCCTTCCAGATGGGAGAGACTTTTTAAACAAGGCAGCAATGAGGGAAGTTTTAACTATTTTGCATCAAGGGAGTCACTGGGGAAAGCAAGCTATGTGTGATGCTGTACTAGGGAAATATGTAGGTGTGGGGATACATATACCCTGGCTAAACAGGTCTGTAGAGAGTGTGCGGTATGCCAGGAGGTAAATAATAAGGCTGTTCACAGTTGACCTACAGGAGGAAGAGAGCAGGGGATTTGACCTTTTCAGAGTATCCAAACAGATTTCACTGAACTTCCCAAAGTGGGCAGTATTTGTAGAGCATTTAAACTGTGTGTGTAAAAATTTCCAGCATTATCTGCTACTGCAAATACAGTAACCAAGGTAATTTTGGAACACGTAGTCCCTAGATATGGGATGGTAGAGCACATCAGTTCAGACCAAGGTAGTCACTTCTCAAATTTTACAGAAACTACTGCATACTCTAGGGATTGAGTAGGAGTTTCATACTTCTTGGCATCCCTTATCATCAGGGAAAGTGGAATGGATAAATCAGGCAATAAAAGTCACCTAAGTTGATCTTGGGGGCTCAGATCCCATGGACCAAGTGACTGCCCTTGGCACTTCTTGGAATCTGGACGCACCAAGGAAAAATGTGGGGGTTTCCTCATATGAGATGTTGTTTGGATTGCCATATCTGGGAAAGAAAAATGAGATACCACAGTTTTAAACGAAAGATGGTTTTCTTATAGGCTATATGGTCAGGTTGTCCTCATCATCTCTCAGGATCTGTTAGAACAAACACCACCTTTGGAATTTCTGATTAACCCATTTCAAGCCAGAGATTCGATCCTGATCCAGATGTGGAAGCTGCAGTCTGACTAGGAAGGACTGTTCCAAATACTTCTGACAACTCAAACAGCTGTAATAACAGCTGAGGAAGGTTGAACTCTCTACACTCATGTAAAAGCATCTGCTGAAGCCCTGAAGCATGAGAAACTGTTGCCACAGAATAACATTTAAAGTTAAGAATTAGGAGCAACCTGTGGAAGTTGTTATAAGCTAATCTTTGACTTCTCCTCAAAGAAGTAAAAGAATAGTGTGTATGAGTGGGGGAGTAGTTTAGCCCATGTGGAATTAGACTATTCACAAGCAGTTTTCATTGTTGTAACAGAGTGCATCCTATTCTTCATTTTGGTAATTATTTGGAAACTTAAGAATTGACAATAATGTCGGGGAGGGACCAACTGGTACTTTTGATCTTGATAATAACTCGTTTCAAGGCAAACCTTGGTCAATAGATAACCTGGGAAAAGGATGACCTACAGAGGGGATCTGGGGGTTACCCTCTTAAAATTTGTGTGAATGTTACGAGAAAAGAAGTAATTCAGACTGTCGCATTTGATGCCTATCAGGCAATGGCCTATGGAAGTTTAACTACTCAATAACAATTGAGTAATCAAAATAATTATCACTGTCCTGAACCAGGTATAGGTAAAGGATTCCCTTGTAAAGGATGGAATAACGTATGGTCGACAACCGCATATCGAGGTTGGACATATACACCTGGGGTATTTGATGCCTCGTGGGCACATACACTGAAAGATCAAAATAGTATGTTTAAGGGAGTTGCCCAATCAGATTGCCAGCCCTTTCAATATAATATAGTGACAATAACAATCAAGGCTGATAATCTTGTTAATACCACTTTTGGCCTTAGAATAGACATACGTGGAGTAGATCCAAGATTCCAGTTAGCTATATGGGATTCACTCCCTGATAACACCCAGAATGTCCAAGATGGAAAAAAACTTAGGAAAGGGATGGAAGATCGTCCTAAAAACCTTGCAATTGTAACAATTAAAGGATCTTAGACAAACATTTGAAATTCATCCTGGCATTTGAAAAAGGAATGTCCCAAACATCTGGAAGAAACAAAAGGAGCTTAGGGGTATCATTTGATGATGCAGTATATACAGATTCAGTCGGGGTGTCCCTGATGACTTAAAGGCTAGAAATCAAATTGTTGCAGGGTTTGAGTCACTTTTTTTGGTGGGTGGCTATTAACAAGAATGTAGATTGGATTAACTGCATCTATTATAATCAACAGCAATTTATAAATTACACACAAAGTGCAGTAAAGGGAATTGCAGAACAATTAGATGCCATGAGTAGGATGGCCTGGGAAAATAGAATCACCCTAGACATTATGCTAGCTGAAAAAGAGTGTGTGTGTGTGTCTGTGTGTAATGTTAGGTACCCGTTGCTGTACCTTCATCCCAGTGACACAGCTCAAGACAGAACTATTGAAGCAAACACCAATGGAGCCACCACCATACTCAGATAAAATGAAGATGAGGAATGAAGAAAGTGAAGGAGTGGAAGAGATCTATAAGATAATGCCTTAGAATTAATATTTAAAAGAAAGAATTGCAGAAATCAACAACGTATAAAGAAGAAAAGGGGAGGAATTGTGGGAATAGAATGTTGTTTCTGCAGAAGAGCAAGATAAGAATTTAGTTCATGTTCTCTGTGGCCATCTAGCATCACAGAGATTAGAAACAAAGATTGTAAATTGATTACTAATATACAGGTATAGCTAGTAATAATTTATGTTTAGCCAGTATGTATATATCTATAATACTTTGTGGCATGACACGTCCAAGGAAGTTAGGGCATGTTGGAACATGCCTGTCTGAAGAGGCATCAGGAAGATCTGACACTCCCTGGGTGCTCTTTATTTAACAAAAGAAATGTCCCTTGGACAGAGGGAAAGAGGAGGCCTTGGAGAGAGTCACTGTGTAAATACGATAAAAGAGTTCTGAGACAACAACAGGATGGTGGCTGGCTGGTGGCAAGTCAGAGTAAGAATCAGAATGTAATTTACAAATGTAAACCTTTGCTGGCACAAGGTAGAATAGGAATTAACAAGTGTCAGAATGTAATTAACAAATGTAAATGTGGTAAGATTTTGAGCCCAGAATACCCAGCCAATGGGAAAACAGGGCAGGGGGTAAGTCTGTGGGAAAAAACTATAAAAGCTGTGTTCCCATAGATGCGCTGCTGTTGGCAGAACACCCACCATTGCAATCACAAATTAAACATTTCTTCACCAGAGATCCTGTCTCCTAAAAATTATCTCAAATGTTTCTGACAGTGAATAGTCTTGTTTTCCTCAGTAATTTTGCATTCTGGACATAAAAGAATGCTTTTATCTTTTGCTTCAATGATTTTGCCCCACAAGAAGTGCATGAGTCATAATAGAATATTTGCACCCAATAGGTGCAAGAACACCTTCCTTGGATATATTGTTTTAAAATTTGCTCACTATGGCCTAGTAAGCAACAGAAAAATTCCAAACAGGGGAAAAGCAGCTGAGAGTTAGCCAAAGGTGTCATGGATAAAACTCACGAGAAATGGGGAAGAAGTAGGTGGGCACTTGACCACCTGAGATACTACTGAGCATGCCCAAAGGGACATCAGCGTATATTAATGAGTCCTTGAAAAAGGATGAATATGTATGACAACGTACTGTGTATGTATATCTTAACTGTTTAAATGTAGAACTTGAACTCTGAGAGAGTGCACTTTCTCGTCATGTTGCACAGTTATGTATCATGAGGAATAAAGGAATGGCACTTTCCAATACCAAATTGGAGTTAGAGAGTTTTCTTCATGGATTTTGGATTACACTTCCTTAAAATGCAGGACCCAGACTGAGACTGTGCCCAGTACTTCCTCACCAACAAGTCAGAAGAGGCAGCTGATCCTTTTTTCTAGGAGGATTTCCCTCAGAGGTACCAGCTATTTCTCACCCCTGTTCTGACAATGCTTTCTCTCATCAAGCTGTCAAGCTCTGATCACTTGTTCCTTAAATGAGTTAGTCAAGCTACCAGCATTACTCTAGCTTGACAATGATTCTTCTGTCTAGAATTAATCCTCCCTTAACAGGAAACTAAGTGTTAAATACTTCTTACATGGCATAAAAAACAAAACCACAAAGATAATGTGTATTTTTTTTTTTAAGTGGGAATTTTACACAGTCTCATTTCTGTTGTCCACAAGAAATTAAGAAAATCGAACCAAATATTTTCTTGGGAAAAGTGCCAAACTCAGGGTCATTTTCTGATTAACTGTCTGATTTGTTCTGATGCATTTAGTCCCTTCTGATGCAAATGAGTTGTATGCACTAATTCAAACACAGCCCTATGTATTTAAGGGACAGGAGACATGAAGGTCTCCAACTGTATTTTGCACACCCTTGCAGATGAAACAGCAATTCTGTGTTTAATGTCCCCAGGTTATTGTGTCAGGTTACACCTTTAACAAAGTAGGTGGTGCTGAAAGGCACAGCAGCTTAACTATGCTATGCTTTTTTCAGGCCCTTATCTTTCAGCAGAAAATATTTAGCAGTTTAATGCTAAGAGATGTGGAGAAGTAGGAGAAGAGATTGCTGTTACTTCTTTTTACCAAAGCTTCCTAACTATAGAGTGAATTCTCAGGACTTTTATACATACGAATAGATTGACAAGAGCAAGAATAATGTGGAAAGATTGTTTCACTTTGCTCTCTCCTCTCTTATTTTCTAATCATGCACTTGTGCTATGGTGTGTGTTCATGTGCCCCAGTCCAGATGCTTCCCAAACAGCTGTGCCAGCTTCTACCACTGCTGGCAAGAAGATGGATTTGGGTCTTTTAACTTCAGTTGTTAAGATCATTACACTGGAAGTGATTCAGTGGCTCAAGTTTAAGCAAATTGAGGCACATATTGCCATAGTGTCAGAATGCTGGACTCAGCTTCAGGTACTCGTTGACTTGGAGCTACTGAGCAATGCCATGATATTTCTAACTGCTAAAGGAGGATGCCTTCTACCCTGAACTCAGCAGTGTTGGCTTCTGAGCACTCACCTCCACAAAATGAAAAGCAGTCTATAAAGGTAAAACAAAAGTGTCATGAAGAGAGAGTTTGCAGGGAGGTAGAGATACTTATCAGAATTTGATTTTGGATTCCATCTTGCTACGTGTTATCCAGCCCTTCCTGTTTCACTTTAAATATCTGGCAGCAAAGTGCTGTGTATTGGCATTACCCTTTTATAAGGCCATCTCTTGTACAGTAGAAAATACCATAAAAATGGGTTAGTGAATTTTGACAATGACTAGGAGGAGGGAGTTATCTTCTGTCATTATTACATTATGTGTCAGATAGCATCCACAAAGAACTAACAAATCATCACTTGGAGGACTTGCTGCTTGTTTTTTGTGGTTTGTTTTTGTTTGTTTGTTTGTGTGTGTGGTTATTTTTTCAATTAGAGTTCTGTCCTTTGGGAGGAGAAATTGAACTAAAATTTCTGTCCGTAGAGGAGCAAAGACAGTCTCATTTCTGTTGCCCAAACTGGAGCAGTTTAACACAGAGCAGGAAACCCGTATTTACATGGGTCTCTCTGCAGAGATGGCTACAGAAGCTGGTAGCTGTGGCTGTCCTGGTACAGACTATACCCTTCTGGAACTGAACTGATGCCAAAACAGATTATATTAAATATGTTTTAATTATCCTGTTGACATCATTGTATTGATTACTTATATAGTCCTTGAGCCAAAGGTCTCAGATATGTTACAGCTGACCTGTGGAGGTAAGGCATGCATTCACTGTGTGCAGAGGCAACAGGTTAGGAGATGACCTGCTGGAAAGGAGCTCTGCTGTATCCTGGTGAGGCCACATTTAGAATACTGTGTCCAGTTCTGGGCTCCCCAGTTCAAAAAAGGAGTCCAGCAGAGGATCACAAAGGTTATAAAGGCCTGGAGCATCTCCTGTGTGAGGAAAGGCTGAGTAACCTGGGTCTGTTAGGCCTGGGAAACAGAAGGCTGAGAGGGGATCTGATAAATATCTGAAGGGAAGTGGGAGACAAATGCATGAGGCCAGGATCTTCTAGGTGGTGTATAGTGGTAGTACAAATTGTTATGGCCCGAAACTTGAACACAGAACATTCCATACTAAGATCTGAAGGAACTTCTTTACAGTAATGATGGAGCACTGGAGCACGTTGCTCAGAGAGGTTATGGAGTCTCCTTCTATGGAGATATTCAGGACTCGTCCTACCTGTGCAGCCTATTGTAGGGTACTTGCTTTAGCAAGGGGTTGAACACGATGATCTCTTGAGGTTCTTTCTAACACCTACGATTCTGTGATTCTCTGATTCTGTGAAATGGATTGATTTACCATTCAACAGAGCTTTCTATCCAGAACTGATAGGCTCCTCCAGACAGTGAGGTGAAGTATCAGAAACAGAAAATCTGGCACCCGTGGGCTATGTGTAGCCTTTGGGAAAGCATTACCATAATGAGAAATGGGTTCAAACAATAATTTTTATTAGCATTTCGTTATGTTTCTCTGTTAAGAAGAAAATCAGATTGACATACTAAGCTATGAGGAATTCTCATAAAATTTTCCTACAAACTGCAAATGAAGCCCTTGTCTTGACTGTAAATGGGCACTACATTATCAACGAGGAAAACAATATTTTATATATAATAGTGGAAATTAGGAAAAATAGATTTTTTTATCCTATGTTGATTTCTTGAGACTACTAATATTTAAATAGTTGTCATGCAGAGGAAGAAAAAACCCTTTCTTTGATGGTTTTTTTTTTTTTCAGAGAAACATACATCAGAAAGCCTGGGCTTTCTGATGAAAAGCCTGGATGAACTTTGGAAGACATTGTCCCTTACTCTGTTTTGTCCCCAGTTCCATTTAAGTGGCACTAATTATGCCAGCATTAACACAAGAGTCCCAAACTGTGCTCAGATGAAGATGCAGTACTCCCTGCCTGCCTTGCCCTGTCTTTGTTATTTTCTAAATGGCGGGCCTAATTTTAATCACCACATTGAAGCACGGCAGTATTTTGGGTTATGTGTAAAGAAATATTTATCTCTTTTAATATGCTTCTTCCTCTCCAAAAAACTTCTTAAGCTGTATCTCTCTTTCATCACCAAAGCAGGAAAGGTGCTTTCATCTTCCATCGCTAGTTATACTTCCCTCACTTCTTTATAGAAGCAAAAAAAGCACCTTTTTAGTAGCAGTGCTGTTCAGAATATTGTTGGGAAATTCTTTGCCTTTGGAAATCTCTCTTCCTCCTGAAAATAAATGGGTAAACTATAATTTCAAAATGTCCATAATAAAATAGCTGTGCTTGGTTTGTGCGCAGTGCAAAGACAAATATGTACTCTGCAGCATTGGCCCTCACCCTGCAGCACTTGCAGAACAGAGAATGGAAACCAGAAAGGAGAGAATTTCTCACAATGAGAAAGTAGCAGAGATCTTGCTAACAAGATTGATGATTATTGTGTTTTACTCTCAAGAGAAATGCATAAAGAGTATGTATGAAAGAAACTACAGAAAATTGCAGGAGTCTCTGAAGTCTCCTTCCAGAAAGCCTTCTCAGTTCTGAGGACTGCTACATTACTATATGTTATACCAAAGGGGTTGTTTAGATTTCATTTCTGAAACTGTTCTTTCACACGTGGCTATTCGATTTCTTTGGCCTAAATGAACTTTTCATCAAGATCATAAAAAGATCCACAGCTCTTTTCTGGTGGTAAATGAAGAAGGAGCATTTTCCTAATTGCTGTTGTGTGTACTGAGGCGCCTTACAGTGTCTGCAGCAGTGAAAATAATAGAAAAGAGAACAGCCTCTTGTTACTCATGTGGATTTCCTTACATTCAAGAGTCTGTTCTCATGATTGCTTATCCACCTCTAAACAGCCTTCTGCAGGTGTCTTGCCATTGCAGTTGTTTATCCTATACCATTATATGAGGCTTAATTATACAAATAAAAATAGTACACAAGTGCTCTTCTACATATATGTGTTCATCAAGTATCTTCAATATCTTGAAAGACCAAAATAAGTTTTCCAGTTTTGAAGTTCCCTCTTTTTTTTTTCCTACTTCTGAATTTGTCTGTATTTTATTATGTCTGTTGACACTAGACTAGTTCAAACTCTTGCTAACTGATACCTTATCAAAATAAGCTTGATTTCAACTAAGATGAGCACCTTTTGCACAGGCTTGACTGAATATGTTTAAAATCATCCGTCTCAGTAGACCTTGCTTATGTGAGACACTTAGGAGCCAAAGGACTGAGCCAAGGGTGGGTTCTGGATTTCAGACAGAAAAGTTAAAAGTGCAACAGTAAAAATTGGAAAAAAATGAAAATGAAAGGATCCATGTTACGTATTTACAAACTAAACAACTATGGATAGTTCAATCTAAACATTTTTTTTCCTACAAGAGAATGATTTTCTATATATTCCTGTCTGGCAACTCATTGGTTCTTCCTTCCCACTCCTGCAAGGCTTTTCACTTCTCAGAAGCCCTGAATTTTTAAATTTATTTATTGGACTTTGAGCAACACTTGCAGCCACAGTGATGTTCTCTTCATGCTCTTGATTAGCACCTCAGTATAATAACCACATTCATATGGTGGACTTCACACAACCAGAAGCAAATTTACTGAAGATAAAATCTCAAAATCTTAAAACTCCATTTTGTGTACTTAAAATAATCTCAGACTAGACGTAGTTCCTAATGCATCACATGCCTCGGCAGAAGGAATCTTCAGTTATTCTACAGGTTTTGATTCTGAAATAGAAACAATGATGACATGAAATGAAGTTCATTTGTTGAGGCATAAAAACCTACCAGAACTTCAGAATTCTAGGTAGTGATTTGACAATCTGGAGATGTGATTTGCTGTACAACTGTTGCCATTAAGTCTTTTTATTATTATTAACACTGTGGTTGTATGCAGAATGTGGCTTGAAAAATCGAAGTATGATTGATTTTCCAGAGTTCGGTAAATTAGTAAAACTGTTTTTTTTATGGCTCCTGGAAACTCATGCAACTGGGGAACTCCCCAGTGCAAGTGCAGTTTTGGAAACTGCTTCCTCACTTATTTATGAGCTGACAAACCCCCCCCCCCCTCCCTTTTTTTGTTTTTTTGGCTACACAAAACACTCCTGGTCTGTTTTGTTTGGTTACCCTGGGGGCCAAGATCTGCTTGACCTCTTCTTTCATCTGGCTTTGGCAGGAAGCAAAAGTAGGCTCAGTGCAATGTGATGCTGAGCCTCCTGCTGCCAGTGAAGGCTATTTTATTTTAAGCGTTGCTTTCTGCATTGCAATACTGAGGCTGTGTGCTGAAACAGAATGCTCCCAGCCTGAATGATGCCATGCTCGTCTTCTCTTCACCTCAGTCCACTCCTCTGCACACTCACCTCTTCAAAAAAGAAGAAAAATTCTCTTTTTTGCTCCAATTTCCACGTACTACTTCACCTCCAGAGTAAACCCACAAGAGGAAAAGGTACTAATCACACAACTGATGCTTGCCAGCACCTTCTCCATGCAGCCTACTGGGCTATAGGTGTACACTACAGAGTGCTTTGCAAGGCAAGGATCTGTCCCTGAGTGTTTGTTATGCACTGGAATCCCACCGTTCATTAAAAACTTTGTGTCAGCTGAGGATATTATTATTACCACTAATTGGTGTATAACTCAGCCAGCTTCACTTGACATGAGGGTACTCGTCAGTCTCCAGCACTGAAGAATCTCTCTCTCTGAGGGTTATAGCACTTCATGCATCTTTGCTTAGCCTCTCACACCTGCCAGATGCATTTACAACATCATCAAAAAACATCCCCTACCTTTTGATCATAGTAATGATTTGGTATGAGTTGCAGAAGAGAAACTGTTTTTTCCTAAGTAGGTTTTAGAATAATGCTGCCACTCATGATGGTCACTGTACTATTTTTAAAGATCATTTTCCAGAACAAATATCCCTAGGACAGCAATGTGTGAACAGAGATCAATGTTTTACATACTGGAACAAGTTGTTTCAGCTATGCCTGTATCTTGCCAAGAAATAGCAAAGCTAAATGAAAATGCTAGTACAAAAATGACTGCATTCTCTTCTCTTGCCAAATACTCATTTCTAGTCCTGTGTGTTCTTTCCTCGTGATGCAGTCCATAAAAAATTTCATTTCTTCTTAACCATGGGAAAAGAGATTCAGCGACATGACATTCTTGTCCTGTATTCATGTGTGACAAAACTTGAACATAAATGGATGGAACAAAATCAGTATTTCACGAGACTTTGTGTAACATATGTAGGATGAATGCACTTCTGTGTGTATGATTACAGACCTCTTTCTGCTCATAATTACCTAAATTTCTCAAAAGATGGGCAAAATCAGTACAGGGCTTTTTTTTTTTTATTGCTAAATGTAACTGATGATGAGCTACTTAAATAGACTTTTGATCTGTACTTGGTTTCAGCACTTTTCTCAAGGTCACTGACCATAATTTACAGCAATGGATAACAACAATTCCTAGAAAGCAGGCAGTGCCATTGATTTTGACCTTAGCTTTCAGTTGGCAAGCTACCAATTACTACTATAAAGGTTTCAGCCACTCTGTGTGGAAGTATGTACTGCTGGCCCTATTGCAGCAAGAGATGGCAAGATAGCCAAGGTATCATTTCTGTTCTGCTGATGCAACTAAAGCTGAGGCACAACTTACAGGTCTGCTTTGAGGGGTTCTCATCATCTCAGATTTAATGAACTTCCTGAGCAGAGTATTTTATGTGCATATATTATTTAGCAGTAACACCCACTTGGCAGCAGACACAATAGATGCTGATTGATGGTTTTACAAAGAAGTGTACTAACTATAAACAGTGCCCAAAATTCCCTCTGTTTGGCAAGAACTGATCAAATGTAAAGCAAAACAACACAAATATCAAAGCATATTAGTCAGATCTTGAATGAAAATCTAATTGAAATTCAGCATGTAATGTTTGATTATATGTATAGGCCTTGAGGTTTTAGTGCAAAGTTAAACATTTATTCATGTAATTTTGAATCTGTGCTTCCTGTCTTAGCCTTTTTTCCTGAGTACTGAGGAACTTATCTAGCTTACAGCTTCCAAAGATAGTGTACAAAGGCTTCTAAAGCCACCATTAATTCCAGTAAGCAGATTTGCAAAATCCTTTCTCTTCTGTGCAAGGATCTTCATCAAACCGCCTATTCAACTACCAGGAAGGCTATTTGTCGTTATCTGATTTGCTGGAAACTCCAGATATCTTTATTGCTATAATCAAACTCAACAAATAATAAACTGCTGTCATGCACTAAAGTGCTGGCATACAAACAGGATAAGGAATGTTAGTATGACACGTGGATGAGGCTTCCTTTAGGCCATGAGGTATGCTCAAGTTATTTGATCATGATTTTACTGGTTTGTGGATTTTTGACAGAGTGAGATAGGAGACAGCGCTCAGCCTATGCTCTCAGAGAGACCTCCTGCTTAGATAGTCTAACTCATTGCTGCCCCTGCATTGCTGCCTGTTTTTTTATAGGTTTCTCAGATTGTAAATTCCTGGGGACCCAGTTCACTTTTGTTCTGCATTTGTGAAAATTCTAGCACAGTGAAGCCCAAGGCTTGCATTCCCACAGTGTGTATAAAGGAATAAAATGCTACAGCCCAGGGGTCATGTAACAGCATCTCTAGAGTATGCAGAATTGCCCTTGTAGATCTGGGACTTTCTAAAAGAAGTTTCTGTATAACCACAATAACTTTCAGAGAGTTTCTAAGGAGTACACATCCTCCTTTTAGTTTTTCCTGCTTTATTTCCATTGGCTTTTGCCTTTTTCACATGCAGCGGTTGTTCATAGTAATAAGCCCTAAGAGACAAGACAGCGTAATACTTCTGAAAATACAACAGATGCTTGTAATATCATTGCTCTCTCTGCGGGGATTTCTGTAAACTGATTCCCTGCCTCACTCAGCATGTTAACATCCAGGCACAGAATATTGTTTGTTGAATTTATAATGGAGCCGGGGATTCCAAGAATTGATCCACAGGGCCTTAGAACTACAGAAATTCCAAACTATATGTTATCAAACTGTCTCTTTTTTGCTGGTTCTCAAACATAACTCAGTTTGCATTTATGGCCTATTCTGAATAAACTTCACTCCGTGCATCCTTAGCAAGAAACTGTCAAGAAGAATGATTATCAGCCAAGTACTGACATGTCTGGGAATATTCAGCACGAGGTTTGGCATGTTATTCAAGTGAATGACTTCTTTTGTCACCCTTGAAATATGCGTCATCACTTTGGCAGCCTCCGTGTCCAAGAAGGTATGCAGTGCAACGAGACATGTAAGCAAACTCGAATCAGGCAGAACAGTGTGCATTATGAATGAGAAAAATGAGTCACTAGGAAAGCCTGGGATACGAGTAGAAGGGACAGAAAATTCTATCAGACTTGGGTGAGCTGAGAAGATGGGGTTGATTTTATTTTCTACCTTCTTTACAGGTTTTGGAGGGTGTGTGAAAGGGATTAGAGAGAAAATATGCCTGAGAAAATATAACAGTCCATGGGAAAACAAACAAACAAACATACAAACAAAAAACACTAAAGTCTGCCTTAGCAGCTGAAGGGGAGGTAAAACTGCATTTCCTTAGAGACTGTTTCCTATTTTCCATGATTGTTTTTCTTTCCTTTACTCGTATTTCACTCCTTTTTAGTAATTTTTTACTATTTTTTTCTCTTAACATTTGTCTTTTCCTTGTTCTTTTTCTCCCAGACCAGTATCTTCAGACCATGACTAAATGGGTTAAATTAAATGTTTTCATGTTTTGTTTGATTGATTTTACTTTTTTAATTAAAGACTATAGCTTCTGAAAGTGGGATAGTTTCTGTACTACTATGCAACTTTAAATTGATATTTCTAAGAATAATGCACAGTGCTTGTTTGCTCTTCAATAGATTACAATTCTAAAATTTAAATGTTATAAAGTTTTACAGTCCTGTACTTTGGAGAAATTCCACTTGACGCAAAGGTGTATGCTCATTCCTTGCTTTTTTTATTAGCTCATTTAACATAAGCCAGAACTTTCTGCTTTTGGTACATGCAACTGCAAGTATGTCCTTTGATATGTACATGGATCTAATTTAAGCCAGTTAGGTGTATGTAAAGTGTAAAACACCATAAACCTCTGAATTTAGCTGGGGCACATTCTGTTGCTTACATGTGTTACTTCACATTGTTACTCCAAATAGCACTAGTAGCAGTACCAGTACCAGCTTCTGTATTCACTTGTTAGTTAGCTTCTAACTCCATCCATATGTTAAGTATTGCATGAACCCCATTCATCATTTCAACTTTTTCAAACACTCTGGACATTTTAAATCAATCCACAAACAAGCCCTTCCTCCTCTTCACCTCCTCATCCTACAGAGCCATGGCATCCAGCAAGGTTTTTCCTTTGTCCTTATTTTTGGTACTGATGAACTGTCGATATTATCCAGCTTATTATCTATGATTGCTTATCAGTCACACTCTTGAGTTCCCCATTATCTCACTTCCAGAGTTACAAAATAATTAGACTGTCTGCCATTCAACTTACAATATTTAGTTCTAAGTGTATATATTCTGATGGCTTATGAATACTTCTTGTCTTCTGAAACCTGCTGCTTGTTTCTAAGGATAAACAGATTTTAAAAGAGCATACTTCAGGGTGCTGCAGATGAGGTCCGAACTTGATGCTTGTGCTCTGGTTTGCCCTCCTCATGAGATGCTGGAAACTCAAGAGGGGTGCAGTGGAGAGGTGTTGGGCAGCTTGCAAGTCTCGGCTTTGTCCTTTCATATGATATTTTCTGTCTAGCACACTAATTTGAGAGTTTGGTAATTCAATTTGATAGAAATTTCCGGAGTGGTTCACATTTTCTCTACAACTTCCCTATCAAACCCCTTTTAAATGATGCTTTTGCTCTCTGTAAGTCATGAGAGGATTAAATTATTTCTTCCTGCAACTCAACTCCTTTCTTTTCAGGTTGAGGCTGTGTTGCTAGAAAAACTAGTTCTGTTTGTGTAAGCATGTCCAGCAAGAAATGCTACTGACGCCGCTGGGTAGCAATTTGTCTTTTTAATTCTTTTTGGTGATGCCCTGAAGAATTTGCATGAATAGAAAACAGGTAGGCATTAAATGGTGATGAATGGATGCTCTGATTTGAACACCAAGCAGTAATCTCAGTTTGAGTGATGAACCTGGGGTGTTAAAATGATTCCTGTGCAACAGTAGGATATGTGCTCCCAGGGTACCTCTTCAGCCCTGACAGTTATAGCTGTTAGGAATGCATTTGCAGGGAAGCTTGGTGGATTTTTAGGACCTGCTTCAGCCAACATAGCCCCATAAGTTTCTATGGAACTCAGTGGAGTTCATGCCCAACTAAATGAAGTCCAAGTTTTTTACACCATCATTTACAGCACGTGCTGTTTGGATGAAAGGGAATTGCAGTTGTACACTGGCTCTTAAAAATATTTTCACTCTTGAAAGAAGCCTGATTGACAAAGTATATGAACTATTGAATTATAATGCAACAGATTTTACTCAGAACACTCTAAATATGCAAATTTATGGGAGGGGAAGCAATATTCTTATTCCTATTTAGGATGGGTTTGATAGACAGAAATAATTCTCTTGTCACTTGTTACAGAGAAGAATTATTAATTTTGCTTTGTCTGTAGAAAGGCAAAAGCCAGCAATCATGTTACAAAGTAGGTTGCATAAATTGCTTGACTTTCAATGCCTCTCTCTCTATCACATCTTAGGAAGAAAAGATTTCTTAATGATGCCAGGTTCCATTATAATGGTAGCACAACATAGTTTTAATTGACGCATACCACATCTTAGGAAAATGACAGGCAAAGTCCCTGACCATTCAATTACCATATAAATAAGAACGCACATATCTCCCCTCATATCAGCATCTTCCTTTTTTTTTGTTGTTGACGAAAATATGTTAATGAGTAAAAGCAGCTTTTCATTTGAATAATGACTTAATGCTTCTGTGAATTTCAGATGGTGGATTAAGCCCTCTCTTTAAAAGTTTGCAATTTCCCTATAGTTCACCAGCTGTCTTTGCTCAAGGAAAAGAAAAAAAAAAGGCAAATGAGAGGCTTCAAACCTCAGCACCTGCTTGGGTGCTGCTGTGGTTATATATCTATTTAGGGAAACGAAGCACACAAGTCCTTTGTTGTCTTTCATCATGAATGTGAGACAGGAAAAAGAGAAGTGACGTGTGCTTTATGGGGTAAGCTAATATTCTCCTTCACGCCTAGCCAGGAGGAGCTGATACTTTGCAGGTACATGCTTCAAGTTTACAAGATTTCGAAGGAAACATTTGCTACTACTTTCTTTTGACCTTACTAAAAGAGAGGCTCCAGATCTTAAGTCAAAAGGAATCACGTACAGGGCCGTTACCTCAAAATTCAAACTGGTATTTCTGTTCAAGTTACCTTCCTATTTTATGAACAAAAATAAAACAACACCTCATTTCTGGAATACTTTAATCTTGCAAACTGACTGCTTAATAGGAATTTTGAGCATGCCAAGGAGGGTCAGAAGGTGCTCTGAGTCTGGGCCCTGACTGAGTGGAGCATCAAATCTGAAGTTTTGTTGCAATATACAGTAAGTATAGCACTGGGCTCTGAGTTCTGAGTCAGCTGTAAACAAGAAAGCTTCCACTAGATGGAAGGCTCTTTCTGCTTTCTCTTCATCTCTTCCCTCTACTCGCTGAGACTCAGACCTGTGCTCTGACTGCACCCCCACATCACTTGGGAAAGCACTTAAGTTGCATTGACAACTCACTCTCCTAAGGCCAACTGCTTTTCAAAATGTGTACTTAGCACATCTGTGTGAAAATTCCAATCTGTTAATTATTAGCTCCAAATGATATCAGTATACATGCAGGCTGAAAACAAGACAAATGCTGGGCTTTGCAGAACAGTGATATGTTCCTCCCAAGTGAATTCATCAATAAGTTTATCCCTCTGACCATGGGAAAAGAATCAAAGTCCTTTTTTCTTGCTAGGGAGGAAAATAATTTACATTGTAGTATGCATTAGGAATGGTACAGATAAAGGAAGGTGTATACAGATACCTTTGCTTGTAATTGTTGCTGTAGCCTTTGTGTTTTTCTCCTAAGGATTGTTATTGTAATAGTCACTCTATAATATAAAGGTATCTTTCATTAGTTTAGCTAATCAAAGGGCTCTTTCCCAGATCCATCCTGGTTGTGGCATAAGATTTAGCTTCCTTGTCATCTTCAACAAACAGGAAAATAAAAGAAGGATTCAAGCAAGCACAACACTGATACATATATATATATATATATATCAATATATGTATATATACACACACACATTTATATATATATGTAAATTTCAGTTTATTTTTTATATTCATTCTGAATTTTTGGTCCACTGGCAATATACTTGGATTCCTAATTTCATACATGTATTCTAAAAAGCAAAACAAGATGCTCCATAGGAGCATACACAAAAATTGCAGCATAATGAATAGAAGTCAACAGAAGCCATATGGAACACGAATAGGATTGCCTTGCTTTGTTGCCCATTATCATCTTGGTCTAGTTCCATATGGTGATTGAGCTCTGTTTACATGACTTTGATGTGTAGGCATCTATGTTATTGGAATTGTTAACCAATTAATAAAAATCTACTGCCATATGTGCTGATACTACAGTTTGCTGTTTTATTTGCACTGGAAACTGATTTGGGAAGAACTCCGTTCTCAGTTCTGTTCCGATGATAATAATGCCTTTTAAACAGAGACTCTGCTCACAGTTGCACTTTTAATTTGTGGTTAGAGAGCTCTTGATGGAAATTGATGCTAATCTCTTGGTAGAAATTCAGATCCAAGTTGTTAATGACCTGAAAAAAGCCAGCTCTTCATGGTTCATAACTTGGGAACACATTCTGATTAATGAATGCATGTCAGAAAGCAAAATGTAAGTCATTACCTTACGTAAAATGTAGAAAGGTGTTTCATATGAGGTAGAAGAAACTCACCATTAGGTTCCTGGACAAGTGTTGAAGAGATTGATAAAACAGAGCTGGTTTCAAGATTATTCATCAGCTGTTAAAAAACTTGGATTTAAATCTCACAGTTTGGTTGAATACCAGCTGTTATATTGATTCCATTTAAATCTTCACAAGAAACAGATTTTGTCATGCTTTCCCACCAAAAAGTGGGCAGCTTTTTTGACACATCCAGCTCTCACTCAGACTCAGTGCCTTGGCTGGGTGGACCAATGTGCTTCTTTCTTAGTGAAGTCTTGTGGTTGCAGAATGTATTTCTCAGAAAAATCAATATCTGTAATCTTTCTTCATTGACTGTTATTTATCTATTCCCTCCAGGAATTACCAGCCCCGGTCACTTTGCTTTCTGTTTACACTGTTTACTAAAACAACAAATGTATTTGTACAGCAGTGGTTCAGCAGTATTTGTGGGTCATCCAGTACTACTTTGGCAGTCATTCTAACTGCATCGTAGCATTCCATGCATGATTTGCCAGAATAAATAGTTTTACTGCTCAATTCAGTAACACTAACCCAGCAACTGAGAATTTGGCCCATATTAGCATTTATTTTCTATAAAAGGGAATGATTCTGAAAGGAGCCCGTGAATTTGCCGAAATGCAATCACCATAGCTCACTAATGCTAATTACCATGGAATTTCCTGTTTGAGGAAATCCAACTGTGAGTTCATAAACATGTGCGAAAGCAAATGGAGGGGAAAAACAAAATTCAGACAACTCTTCAGTCACTTAAATCTTGCTTTCAAATCGCAGCTTTCTTTTTACATTCTATTCTGTTCCGCAGTAATGAAAGGCTCTGACAAGCTGCAGGAAGGGGGCGGGGGGGGGGGAAGTACTAGAGAAACAAAACCTGAAAACAAGCAGTTCTTTTTTCTAAAGACATGTATATTATATTTATCCTCAGGGATATAATGGGAAATTTTTCTCTCCATGATTTTGTGTTTTTTTCTTAATTACTCTTCCAACAGTACTGCACTGCCATTTTAGAAATTCCAGATAAATACAAAGAATACTGCTGAATACCGAATTTGTGCATTTATGTTGCATTCACTGTGGTAACGGATGCAATACACATAATGAATAGCTAACAATAATTGACATGGTGCCCTGGATTAAGTCTTTTTTTTGTTGTTGTTGTTGCTGGAAGGCTCTCATTTGCAACATTCTCTAAAGGAAATTTTAACAATAATGAATTATATTCCTTAAGTGGACTTGTGTATAAATTATAGATTTACAGATGACAAATAACATACATTTTGTTCTTGTTCGCATGAAATAAAAGGCTGGGGTATATATACACATTTCAGAGTCAGATTGAGTACACTCACCCATATCATACTCCCTTATTTTGAAGAAAAAAGACCGTATGACTTAGTAAGCTTAGCCTGGTAAGATGTCAGAGCATTACTCAAAAACATGACTTTGCTGGCTTTATTGATCTTTCCTTCAGTTTGCATAAAGTCAGCTGCCCTCAGGGCTGAGACTTATCTTAGAGACCCACAGTGCCAACCTGTTGCATTTTGAAAGAAAACTGAGGATATCCTTTACCAAGTAAAACCCTGTAGTCTGATATTACTACAATATATCATCACTCAAACTTGCTTACTCTGGTGAAACTAATTCTATACTTTGCTTCAGATCCTATCTACAGAATATTGATCACCTGCCAGTGCAGTTAAAGCAACACAAGTGATATACATGTTACGAAGACATTCAGCCAGCAGGAGATGATGAACAACTGAAATACCACTGAAGTCTTCCAGTGATGATCCTACAGTCCTTGCAGCCATCACTGCTCTGATTTGAACTCTGCTGCTCAGGAGATCCCAGGAAGTTCCCCTCTTCAAAATTTCTAGATAATCTTTTTCTGCAAATTGAACTCAGAGCCGTAGGTGCGTACTCACCTAAAGTACTCTCTAAACAACCTGTTTATTCAAACACAGAAAAGGACATGGAGGAGATAAGGTAAATTCAGGGGAGGATATGGAAGTACGGTAGTCCAGCTGAAAATCTGTACTTGTTCTTCCTCCCATCCTGTTTGCACTACAGCTCAGAGGAATTAAATATCACCCTCAGCAAGGACCTCACCATGGTTGTCACCATCTGGAAGAAAGCATCCTGGAGTCTCATGTCAATTGGGAAGCAACTAAGGAAGTGGAATGATCCACGGAAAGAGATCTCTTAGAATAAAGTAATGCAAGAGAAATAGTTCTCTTTGGATTCTGTAGGACAAACTAACTGTTCTCTTACCCATGAACTTCACTTCCACACCTCATTTTGAAACAACAGTTGGCTACAGTTGGACACATGCAAAATGATTTTGTCTTAAAATAATAAGTGTTATTCCACGTCTGTTAATTGGAAGTGTTGATAAAGAAGAAATAGAAGCACTGTTTTTCAGCTGTTTTGTGAATGCAGACAAAATGTTTAAGAGCAAAAATGCAAATAGAAAGTAATGCGTTTGAAACATACGCAAAGCAATGTTAGGGTATTCAGATTGCATGCATAAAGCCACAAAGGCATGATTGTAAATAAATCTGGGAACCGTGCAATTCGAATGCAAAGTTTTGCAGTAGATACCTCCAAGGCAGTCTTTGAAGTAAAAAAATATGTATATACAACATTTGGCTTTTTCAGCCTGAGGAGTAAGTCCAAAGTCAATCACAGGCATGCTGTGCTTTAATTTCAGGTCAGATCTAGAGGACACAGCGGCTCAGGAAAGACTTGGAAAAGTCTAGAGACTTCTGAGGGGACCTGGTGAGAAAACAAAGCAATCCAAGCAACTACAGGCTCTTTTATCTGATGCTACTTACTAGTACACAAAGCTTTAGAACAAATGTTGAATGAAAAAGTGATTAAAGATGTGGAGGTAAATGCAGAACTTGTTAAAATGCAACAGGACTTCACCAAGGAGAGAATAGACCAGACAGAGCCTGTATCTTTCTCTGATAAATCGTTTTTTCAAACAATGAAAATACAGTAGATCAAATCTATCTGGACTTCAATAAAACATTTGAGAGGATGCCATGCGAGAAAATATTAATTAAGATGAAGAGATGTGGATGAATGTGAGAAATGAAAAGTAAGGACAATGGTGTGTGCTGAAAGAGAAGGTCTAGATGGAACGATGTTACTAATGCAGTTTCATAGGGACTGATCTCAGAACTAATCTTAGTTAAAATTTTATTAGTGACCTTGGCACAAAAACCAATGAAAGCTAATGAAATTTGCTGATGACATAAAGCCAAGGCCTGCTGTTACAACACAGAAGGACTGGAATACTCTGTGGAAAGAATGATAGGAATCTGTGGACAGGAGAAAGAAGTGATATGCAATTTAATGGCAGAAATACTAAGTTGTGCACTTAGCAGAAGTTCCTATTAATTCTAATCATGTAGGGTTAGGGGGAAACTTCTCCACACAGACAGAAGAAAGAAAAGAAACTGCTTAACTCAGAGGCAGGTATGAGTTCACAGTGAGCTGCTTTTTGTTTGGAAATGCAGCACAAGGGACACGCAGTGCAGCTGGAGGCAGAGGGGCAGTTGTTCTTCTGTACCCAGCCTCTCCTCTCTGGCTGCAGTAAGGAAGGGGAGTCCGGCAGCATTTTCCTGGAATCGTGGAAGCATCCGGCAATTTGTGACTCATTGTAGTGGTGTCTTGGTGCCTCTTTTTGTGTCTCTTTTTCTCCTTTGATTTATCTCAGCTTACTTCCCACACCCCCACCTTCTTTCTGGCAATGACCACTTCCCATTGTGAGTATGAGGGAGCACTAAGGAAAAACTGTGGGACAGAACACCAACTTGCAGTCTTTTGCCTTTATTAGGATGCTTAATGGTACTTTGGACCTCTCCTAATGACATAGGGATGTCTGGGTAACCTAGAGGAGCTACTGATGTCACACTGCAGTGAAAAAGCTGTGTGAAATGTTATGTGTCAGCCATTTGAAGGGAATATGTGTATTTGTAAGGTATATGTATTTGTATAGGTGACTTGATGTCGCCTGTTCACTCCCCTGATGGATGATGCAATGCCACCACACAGGACTTGCACAAGGGCTGCACTTGGCTTTTCTGCTGAAGATCACTGAGTGAATTACACTGGTGGTTTTGCCAATACATTCACTGCTCTCAGCTGTACTCGGATGCCAACTCTCAAAAAACTTGATGACTGACTTTTCTTCTCCCCTCAACAACAGAGGCATTAAAATGAGATTAATTTCCATATCTTGCTTTTTGCATCCGGTTTTATTCTCCTACTCTCTTCTGGACTAACTCAATTAAACCCCAGGCTGCGCGAGTTTGGAGCTGGGACGGTGAGGAGGTGGCAACACCCTCATCCTCACACCTCCTGCCAGCTCCTACAGCAGGAAAGGAAAGCGAAAGTCCAGGCCGGGTCTGGGACTTTGTGCCTCTGACCTGCGGCCAGCAGGCTGTAAGCCGCCCAGGGGCAGACTGTCTTCGCTGCACAACTCCGTGCCCGCTGCCGGCCTCTCCCACCCTGCGGGCTCGAGGTGAGGGGGGCCGCCCCGAGCAGCCGCCCGGTCTGGCCTCGCCCCTCCTCCTCCAACCGCCCGCAGGTGAGGCCGGCCCCGGGGCGGTGCTGCTGCTGCCGCCGCCCGCCCGCATCGTCCCATTCCGGCCGGGAGAAGCACCTGTGGTACCCGCCGGCCCCACCGCCCAGGTATGTGAGGGAGCCGCGGGATGGAGGCGGCGAGTGGCAGTCTCGTTTGGCTTCTGTCCTTCCGGGAAGGGCAAAAGCAGTTGCGGGGGTCCCCGGGAGGGAGAGAGCTGAGCTGCCGTGCGTGTGCAGAGAGCTCTGTGTAGCCGCGTGTGGGTGCGTGCGTGTGTTCAAGCAAGCCCTAGGTGGGCTTCTCCAAGTGAGCGTGCTGTCCTTCGGCTGAAGGCGGATTGGTCGGGGGGTTTCCTTCCAGCCTTCTTCCTCGTGCGTGCCTGTGTGCGTGCTGCGAGGCGCCCCGTGTGCCCCTCGGGGACACACGAGGGGATGTTTGTGGTGAGAGCTCTGCCAGGCTGCTGAGGAAGCGCTGACTTTGAGCCAGCATGAAGTGGAGGTGTGAGCACGTCCCTTCCGCTTTCACAGTTCCTATAGTGATAGGATTCAAAGGTCACAATGAGGGATGGGGTTATGCCCTAACCAGCGCTATATGAGGTTGTTGGCTCATCAGCTCCAGCACTGAGCCCCGTGGCTGTTCGCGCACGGGTTTGACTCAATTCAGGAGGATTCCGTCCGTCCAGAATGTGTTTGTGCTTGAGTTTGTGCTCTCGTGGTCGTGCCTGCTGGTTTTGTGGGAGGACCTAAGGTTGTCCGTGTGAGACTTGTATCAAGCCTGTAGTGCACGTTGCTGTGAAACCTCACAAGGAATGGGAAAGTACTGGTAAGACTGCAGTGTCAGGGTGGTTGTCTGGATACCACTTGAACTGTGGGCATAGAAACCACTGTAACTAGAAGCCTAAACTAAAATCTCATACAGAATATCTCTAGCTGTATACCAACGCAGTGTGTTTTTAGGGCTTTCTTCTCTGCTGCCAGTCCACTGAGAAAGAGATTATTCTTCATTTCTATCATAATTAGTCTGTGATTACTTTGATTTTTCAGTGTTGCATAATACTTATCTATGAAACTATAAAAACTCAGCCTTGAGTGACCAAAAACATGATGTGTAGTTAAGATCTGTATCACTGAGCACGTGCACAAGGGGCTGAATTCCTCTTGTCTGTGAAACTTTCATTCTGACCTGTCCAGCTGTCCAAGGGTGGTCCTACCACTTTACAGTAGTGTTTGCAGCTAGAAGCAGGGCAGGGTTTAGCTGAGGCTGACCGAAGCTCACAGGAGCTGCAGTAGCAGTCTGGAGCCGGTTCAGCTGGGGAGCTGCTGCCAGCATTCCTGCAATTCCTCCCCTACAACTGCCCTTGGGAACCTGGTAGGAGTCGTCCACCGAGAGGCTGAAATTCAGCACAGACAAAAGAGGCTAAGCCTCTCTTCCTGCGCCTGTGCTGCAACTAAACAGCTTGCCCCTAGATCTGAGGGAAAAGACCATTTCCAGTCAGATGTCTTTTCCTTTCCCACAGATTTCAGGTGACACCACCAATGTATCAGAGCACACATGAAGGAGTCTCCTGTCTTTTATGGTGTGTGCAATGTTGTAACCTTGCTGGGATTTTTACATTTTCCTCTTTTTAACGCAGATGAGCATTGCGCATTCCCTGCACTGAGTGATCACTGAGCTGCTTTGGTATGGTCTTTTCCATGCTGCAAACCCAATCTGTGTCTGAATACAGGTGTGAAAGGTCATTCTGGAGTAGTGCTCAGGACCAGAGGATGCAGGGACCACTCTTCTGCCCTAAAGCCTCTTCTGAGGAGAGATGTGCTTCTTTAAGGCATTTTGGGATCAAAGTGTGATTTTGTCACAGACTTGTTACTAATCGTTGGCACTTTGTCTAAAAGAGCATGCCATTTTATCTCAGATTTAGCAGTTTGCTGAAGAGGGCTTCAAGTAGACCTGAAACAGATAAAGATTCTGTAACAAAATAAGCTCCTTTTAAAAGTTGCTTTTACACAAAGAAGTTGCTTGTTCCAGTGGCTTCAGATAAAAATATGCAGTGGAACTGACTTTAAAATGTGAAATGAAAGGGACTTCCCTTTTTCATTGTTAGAGCAGGAATTCAAAAAGTAAATACCCATAGTGAGATCTAAACTGTGTTTTTAAGTTCTTCTGGGTTGAATAAATATTTAGTAGTAGTACACATGGGAAAACGTGTAAGCAGTACTTTTATACTCCTCTTACTGAATCTAAAGCTTTAAGTGTATGGATTGAAGTCATTGTGTGACTGAGCTGAATAAGTATTCTGTATGCTTACACTGATTTTAAATGTAACATAGTTATTGGGTTTTTCTTTCGTTTTGTTTTTCTTCAGATAAACTGTTCTAAGTCAAAACTGACCTTGGTATAAAGTATTTGTGTGTAGTACAGCTGTGAGCATTTATACTGTGCTGACTGGTTGGGTTTGAGTTTGAAATTCAGCTATAATTGAACACTCGTTCTTTGATAGACATTATTGTAATTAAAACTGAGATTTTATTTCAAATGTATTTTTTTCTTAAAATTACAGATGATTCACATTTTTATGGGTCTTAGACAATTGTAACTTTCTACATAAAGATAGGATAAAGATTGTCGCCTCCAGACTGTGCAAGTGATAGACCAAAATTTTGCTGCGACTACAGATGTGAGAAGTGGAAATGAGAGGATTCAGGCAGTCTGATGTTCACTGTGTCCATAGTTGAGATCTCAGATTTAGAATAATAGAATGGTCTGGGTTGGAATGGACCTTTAAGATCGCCTAGTTCAACCCCCTGCTATGTATAGGCAGGGGCACCTCTCCCTAGACCAGGCTGCTCAAAGCCCCTGTCCAGCCTGGCCTTGAATGCCTCCAGGGAGGGGCCATTCACAATCTCACTGGGCAACCTGCTTCAGTGTCTCACCACCCTCACAGTAAAGTATTTCTTCTTAATATCTAGTCTAAAAATACCCTCTTGCAATTTAAAACCATTTCCTCTCATCCTATCGCTACCTGCCCTTATAAGAAGTCCCTTCTCGGCATTCCTGTATGCCCTCTTCAGGTACTGGAAGAGCCTTTTCTTCTCCAGGCTGAAAAGTCACAGCTCTCTCAGTCTGTCTTTGTATAGGAGGTGGTCTAGCCCTCTGTGACCCTCCTATGGATCTACTCTGACCAATCTATGTCCTTTTTGTGCTGGAGGTTCCAGAACTGGTTACAGTACTCCAGGTAGTGCCTCATGGTAGTGAAGTAGAGGGGCAGAATCACCTCCCTCGACCCGATTCTCTTGATGTAACCCAGCATATGGTTGGCCTTCTGGGCAGCAAGCACACACTGCCAGCTCAAGTTGAATCTTTTGTCATTTCTTGCCAACTTCTGCACCAACATAACCCTCTGCTAGGCAAACAATGCAGCCATTATAGAAGAAACACCTCTGACCAGTTTATGAGCCAGGCATGTCACACAGATTGGAACTCCCTTTGCTTTTAAAGGAAAAATAAATGATGTTTGTATGTGGCAGCTTTCCTGCACATCTCCTGATTTCATTGGTGCAGCTACCTGCAGAAAAGCAGCAGTTATTTTTATGTCCAGGGATGTGAAAAAGTGCAGGTAGGATTTATATTTAAAAGAAAAAAACTTCAGACTTTTCATGGAAAATAAAGCAGGTTGTCTGAGCAATATCAACATTTTAATTCTTTAAAAAATACTGCAAAAATAATTTGGAGAATTTAGAGACTTCCTTTTTTATTTTATTTTTTTTTCCTAAGTTATTCTGAAGAGTAACTTTAGAATATGTGAGTGAAAGTACTGACTAAGGAAATGTTGGAGTCAGCAGTGGCTAACCAAAAGGCAATGGAAGAGCAGAAAAATTGTACATTATCGCCAAAAGGCCTTCATTTTACAATCATTGCTGGAAATTACTGTAATAAGGCACAAATTCTATTGAATATTTACACTATTCAGGCCTGATGGTTTAAAAACTGACAACTGCCTTTTCAAGGAGAAAATTATTAAAAAAACACCTTATGATTCATCAGATGAAAGACTGGCAGTTAGTATTACCAGTATACCCTGACCCAAACTAATATAAGCTCTTCTGCTATAAAATATAAGGCATGCTTAAAATAGACTTAAATATATTAACTGACTTACAAAAGCTGGTATAATAAACAAGAATACTTGAAGGAAGAAAAGCATTCTCTGCTTCTCTTGGAAGTCTTACCTTTCTGTAGTGAACCTTTCATTCTTTATGACTGAATACACTTAATGAGATATTGATGCAACCCATATTTTTTGAGATTTTTTTCTCCTTCTCCTGCAGTCTGTCTTATGGAGGCATAATCTTTGATCTATGATAACAATAATTCTCACAGCATATGCAGACAGTGACTGCAGATGGGGAGTAAGTAGCATGAGCAGATGATCATGTGAGAGATAGCAATCCTCTAATCTGGCAAATGTGGGATATGATGTGTCAAACCACACATTCATAAGAAATTTTGGATCCAGTGACTGCTGCCATTTACTAGACCAGGGACTGCAGGTGCCTCTGAGAATCAGGCTGTGTGTCCAACATCAGGCTCTGGGCATTAGTGGCTAGCACTGAATTCCATATTCTAGCAATTATTTTGTATTTTCATTAGTGTGGTGACTACTCAGTTTTCTTTCATTTCTTAAGCCAGTGTTGTTGTTTTTTTTATGTCAGGCTACTCTCTGTATTCTTAGTCCTTTGAAGAACAAATCATCTTTCCCTCTCTCTGGCTTTTGGAAACCCTAAATATTAAGGCTTTCCTTTAAGCACTTTTTCATGCTTTTAAACTATTCCAGAAGTGAGAGTTGGATTTGTTTTCACCATTCAAGGAATGTGGCAGATCCTAGAATCACTTGGGTTGGAAGGGACCTTAAAGACCATCATTCTTTTGGCCTGTACACATCTGGGATTTCTGTGACCCAAGTGTAGCTTCTAGTAGTTAGCGTTATTGAACTTCACTAGACTTTCAAGCTTATGCAGGTCCCTTTGGATAGCATTCCTTCCTTCTGTTGTATCAGCTGCACCACTCAGCTTGGTGTCATCAGCAAAATTCCTGAGAGTGCACTTGATTCCACTGTTGAGGTCATTGATACAGATGTTGAAGAGCAGTCATCCCAAGATGGACTCCTGTGGGACTCCACTCATCACCAGCGTCCAGTTGGACACGTAGCTATTAACCACAACTCTGTGACTGCAACCATTCAACCAGTTCTTTATCCACAGAATAATTAACCCTTCAAGCCTCTCCAAATTAGAGGTAAGGATGTGGTATGGGACCATGTCAAAGGCCTTGCAGATGTATCAGTGTGAGGGAGTAAATTAGAACTGGCTCTGAGGGGTCTACCCTGTTATATATCTTACATATTGTCTCTTAGCAAACTTGCATGTAGTCCTAAAATTGTCTAAGAAAAGTTTTGTTTCGTGATTTACAGAGTATCTTATTGGAAATTGTTGTCAGAGGCAAAAATAGATTCCAGCTCTTTGATATTAACTCTGAGACCATCCATTCTCCTCTTCCAAGTGTACAAGCCTTTCCTCTTGCTATTCTCACAGATGTAAAGGCAGTCATCAGCAAGGAGAGGTGGTTATTCAGTGCCCCTGGATAAAGTCTTCCTATGCAGAAGCTGAAGTAAGATTTATATGGAAAGAAAAAATTATTGTTCTGAGACTGTAATTAAACAGTATAGCTTTACTCATACACAAGGATCTGGGATCACATTTTCGAGACAAACTAATTTTTGGCATTGCTGAAAGTTTGAGTGGTAGTCTTAGGAAGCATATTGGTATCCTTGCAACATACTGTGTGCATTTGTATCCATATATAGCCCTTTAATTTATAAAACAAAACAAAAAAATCATGGTGATTGTGTTGCAAGTTATCCTATCGACCCTAGTTTAAGTCATCATCAAGGCTGAATCTCAAGCTTAACCGAACAGACTTGTGTGTTTTGATGTGATGGAATAACAGATTGTAGGTTATTTCTATGTCCAAGCAGTGTAAGAGCAGGTACTGGTAGGAGAAAAATAAAACAAAATAGTGAGGTGGAACAATCTTGGATTTCATCCCAAGCTATGTTAGTGGGCATAGATGTTATGCCTACTCTCCCCAGTAGGGACTCATTCAACTTTTCTCCATCTTGTTCCATTTTTTTTCACATAGCCTTCTCAGTAAAACTTTCTGAGCTCCCATCATATTCACATGGTTCTTTTGAGTCTGAAAGATTTCAGTCTGCAAATGAAGTTATGAAGAACTGAAAACAGGGTCACTAACTTAGAAGACTGAGGTAGCCTTCATGTTAGTGACTTAGGCTTATGGTATCAGTCCTGTCTGTAACAAAGAAAATTCACAGTAGTGTAACTTCATTGCTGTGCAGTGATGTCTGCCTGAAGGACTGTTTCTTTGATTCGTGCATTCTAAAGATACCTTTTTCACTTTTTTTTTAATGTTAATATATTCCGGAAATACTTCTTTTAACAGTGAATTCTTAGCCTGACATTTTAGGTATGTTGTGCAGCACTTATATTTCAGTAGGCTTTTCAAACTTTGAAATCAAGCCTGCTGGAGGCTTTGGGCTTCTTCTTCTTTGTGGTTGCTACAACCACTGAGGAATATATTGCCTTTGGCACAGTGTCGCAGAATCATGCCCGTAAGGGCCAGAACATCAAGAGTAATATTCACCAGGAATTCCTTGTAGGGGATAGTTTGTGTCTTTTCTCAACACAGCTTTCTAAAACATGATGATCTGGGCTTTTCCAGCCTAAATGATTCTATGATTCTCAGGCATTTATGGTGCCACTGAGCCAGCCACCACAGCACTCATGCAGGTAAGCAGAGGAAACTTGGTGTAGGTTCAAAAAAGGGATGCCCAGGAAAACGGTACAAAGTCATTTACAAATGAGTGGTCATTTCCCCTCCCCCTGCCCTTTTATTAACAGAAGTCCATAGTGTCAGTGATGACTCCAATTCTGGAAGCTTCCCCAAACTTGAGAAGCCACTTGCTCGAGTCTGAAGCTGGAATTCAGAATTTTAGTATGTACCCTTCAAAGCAGGCTTTGAGCAAAACTTCAGAGAATACTGAAAGTCTCAGCTTCTCATTTATTTCTCACATATTTCAGTGTATGGTAATCTGGACACCACTGTAGCTTTAGATTTACATCTCAGTTTAATACTGCTAAATACCTTTGCCTGGATATCCTGCTCATTGTCACCTGTTGGATGAAATATGAAGAATTTTTTTTTTTTTTTCTGAAAAATATTCCATTGGTTTACTGGATTTTACCCTGCATTTAGAAGCTGAGAAATGACAGTTTTAGCCTTTGCTGAAGCTGAGTGCCAGAGGGAAAGGAAGGTGACTTATGACAGAAAGTGGACAACTCTTGAATACTTTAGAAGAGAATTTTAATATAAGAACTGATGCTCTGCTTGGGACGAAAGAATACTTGAGTGTGTGATCCTATCCCAGCTCAGCTTGAGGTCAGTGTGAATTATGGTGCTGACTGATTTCCCTGGGGATGAAATTTCATGCTGTGTATGCAGGAATGCCACTAAACAGGTAGGTGAGCTTTTGTGTAAACTTGTAAGCCAGAAAAGAAGCAGTGCCTGAAGGCTTAATATCTTCCCTGTTCCAGTGCGTCCACTGGGTGATGTTTGTTTTGGCAGTGTTTTTTTTTT
The DNA here is from genome assembly GCA_013399175.1 of Odontophorus gujanensis. Lineage (NCBI taxonomy): Eukaryota > Metazoa > Chordata > Aves > Galliformes > Odontophoridae > Odontophorus > Odontophorus gujanensis. Next base: position 35,702 of record VXAB01009131.1, read on the forward strand.
GAGCCTGCTTGGTGGTAAGGAAATTCTTTTGAGACTGTTTGAGTAGCAGAATAAGTTGTGGTTCTGTTTGCAGCTTTATTTGTCTCAGCATCTGGATTTATTATACATACTGTTTTGCTTGACAGAAAGATTAAGTAGACTTGACAAACTCACAGTCATAACCTTTTCTTTGCAATCAGAACCCTACAAGTCAGGATGAAAGATATGTTCTTAAGATCTAAAAGGAAAATGCTGAAGGAAAAATAAAAAATAGAAAAAAAAAAAGAGAAAAAAAGGAAAAGAGGAAGAAAACCATTTGATTCAAATCTGTCTGCAAGTGGAGCTTGGATGTGATGTCACAGTGCATACTAGTGCAGCATAAATGCAATTGATATAGGTCTTTTTTTTATGACTGTCATAAGTTTTGTTCTGAGTGCAGTGGCCTCACGGATTGTGTGCTGTTTCCTGGTGACTTCCCATCTATAAATATTTAATGATACACTGCTGTTAAATCAGGAAGAACTGCATTTCACACAATCACGGAATTTACAGGAATGAAAAATCAGTCATTTTTAAAACAATTCATTATAATTAGTTTCACATATCAAACTTATTTCCTCTGAGAGGCAACTGGCAACTTTTCTCATGCTTCACTTTCTTAGCATTTAAAAAATGCTAATCTTCCTTTTGTGTAAGACCTGTGCAAAGGAGTTGGTTATGTACCGAAGAGACAGTGAAGATGTCTAAGTACAGGATAGTACCAACTAGGCACCATTAAAAGTATCACCTAAAAACAATTGTAAACTAAGGAAAAAGCTTATTCTTAATTGGAAGGGGTGGTAAACACTGGCAAATGTTTTACTATACTGAAGGGATTTCCAGAGTTAACACTAGAGCGTCACTGTAAGTGAAAACTTACCCGAGTAAGCAGGGGAGAATGTTCTGTGTTTTGCTTTGTTTGGTGCTGCAGTTTTAGTTGACCTTATGAGAGGAAGGAAGGACTTTTCATGCTGACTCGTTCCAGGGATTGACATCTAAGCCACTTGTAAAAAAGAAAAAAAAAAA